>SJYG01000424.1:2325256-2357035 GCA_006410535.1 Litocranius walleri
CTACCTGCTCAACCCTCACCCACGCACCCACGCACCCCTACCTGCCCGCCCACACCCACGTGCTCACGCGCCCTACCTGCCCGCCCGCACCCACGCACCCACACGCCCCTACCTGCCCGCCCGCACCTATACCAAGTATAATGAGTGATGCTCAGCATCTTTTCATGTGTCTCTTGGCCATCTGGGTGTTTTCTTTGGAGAAATGTCTGTTTAGCTCTTCTGCCCATTTTTGTGATTTACAAGAATCAAGAGATTTTAGATGCTCTGACTTAGCTCTTTAGGAAATAAATCAAGTGTGCTTCATTAGAACGAGATACTATTAGAAAAGCTAATTATACCGCATTTTATTTTACTAACTAAATCAGCTCCCTGTAGGTCTACTACCCATCAGTGTTTTACTAGTGTATTACCTTTATTAAAAAAATTTTTCCAGCCTATGAAGGTGTAATTTTTAAAATATAAATTAATTTAAAAATAAAGGAACAAGCCCTTGACACACTCCGCCACACAGAAGAACCTGAAAAGCACCAAGTTAAGTGAAGAAACCAGTCTCAGAAGGTTACACAGCATGTCACCTTTATTATTTTTTTTAATATTTATGTTTCTTTATTTGGCTTCACTGCTGCTGCTGCTAAGTCACCTCAGTCATGTGCGGCCCCAGAGACAGCAGCCCACCAGGCTCCCCCATCCCTGGGATTCTCCAGGCAAGAACACTGGAGTGGGTTGCCATTTCCTTCCCCAATGCATGAAAGTGAAAAGGGAAAGGGAAATCGCTCAGCCGTGTCCGACTGTTCTAGGTGTTCGTTATGGCACGTATGACTAGTTCCCCAACCAGAGATCTAACCTGGGCCCCCACATCGGAAGCTCAGAGTCTTAGCCACTGACCCACTAGTCAGGTCCCTCGTGTCCCCTTTCGAATGCAATAATAATTCAACTTTTAGAACCTTCATAATATACAGCTTGGCATAAAATAAAGTGCAATTCAAAAAACATGAAACTCTTTGCTGCAAGACATTCATGAGTTTCCCTTCAAATAGGAAGAATTTTTGTATGGAACTGTCTTCTCCTCTATTAAAAAAAATTATAGAGAGTAATTCCCGCAGTGGCCATGCATGATTTAAATGCAGTGGCAGCTTTTGCGCCTCAGGCTTCGTTTTTGCTTTTCATCTTATCCAGTTTTCTCCTATTTAATTTGCCTCACAGTCTCTGTGTGTGCTCAGGGGCTCAGTCGTGTCCGACTCTTTGAGACTCCTTGGACTGTAGCCCACCAGGCTCCTGTGTATATGGGATGCTCCAGGCAAGAATACTGGAGTGGGTTTCCGTGCCCTCCTCCAGAGGATCGTCCCGCCCCAGGGACCGAACCGGGGTCTCTCGCATTGCAGGCAGATTCTTTACCATCTGAGCCGCCTGGGAAGCCCTACAGATTTTTATTTCATGAACATCCATCCCTTTGAAGCCCCACTTTCCCCAACCTCTCCCAGCACTGAATCTGTTCTTGCAACCTCGTACAGACCCAGCTGAGTCCACCTAGGACACTTCACTGCTGGTTCCCAGAGGAGGGTTCCGCCTTTGCGTCTGGCATGTCTGCTTCTGATAGCGTCTAAGATCCGTTCTTCTGTTCCACTTGCAGTTTTCCACACTACCTCTTTTTTTGTTGTTGTTTGGGGCTGTGACACCTTCGAGTCGGCCCTTTAAAAAAAAAAATTATTTTTAAACAGACAACAGCGCCATGCATGAGGAGTTAGAAATTCAGCTTACCTCTGTGTAAATATTTCATCTGAATCCACATAACGTACAGGCATGCGGTCCTTCTCGTTTATTTTTACCCTCAGGCAATTCTTTTTCTTTTTCCCTTACTGATGCATTTGTGGAACGGAAGAGGCATACATAAGAGGGGGCTGCTGTCTCTTTTTTTCTTCTCAACTGCGCCTGCCCAGGTGCTAAAGAACCCGCCTCTCAAGGCGAGAGATTTAAGAGACACAGGTTCGATCCCTGGGTCCGGAAGATGCCCTGGAGGAAGGCATGGCAACCCACCCCAGTGTTCTTGCCTGCAGCATCCTGTGGACAGAAGGGCCTGGAGGGCTACAGTCCATGGGGTCTCAAAGAGTCAGACACACCTGAATTGCTTAGCACACACCTGCCCTGGAGTGTTTGACCAGCCTGCCTTACCGGTTCATGAATATGGATAGAATCAACCTCAGGGGCTATTGAACGATAGTCATCAAGGATTGGGTCTTAAGAAACAGCTGCTAATTCTTGAAAGATTAAGCAAGTTTCTTTCTTTTATTTCTTTATTTGTTTGTGGGCTGCACTGGGCCTTTCTTGGGGGCTTCACTCATAGCGTCATTGGTAAAGAATCCGCCTGCAGTATGGGAGACCTGGGTTCGATCCCTGGGTTGGGAAGGTCACCTGGAGAGGGGAAAGGCCACCCACCCCAGTACTCTCCCCTGGGTCTTTCTTGCTGTCTGCGGGCTTTCTCTAGATGCATGAGGGGTTGCTACGCCGCACTTTCGGTACACAGTCTTCAAGACGCAATGGGCTCTCTTGTTTCGGGATCCCGGGCTCCGTTGCCTCACAGCACCTGGAATCTTCCTGGACTGAACCCACATTTCCATGGATTGGACCCATGTTTCCCGCAGTGGCAGGCAGATTCTTAAGCCCTGGACCACCAGGGAAGTGCTGCCCTGGTCTTTTAAATTTTTTGTTATTACTTGATTTGATTTCTTATTGATTTATTTATGTTCTTCTTTATTATGATTATTATCTGGCTGTGCCACGCAGCACAGAAGTCTGTCTCTTTGTAAAACGACTCTCGGGACATTGCAAAGTAGATGGCCAGGGTGAGTGTCATGAAGCGAGGCACCTGAAGCCCCTGCTGTGTGGCAGCTTAGAGGGGGCAGGTGGGGAAAGATTCAGGATGCATGGGTCACATATACACCCGTGGGCGACTCATGCTGATGTCGGCAAAGCCCATCACAATGTCGTAAAGTGATTATTCCCCGATCAATGTCAATAAAATTTTTAAAAAAAGACAAGTCAGACATACAAATCATGTTAAGAAATAAGATGACGTTTCTTGTCTTAATCACTCAGTCATGTCCAACACTCTGTGACCCCATGGACTGTAGCCCACCAGACTCCTCTGTCCATGGGACTCTTCAGGCCAGAATACGGAAGCGGGTAACCTTTCCCTTCTCTAGGGGATCTTCCCAACCCAGGGACTGAACCCACGTCTCCCACATCAGGCAGATTTTATACCATCTGAGCCATCAGGGCACCTTAGTGTCTGAATAACTTGAGAAAAAAAAAAAACCAAACCATACAAATGACTGTCATGAAACGAGCCCTGTCTCTGAGTTTTGGCGCTCTGCTTGCCAATAGCCAGACATCCCTCAAGATGTGGGTGTCATGGGGTGTCCTGACCCGGCCTTAATAATTGAATGTCCTGCGTGGGGCACTAACTCTCTGCCAACTCTTCTTGCCTCTGTGCCCAGGAAGACACAGATTTCTCTGGAGCAGGAAAATTGAATTTGGCATCCCATTAACATTTCACGGCTAGGATTTTTTTTTTTTTTCCTGTCGTTAGCTTAAAAAGATTATGCAGCAGAGATGGGCTGTTTTGCAAGTGGAAAAATACTGCCCAGGCACACACATGCGCGCACTCACACAGAGCTTGGTGCAGTATCCGTAGGTGTTAAGGGATTCTATAAAGCGACAGCTCAGCTCACCTCTTTTTCACCTCCAAAGTTGCTGCGGACGGTGACTGCAGCCACAAAATTAAAAGATGCCTGCTTCTTGGAAGGAAAGTTATGACCAACCTAGACAGCATATTAAAAAGCAGAGACACTACTTTGCCAACAAAGGTCCATCTGGTCAAGGCTATGGTTTTTCCAGTGGTCATGTATGGATGTCAGAGTTGGACTGTAAAGAAAGCTCAGCACTGAAGAATTGATGCTTTGGGACTGTGGTGTTGGAGAAGGCTCTTGAGAGTCCCTTGGACTGCAAGGAGATCCAACCAGTCCACCCTAAAGGAGATCAGTCCTGGGTGTTCATTGGAAGGACTGATGCTGAGGCTGAAACTCCAATCCTCTGGCCGCCTGATGCAAAGAACTGACTCATTGGAAAAGACCCTGATGCTGGGAAAGATTGAGGGCAGGAGGAGAAGGGGACGGCAGAGGATGAGGCAGTTGGATGGCATCACCGACTCAATGGACATGAGTTTAAGCAAGCTCTGAGAGTTGGTGATGGACAGGGAGGCCTGGTGTGCTGCGATTCATGGGGTTGCAAAAAGTCAGACACGATTGAGCGGCTAAGAACAAGAGCAACACACACACAGAGACCGCAATGCTATATCCGTCGGTGTCAAGAGATTCAGTCCAGTGACAGCTCAGCTCACCTGAGCCCCAGATCAACGGCTCCCTCTCCAGGTCAGGAGTCAGCAGAGCTGTGTGGACTCCAGTTGCAGCTTCAGACTGGAAACTGCTACTGCATTCGGCCTTGTCTGCAATCCAGGTGCAAAGTGCCCCTCACTGCAGAGGCTGGTCACATTTCTCCCTTGAGGGCGTTCGTGTCCCCTGACCTCTGGGTTGCTGGGATTTTCATGGAGAGCACGGTGGGAGGGACAGTCCAGCTTTTTTTTTTTTTTTTTCTAAAGACGTCGTACTATGGTGCCCACAAGGCCTCGGACTAAACGTGGCGGTTCGACGAGAAAACGTGTTTCCCAGTAAGTGTCGGACGACCGACGGGGTCCCACCCCTGCACACCCCACTAGAGAACTCGGTTCGTCGAGGGTACCTTGCCTCGGGTAACGTTCCTGCCTTTCCATAAAAAAGAAAGTAGGTCTCGTAAACTTAGTAGACATACTTTTCTCCTTAGCAGTGATTTGCTAAACTAAGTCATTTTGACCTCCTACCTACCTTAAAAAATTTTACATTTTTTTTTTTAAAAAAAAATTCTTTTACCTCAGTAAATTCTTGCACTTTCCACAAGAATCGAATCGTCGACAAACCCTCGGTATTTCTGGGAAAAATAAATAAATAAAAAAAATAACACTGTAAATGATCTCATCGAGTAAAGGGCCATCGAGTCGACCAATTCTTAGACGGACGTTACGTCCTAAGCCAAGGACCCAGCCCTTCTAGGGGACCTCTTCCCTATCCGATGGGTGAGGTCATAAGAACCCGAAGGGAACACCCAGTCGACGATTTCGTAAGCGGACGTGTCGTCCTCTGGGTCCAAACTAGGGACCCAGCCCTTCTAAGGGGACCTCCTCCTTTACCGTTGGGTGAGGTCATAAGAACGGACCCCTTAGGGTACCTGTCTTCTCGGACTACCCGATGCCAGCTCCCAGCCCCCTCCATTTCTCAGTCTGCGTTGACTTACTGACTCTTTGTGTGTGTGTATCAACGAAAAATTACAACACGAGCAAAGACGGGTTGCTACTTCATTTAGTCCAGACAAATGTACATATAGGGGGGAGAGAGAACTCGGAGGGAGGGTGGGGGATGTTGGGAGGGGAGAGTCAGTCAAGTCAGGGAGTCAGCACAGGTTGAGAAACGTTGGGGTACCTGGCGTCGTACAGTCCGGGGGGATAGGTAGTGGTCGAGGACCTCAAAAGAGTCTGAGTACAGGTAACTCAGCCACTACGGTAGGTCGGTAGAGTAGGAGAAAAGGAGGACGGAAGTTAGAAAGGGTCGTAGTCCCAGAAAAGTTTACTCAGCCGAGAACCGGTTTCATAACCTCAAAGTCGAAATTGTAGTCAGGAAGGTTTCTTGTGGGTCCCGACTAAAGGAAATCTTACCTGACCAACCTAGAGGAACGTCAGGTTTCCTGAGAGTTCTCGGAAGAGGTTGTGGTGTCAAGTTTTCGTAGTTAAGAAGTCGCGAGTCGAAAGAAATATCAGGTTGAGAGTGTAGGTATGTACTGGTGACCTTTTTGGTGTCGGAACTGATCTACCTGGAAACAACCGTTTCATTACAGAACCGAACAATTATACGACAGATCTAAACAGTATTGAAAAGAAGGTTCCTCATTAGCAGAAAATTAAAGTACCGACGTCAGTGGTAGACGTCACTAAAACCTACGGGGTTTTAATTTCAAACGGTGACAAAGGTGACAAAGGGGTAGATAAACGGTACTTCACTACCCTGGTCTACGGTACTAGAAACAAAAGACTTACAACTTGAAATTCGGTTGAAAAAGTGAGAGGAGAAAGTGAAAGTAGTTCTCCGAGAGGTCAAGAAGAAATGGGTGGGGAGATCCAGTAGAGTCCCTTGACTCGACTCGAAGGTTACGAATGCAAGAGTGTCCCTTCCCACCGTGTTTCACCTTCTGGTCCCAACCGTATCCATGTACGGCACACATTTTCCTTGTAAAATGTAAAGTGGAGGGCGGTCTTGTGAATCTTTACTTAGGAGGAACTAAGTTAGAGTAAATGGGAATTACCTAAACCACAACTTGCACATGGAACAAGGTACGACTGAAAAAAGGGAAGCAGTAACACTCGTTAAAACATAGTTCAGTTAGCGTTCAGTGGGTTTTGTCCGACATACTACGACCGAGAGGAGGAGAACGTGTCTTATAAGTCTTTCAGACCACATAAAAGATCTGTATTTAGGATTTCTCGACCTACGCCTTCCATTTTTAACGTGTCACTCTTAGGTCGTGATTTATGGGTTGGGCGATACATGTGAATAAATTAAACGTACGGGAGAAGGGGAGTAGACAGTCCAACAGACCAGGTCTGTCAATCAGTACCTTAAGTTTGAGACTATTGTCGCGGATTTTACATTAAACACAACATCCAGGCTCTACCTCCTAGGATGCGCTCCATTCTAAAAGGCAGGCACATTTTTATTACTCACTGTTTTTAATTAGTTACTCCTCCTTTTAATTAGAATTGAGGAATGAGGCTTTAGAACAGCTTAAAGTAAATTAAAACAGGAACTGAAACAAGTGTGTATCTTTCTGATCTGCAGAACCTGTTATGATCTGTTTTCCTTACGCCCTTGAACCACACTGAATACAGGCTTCCAGATACGTCTGGAAAATAATTTATCCATTTGAACCATGTATTGCTAATAAACTCCTTGGGGGAAAAAAAACGCACATTTTCCAGGACTCTGACTTCTTGGTTGCGGATCGGTTTTCCCTGCAGTTCACTGAAAGTGAAGCTTCAGTGATAAAGGATTTTTCCATCATATTTTTTCCACCTAAAATCCTCCCTTGTTTTTCTCCTTTCAGTTTTACTAAGATAGAATTGACAGGCAGCACTGCCCAAGCTTAAAGGATACAGCACCAGGATAAGGCTTCACTTACACATATCATGAAATGATACCCATGATACACTGGCTGACCACCCATCGCTTCAGATACAAACCAAAGAAAAAAAATAGAAAAAATACATATTTCTTAAATTTTCTTGTCATGGAAACTCTTAGGGTTTACTCTCTTAAGTTTTGTAAACAAGGCAAGGCAGTGTTAATTATCTTTATCATGTTGTACAAAATATCCCCTCAGTTCAGTTCAGTCGCTCAGTCGTGTCTGACTCTTTGTGACCCCATGGACCGCAGCACCCCAGGCCTCCCTGTCCATCACCATCTCCCAGAGTTCAGTCAAACTCATGTCCATCGCGTTGGTGATGCCATCCACCCATCTCATCCTCTGTCGCCCCCTCTCCTCCCACCTTCAGTCTTTGCCAGCATCAGGGTCTTTCCCAATGAGTCAGCTCTTCGCATCAGGTGGCCAGAGGATTGGAGTTTCCCCCAGCACTTATTTATCTCATAACTGGACGTTCACATCTTTGGACGACCATCCTGCAATGACCCCTTCCCTTTCATCCCTCGCCTCTGTACCCACCAATCTGATCTTTTCCCTTTTTTCCCCAAGTTGTTGCTTGATTTTGAAGTACGCGGGAGACCAGAGTTCAATCCCTGGATCGGGAAGATTCCCTTGGAGAAGGAAATGGCAACCCACTCCAATATTCTTGCCTAAAGAATCCCATGGACAGAGGAGCCTGGTGGGCTACAGTCCATGGGGTCACAGAAGAGTCGGACATGACTGAGAGACTTCACTTTTGAAGTATAAGTAACCAACAACACTGTGAGTTCTTGGTGTACACCACAGTGACTGATAATTCTGTACACCGGCCCGCTTTCGTTTTTAAAAATATATTTACTTGGCTGTTCCCACACCTTAACTGGGGCACACGGAATTTTCAGTTGTGGACACAAACTCTTACCTGCAGCAAACGGGATCTAACTCCCCCACCAAGGATCGAACCCAAGTTCCCTGCGCTGAAAGTGCAGCGAATTAGCCACTGGACCACTCGGGAAGCTCGTGGTCCACTTTCTAAGCTACCCAGCTATAACATTTCCCCATGTTTCTGGGTTTATTGGAGTGACAATTTCATTGGGGAATGATTGTTCCCCAAACTGGTTTATTTTATTACATCTGCCCGTTTACCAATGGGTGGTTGGTTAATCACCGCCAATTAGTTATACAACCTCCTCATGTTCCTTCAGATAGAGGATCGATAAAAAGCAACCCACGGGACCCATACCTCAGTGTATGGACGTTTATAGTCAGCGTACTTGCTTTTTCCAACATTTAAAAATATCCTCCCAGCCAGTTTCTAACTCACCCCTGTTTTTTAATCCCCTAAGCTACCTTTTGAAATAAATTTATAACACTTGATGCCACATTGTGTTAAACTTAAATCCACTCCAATATCCTTTCCTGGAGAATCCCATGCACAAGGGAGCCTGGTGGGCTACAGTCTGTGGGTCACAAAGAGCTGGACACGACTGAGTGAATTTCACCTGCACTAAATACCCTTATTTGTGAAATGTCCATGCCTCCAGCCTCCCCCACCTCCTCCAGATATTTTGGAATCCAAATTGTGCCTTTATTCCGTGTGTTTTAACTGAATGCATTCAGTTTTAGTGGAAAGACTTTGCAGTGGCCAAAAATAATTTTGTTTTTCTTTTGGAAATAGACCAACCCACTCACTGCCAAAGTTGTGTTCCAGCTTGATAAGGCATTCAGGTGTTTGCAAAACACTTCTCTAGCCTTTTGGAGACGGCATATTTGGCACCTGAGCCGGCGTGACATTTCTGAGCACGAGAATGGTCTCTGTCGAAAGATGCCTGGGTGCAGCAAGCACCTGGAGATCCTAGCGTGTCTGCTGATAGTGCTGGGCGGGCCTCCCTGAAAACCCGCCGAGATGCGGGGATTCCCTGGAAAGTCTGCAAAGTGGACCCTACCTGGCTCCATAAGTTGCTGAATTCTTTACCACCCGAGCCAGCTTCAGTGAAACTGATGCTTTTGAACTGTGGTGCTGGAAAAGACTCTTGAGATCAAACCAGTCCATCTTGAAGGAAATCAACTCTGAACATTCATTACAAGGACGGATGCTGAAGCTGAAGCTCCAATACTCTGGCCACCTCTTGCGAAGACCTCACTCTTTGGAAAAGACCCTGATGCTGGGAAAGATTGAGGGCCGGAGGAGAAAGGGACGACAGAAGATGAGATGGTTGGATGGCATCACCGACTCGACGGACATGAGTTTGAGCGAGCTCCGGGAGGTGGTGAAGGCCAAGGAAGCCTGGCATGCTGCCGTCCACGGGTCACAAAGATTTGGACGTGACTTAGTGACTGGACAGCAGTGAAATTAAAGCAGCGGGGTCTGAGAATCCTGGCTGGTCTCGCACTGGGTCCATCGTCAACCAAAACTCACAGACAAGCTTCATCACTAACTACCGCTGTGCAGTGGGTGCTGGACCCCATACAAGTCATCAGCAGCTCCCTTGGAAAGCTCTTCTCCCTGGCAGAAATGTCTTTTTTTTTTTTTAAGTCTATAACGTGTATATCTGGTCAACCAGATGAATAAGCTAATTACATGAGAAGATGCTGTCAAAACAGAAATTCCTTTTTGTTGTAGAGACACAGGGAATATTTGGGCAAGAATTAAAAAAAAAAAAAGGGACAGCACTTATTTTGATTGAGAGATTCAGAGACTGCCAGACTGCAGAAAAAAAAATAATAAATGTAGAAAATAAATCGCTTTTGCACCGGTTTGAGAAAAGCAGGTCGTGGGCTTGGGAAGGAGAGATAGGCTGAAACTCAGGCTAAGGGTGATTTTTTTTTTAAGGGATGATGATCGATTTAATGTTTTAACATATATTTACCTGGCAGCAGTGGCAGAGAACTTCAGGAAATGAAACAGCAAATATTTATAGAATGCAGGTGTAGGAGTCTTCTCACCATACAGAGGTCGGGGTGAGGCGAGTGGTCTGTGAGACCCAAGCACAGTCAGAAGCAGAAAGGTGGCTTCATGGTTCCCAGGAACCATCACATTCTTCTGTGTTCTTAAGTGCTTTCTCAACTACGCCAAGCAATTCCTTCCAAGAGAACTGTAAGTCGGGACACTCACCGCAGCGTCAATGGGCAGGAACAGAGTCTCTGGGGATCAAAAGACGTAGGAAACTCCGGTCTGCAAAAAGTGAGCGTTTTGTTTCAGGACAATCTGTTTTTGTCTTCCCAGGGAGCTCAAGTCCAGCAGGGGGTGGGGAGTGGGTGTGGGTGCTCTGGGACCCACCTAGAGGAGTGGGAGGGAGGTTCCAGAGGGAGGGGACAAGTATATGAATATTCAGGACTGGTTTCCTTTAGGATGGACTGGTTGGATCTCCTTGCAGTCCAAGGGATTCTCAGGAGTCTCCTCCAGCACCACAGCTCAAAAGCGTCAGTTCTTCGGCGCTCAGCTTTCTTTAAGGTTCCCTGACCAGGCATCAAAGCCAGGTCCCCTCTCTCGCACTGGGAGGGCAGAATCTTAGCCACTGGACCAGCAGGGAAGTCCCCAGTCGGTTTTAAAGAGTCATTTGTTGTGTACAGAGCAAATGAACATTGAAAGGGATTAAAAAAAAAAAGAAAGAAAAAAAATTTTGTCGTTAAGTCTTAAAAATGAGTCTTGCTATATGCATGCTTGTAGAATTCACTGTTGAAAGAGGCCAAGTCTGCACAGGGGAAGCTCCCTGTGGACTCTCTTAAAAAAAAAAAAAAAAAAAGCTTTCAGACCTTTATCCTACACTGAGCAAAGTGCATTTTCCTGGGGGCGGGGAGGTGCTCACGGCTGTGCTTTAAAAAGGGGAGTGCGGAGGTGTGCGCTTACCCGGGACTACTCAGGGGAAGATGGAATTCTCTAGGGTCTAGATGCTAAAAGGCCACCTTTCATTGTCTCTCCGCTCCGCTGGTGCGGAACGATTCATTTAATCCTGGATAAAAAAAAAAAAAAAGGGACAGCACTTATTTTGATTGAGAGATTCAGAGACTGCCAGACTGCAGAAAAAAAAATAATAAATGTAGAAAATAAATCGCTTTTGCACCGGTTTGAGAAAAGCAGGTCGTGGGCTTGGGAAGGAGAGATAGGCTGAAACTCAGGCTAAGGGTGATTTTTTTTTTAAGGGATGATGATCGATTTAATGTTTTAACATATATTTACCTGGCAGCAGTGGCAGAGAACTTCAGGAAATGAAACAGCAAATATTTATAGAATGCAGGTGTAGGAGTCTTCTCACCATACAGAGGTCGGGGTGAGGCGAGTGGTCTGTGAGACCCAAGCACAGTCAGAAGCAGAAAGGTGGCTTCATGGTTCCCAGGAACCATCACATTCTTCTGTGTTCTTAAGTGCTTTCTCAACTACGCCAAGCAATTCCTTCCAAGAGAACTGTAAGTCGGGACACTCACCGCAGCGTCAATGGGCAGGAACAGAGTCTCTGGGGATCAAAAGACGTAGGAAACTCCGGTCTGCAAAAAGTGAGCGTTTTGTTTCAGGACAATCTGTTTTTGTCTTCCCAGGGAGCTCAAGTCCAGCAGGGGGTGGGGAGTGGGTGTGGGTGCTCTGGGACCCACCTAGAGGAGTGGGAGGGAGGTTCCAGAGGGAGGGGACAAGTATATGAATATTCAGGACTGGTTTCCTTTAGGATGGACTGGTTGGATCTCCTTGCAGTCCAAGGGATTCTCAGGAGTCTCCTCCAGCACCACAGCTCAAAAGCGTCAGTTCTTCGGCGCTCAGCTTTCTTTAAGGTTCCCTGACCAGGCATCAAAGCCAGGTCCCCTCTCTCGCACTGGGAGGGCAGAATCTTAGCCACTGGACCAGCAGGGAAGTCCCCAGTCGGTTTTAAAGAGTCATTTGTTGTGTACAGAGCAAATGAACATTGAAAGGGATTAAAAAAAAAAAGAAAGAAAAAAAATTTTGTCGTTAAGTCTTAAAAATGAGTCTTGCTATATGCATGCTTGTAGAATTCACTGTTGAAAGAGGCCAAGTCTGCACAGGGGAAGCTCCCTGTGGACTCTCTTAAAAAAAAAAAAAAAAAAAAGCTTTCAGACCTTTATCCTACACTGAGCAAAGTGCATTTTCCTGGGGGCGGGGAGGTGCTCACGGCTGTGCTTTAAAAAGGGGAGTGCGGAGGTGTGCGCTTACCCGGGACTACTCAGGGGAAGATGGAATTCTCTAGGGTCTAGATGCTAAAAGGCCACCTTTCATTGTCTCTCCGCTCCGCTGGTGCGGAACGATTCATTTAATCCTGGATAATTGGCTATTTAAACTTATCTGGCTGGCCCTGCTCAGAGATACACGGAGGCGGAGATTCCAAAAACAAACACAGTATGGTGGAGAGGTGCCTTTGATTTAAAAAATAAAAGAGAGAGGGAAAGACGTGGACTTTTCGGGAGTTAGGAAATTCCATCCGTGTTCCAACCACTTGTCAACACCTCGGGGAATACACATAAATGTCCTGCATTTTTTCCAGCTTCTGGAGTTGATGGGTGCTGGAGAAGACTCTTGAGAGCCCTTTGGACTTCAAGGAGATCCAACCAGTCCATCCTAAAAGAAATCAGTGCTGAATATTCATTGGAAGGACTGATGCTAAAGCTGAAACTCCAGTACTACGGCCACCTGATGGGAAGAGCTGACTCATAAAACACCCCAACGACGCTGGAAAAGACTGAAGGCGGGAGGAGAAGGGGACGACGGAGGATGAGGTGGTTGGGTGGCATCACCGACTTGATGGACGTGGCATCAACTCGGACTGGTGCTGACGTGGCAGACGCTTTTCCTATGCTGCGTGAATCCCAGTGGGGGAGATAAATAGTCCTGTTTCACACACGAGAAGAACCGTAAGCTGTCCCCACTGAGATGGATGAACAGTATCTGGGGATTAATGCATGGGCCCAGCGTTCCGACACGCGGAGCCTGAGTGGGGCTGGCTCCTGGCTTGTGGTAACGGGCGAAATAGCTCACATCTATCAGCTCCGCAATCTATAAACGATCAGCGGCATCTCTTCCCGGCTGGCAGGGCTGAGCGGGACTAAATGAGGTTATGTCCACCCTGGCAGCCGGAGCTGGCCTCGTGGTGTGGGTGATACATTTTCCCTTTCGCTTTGTGCAACAGCAGACGCTGTGATGATAGCAAACACGGGGGCCGGATGCTTGCCCTGTTTGCCTCTCTTAACAATCGATCCCAGAAAGCGGCTCCGCCTCCTTCTTCCCGACATGTTCATGCTATTGTTTGTGTGTTTGTGTGTCTGTTTTTTAATTGATGTCTAGTTGGGACTTACCTGGTGGTCCAGTGGCTAAGAATTCTGAACTCCCAGTGCCGGGGCCCGGGGTTCAATCCCTAGTCAGGAAACTAGATTCTACACGCTGCAGCTAAAAATCACACGTGCAAATACTGAGGCCCCGGAGGCAGCCAAATACATAAATAAGCACCAGCTTCTAGAGTAGATGGCTGCTGGAGAAGACTCTTGAGAGTCCCTTGGACCACAAGGAGATCCAACCAGTCCATCCTAAAGGAGATCAGTCCTGGATGTTCATTGGAAGGGCTGATGCTGAAGCTGAAACTCCAGTACTTTGGCCAACGTGATGTGAACACTTAACTCATTGGAAAAGACCCTGATGCTGGGAAGGATTGAAGGCGGGAGGAGAAGGGGATGTCTCTTCTACTCTAGAAACTAGAGTAGAGGTTTGTCATTTAAAAAAAAAAAGGATGTTAGTTGATTGACAGTGTTGTGTTTCTGCTACACAGCAACTCTGAGTGAATCTGACTTCAGACTTATGTTTCTGAGTCCTCATCCCTGCCCAGCTTATAATGGAAGATACAGAATTATCTTTGTTATTATTATATGCAAAGGCGTAATTGTGCGTCTGTGAACTGTGGTTGGTGTTCACTCACTCAGCTGTGTCCGACTCTTCGAGACCCCGTGGACTGCAGCACGCCAGGCCTCCCTGTCCTTCACCGTCTCCCGGAGTTTGCTCAGATTCGCGTCCATTGAGTCCACAGTGCCATCTATGACTGTCTATACATGCCCGTGTGTATTTGTATCGGAGTCATCTCAGCTGATTTAAATGTTTTCATTATTGTTACTGGCAGAGACATAATTGTGTACATATAACACATTCAGGTTTCACATCCAAATTACACCATGGGTTAGGCTGGCGGATTTCTTTTAAACTAGTGAGAATCGTGTTCACATTTTTTTAATAACTTCTTCCTGTTTCGCTTTTTAGGTCTTTATTGAATTTGTTACAATCCTGCTTCTGGTTTATGTTGTATTTTCTGGCCACAGTGTATGTGAGATCTTAGCTCCCAAACCAGGGATTGAACCCTTGGCCCCTCCGTTGGAACATGAAATCTTAACCATTGGACCATCTGACAAGTGTCCAACAGTGAGAAATTGTTTTAACTGAAGTACAGTTGATTACTACAATGCTGCATTAATGTCTGCTGTACAGCAAGTGAAGTCAGTTACATTGTATGTATTTGTATATGTGTCTGTCTGTATATTCTTTTTTTGTATTCTTTTCCATTATGGTTTATCACAGGATATTGAATGAGGACCTTATATTTTCTCCTATGTTTCCCCACAACACCACGATCTTTCAAAACATATATTTCTGATCTAATACCTTTTTTTTCTCCAAACTACCAATATGGGCCACCTCACGCGAAGAACTGACTCACTGGAAAAGACCCTGATGCTGGGAAAGATTGAAGGTGGGAGAGAGGGACGACAGAGGGTGAGATGGTTGGATGGCATCACCGACTCGATGGACATGAGTCTGAGCAAACTCGCGGAGTTGGTGATGGACAGGGAGGCCTGGCGTGCTGCGGTCCATGGGGTCTTGAAGACTCAGACACGACTGAGCGACTGAACTGAACCACTATGGGCACCAAACACTTATCAATAATCATCTTAATGATGCGGTTTTTTTTGTTTTTTTTTTTGGTCTGGACTGAGACTTTTAGCAAGAATAGTGAGGATGCTGGATTCAAGTGGATGTGGGTGTCTCCAAAATATAGACTTTCTCACGAGGCTGTTTGTGAATGAGGATGCGGTTTCTGCCAGTCCCTTTGATAGCCTGTGCAGGACTGGGTTAAGTATAAGACCATGTATTCTTCATTCATGTGCAAACTTTTCACGTAACCGTGAAACATGACCATCTTGCCACCTTATCAGAGCCGCCCCAGGACACACAACTCCGACCTATAACCAACTCTTTACAGCCGCTGTGCAGAGTTCCCAAAGAGGGGCAAGATCTTTTTTTTTTTTTTCCAACATAATAAGGTTTGAAAGAACAGTGTAAATTCTAATCTTCTTTGCTAGTCTTCCAGGATAAACGGACAAGCTGTGACTTAATTAGACAAACCCGCCCCCTTTTCTTTCAAAAAGGTTTGTTCTCAAGGTAATTTGGCAGCCTGGTGGCTCTGAGTATAAAGAATCTGCCTGCAATGCAGGAGATGGGGGTTCCATCCCTGGATCCGGAATATCCCCTGCAGGAGGGCATGGTAACCCACCCCACTGTTCTTGCCTGGAGAATCCCCCGAACAGAGGAGGCTGGCAGGCTACACTCCATAGAGTCGCAAAGAGCCGGACAGGACTGAGCAACTTTCACTGGGTGGGAGGGGTGTTTGAGGGGGAATGGCTGAGTTGCTTTGCTATTCACCTGAAACCATCAGTATTCCTTGGAAGGACTGATGCTGAAGCCCCAGTCCTTCGGCCACCTGATGTGAAGAACTGACTCAGTGGAAAAGACCCTGATGCTGGGAAAGTTTGGAAGATGGGAGTAGAAGGGGGCGACAGAGGATGAGATGGCTGGATGGCATCACTGACTCGATGGACATGAGTCTGAGCAAACTCGGGGAATTGGTGATGGACAGGGAGGCCTGGTGTGCTGCAGTCCCTGGGGTTGCAAAGAGTTGGACATGACTGAGCGACTGAACAACAAAAACAACCCTAATACAAGATGAAGAATTTAAAGTTTGGGGGGGCGGGGAAAGAAACTCCTTCCCTTGATCGTCTACAGAATAAATGAATTCTCCATGCATCTTCCAAGGGTTTGCAGCCCACTAGCCCACCACGAGACAAAGGAGCGGGGAAGCCCTGATGTGCGGTTTCAAAAATATTTTATTTTCTGGAATAGCCATAATGTCTGGAATAGCTTTTCTCTTTATTGCCCGTCTCCACGCAGGGGAAAGGCAGAAGCCACGAGACGAGATAACACGGAGGCACCACAGACCACACCCGCGGGACAGAAAGACGGAGCGCTTGGGGGGCGGGAAGGGGGAAGACGTAGAAAATGCTCATCAGCGGCTTGAGAAACTGGTCAGCGGGGGCTGGGGGTCGGCATCGGCGGGGACATTCACGGACACACGCACGCAACCCCTCAGGGCGGGGGGCCCACCTCCACCGTCAACCTGGATCCCTTTCGGTTTAAACAGAGCAGACAAGAAAAAAAAAAAAATAAATAACAATAAATGCTCCAGAGTCCTCCGTGGCTGCCTGGAAGGGATCCCACAAGTCTTATCCATGGTGCAACGTGGAAAGATCACTGAGGCCTCCTCCTTGAGAGTCCCAGAGAGAGCCGATGCTACAGGGCGCGTTTTGGGGGAGGTTCCAGAACCCTCTTGTCCCGGGTGCAAAGTCTCCAGCATTTTCTTTTCTTCCCTATCCGGGTGTCTTCTTGCGGCAGACGGGTTAAAAATCCCTCCGAGTGGGGAGCGTCAGTAAGGAAAGCAGCTGGGATCCCTTGGGCGTCTTTCTCCTGCACAAACGGAGAGCTCCGGGCGCGTTATGTCAAGACAAATGGGCAGCATCTGAGACGTGAGGAGGGTGGACCGCAGCGGCGCCTGCCTTCACGGTGATGGTGCCATCTGAAGCTGCTTGTTCCCCGGACGCGTCAAGCCGGGAATAAGCGGAGAGCCTTCCCGTGGGCGGCCCCGCTGCGCGACAGGGTCCCCGCCCCGCGAGTTCTCTCCGTGCACAAGGGCGAGGTGGGTGGAAACTCACAGGCTCGGGCCAGGGGGGCGGGGCTGGGATGGGGCCGCCCGCTCGCGCCCCTGGGGGGGTGGATGGAGGTTGTTGATGCCAGCATGGGTCCCCGGCCCCCCCCCGCCCCCGGGGAAGGTTGACACCGGCTCGTGGGTCCTGACCACCTCGTGATGGCTTCGCAAGACGGGTGATGGGGAGATGGGCTGGATCCTCGCAGGGGGTCCCCCTCCATCCTGCACCCCCAACAGTGAGCTAGGGATGGCATGCCGGTTTCGCAGAGGAGGGCCCGTCGTGGGACCCTCAGGCATGAGCTGGGATGGCCCCATCGAGGGACCCTCAGGCATTGGATCTTGCTTCCAGCCACATCAGGGTCGCGGCCACGCCTGTGGTCCACGCCGGGAATCTGCTCATGGCATCTTGTCTTCTACTTGGAAGGCAGGAGGAACGGAAGAGTCCAGGGCGACCAGCGTTTCTGCATCCCTTCGGAGGCCCTAAAGGGGTTGTGAAGAGGAAAGAAAGAAAAGAAAGTGAAGTCACTCAGTCGTGTCCGACTCTGCCACCCCATGGACTGTAGCCCACCAGGCTTCTCCACCATCCATGAGATTTTCCAGGCAAGAGTACCCGAGTGGGTTGCCAGTTGCTTCTCCAGGGGATCTTCCCAACAAGCATGAGGGGAAGGCTTCCCTGCTGGCTGCGCGGTAAAGACGCCACCTCCCGATGCAGGACACGTGGGTCTGATCCTGGGGTGATCAAACCAACTAACATTTAACACAGCACACCCTTTTTTTTTTTTTTTGGTAACGATAAAAAGGAAGAAAAGACAGGATGCTCAGCTTCTTACTGATGGTTAGCCGGAGAGTTCTAAGTGCATGTACTTAAGTATGCAATTTCAAAATATAACCCTAGTAAATTATGTATGTCTGGATATTACTTGTACATGTATGGATATTACATACATGATGGTTAGACATTCTAAGTGCAATTACAGAATTTTAAAATATAGCTTTAGGAAATTACATATCTATGTACATTACATGGAAGGTACGTATATGCCTGTAAAATTGATACTTCATAAAGTCTATGTGTGTGTCTGACTCTGTGCGACCCCACAGACGATAGCCTGCCAGGCTCCTCCATCCATGGATTCTCCAGGCAAGAAGACTGGCGTGGGTTTCCATCTCTTTCTCCACAGGATCATCCTGATCTAGGGATCAAACCTGCCTCTCCTGCATTGCAGGCGGATGCTTTACCATCTGCTTCCACCTGGAAAGCTTGGGCTGAACTAAGTCTTCCCCAAAATTCAGACGTTGAAACCGTCACCCAAGGACCTCAGGATGGGGCTGTGTTTGGAGACCGTCCTTAAAGAGAGAATGAAGGTGAAATGAGGTCACTAGGCTGGGGCCCGATCCTGTAGGACTGGGGTCCTCATGAGAGGAGGAGATTGGGACACAGACACACACAGGGAGGACCTCGTGAGGACTCAGGGAGGAGACGGCCGTCCACACGCCCGGGAGAGAGAGGCCTCAGGAGGAAACGGCCCTGCCCACACCTGGCTCTCAGACTCCAACCTTCAGAATGTCATTGCTCACTCACTCAGTCGTGTCCGACTCTTTTCGACCCCATGGACTGCAGCACGCCAGGCCTCCCTGTCCACCACCATCTCCCAGAGCTTGCTCAAACTCATGTCCATCAAGTCAGTGATGCCATCCAACCATCTCATCCTCTGTCCTCCAATTCTCCTGCTGCCTTCAGTCTTTTCCAGCATCACGAGGTCTTTTCCAGTGAGTCAGCTCTTTGCATCGGGTGACCAAAAGGACTGGAGTTTCAGCGTCAGCATCAGTCCTTCCAGTGAATATTCAGGACTGATCTCCTTTAGGATGGACTGGTTGGATCTCCTTGCAGGGGCGATGGAGACAGACAGACAGACACAAACAGCGAGCGTGTCCCAGGGTGGGAGGCAGAGATGGACAGAGAGACGGGGCCAGGGAGACAGGCAAGGAGAGACAGAGAGGCAGGCAGACAGACAGACGGCGAGCGCGCCGCAGAGCTTGGTCAGGCACCCGTCTCAGCTCCGCCCGCCGTCCAGCGCGAACACTAGCCTCGGGGAGCCTGGAGGCTTCGGTCGGCCGGTCCCGGCCCCATGCAGGGGGCGGGGGTGTCAGGTCCCGACTCCTCGGCCGCTGTCCCCAGAAGGGACCCCTGAGACAGGAGGCAGTGAAGGGTCTGCAGCCCGGGAGACCACATGGGGGCATCGGGTGGCGTCGGAGGCACCGCAAAGCTCCTCCCCTGGAGGAGGGCATGGCAACCCACTGGGGTGTTCTTGCCTGGAGACCCCCTAGGACAGAGGAGCCTGGTGGGCTGCAGTCCATGGGGTCACAAAGAGTTAGACACGACTGGGCGACCAAGCAATCACATACATGCACTGGAAGGACGGATGTGAGGCTGAAACTCCAGTCCTTTGGCACCTGAAATCTGCTCATGGCATCTTGTCTTCTACTTGGAAGGCAGGAGGAACGGAAGAGTCCAGGGCGACCAGCGTTTCTGCATCCCTTCGGAGGCCCTAAAGGGGTTGTGAAGAGGAAAGAAAGAAAAGAAAGTGAAGTCACTCAGTCGTGTCCGACTCTGCCACCCCATGGACTGTAGCCCACCAGGCTTCTCCACCATCCATGAGATTTTCCAGGCAAGAGTACCCGAGTGGGTTGCCAGTTGCTTCTCCAGGGGATCTTCCCAACAAGCATGAGGGGAAGGCTTCCCTGCTGGCTGCGCGGTAAAGACGCCACCTCCCGATGCAGGACACGTGGGTCTGATCCTGGGGTGATCAAACCAACTAACATTTAACACAGCACACCCTTTTTTTTTTTTTTTGGTAACGATAAAAAGGAAGAAAAGACAGGATGCTCAGCTTCTTACTGATGGTTAGCCGGAGAGTTCTAAGTGCATGTACTTAAGTATGCAATTTCAAAATATAACCCTAGTAAATTATGTATGTCTGGATATTACTTGTACATGTATGGATATTACATACATGATGGTTAGACATTCTAAGTGCAATTACAGAATTTTAAAATATAGCTTTAGGAAATTACATATCTATGTACATTACATGGAAGGTACGTATATGCCTGTAAAATTGATACTTCATAAAGTCTATGTGTGTGTCTGACTCTGTGCGACCCCACAGACGATAGCCTGCCAGGCTCCTCCATCCATGGATTCTCCAGGCAAGAAGACTGGCGTGGGTTTCCATCTCTTTCTCCACAGGATCATCCTGATCTAGGGATCAAACCTGCCTCTCCTGCATTGCAGGCGGATGCTTTACCATCTGCTTCCACCTGGAAAGCTTGGGCTGAACTAAGTCTTCCCCAAAATTCAGACGTTGAAACCGTCACCCAAGGACCTCAGGATGGGGCTGTGTTTGGAGACCGTCCTTAAAGAGAGAATGAAGGTGAAATGAGGTCACTAGGCTGGGGCCCGATCCTGTAGGACTGGGGTCCTCATGAGAGGAGGAGATTGGGACACAGACACACACAGGGAGGACCTCGTGAGGACTCAGGGAGGAGACGGCCGTCCACACGCCCGGGAGAGAGAGGCCTCAGGAGGAAACGGCCCTGCCCACACCTGGCTCTCAGACTCCAACCTTCAGAATGTCATTGCTCACTCACTCAGTCGTGTCCGACTCTTTTCGACCCCATGGACTGCAGCACGCCAGGCCTCCCTGTCCACCACCATCTCCCAGAGCTTGCTCAAACTCATGTCCATCAAGTCAGTGATGCCATCCAACCATCTCATCCTCTGTCCTCCAATTCTCCTGCTGCCTTCAGTCTTTTCCAGCATCACGAGGTCTTTTCCAGTGAGTCAGCTCTTTGCATCGGGTGACCAAAAGGACTGGAGTTTCAGCGTCAGCATCAGTCCTTCCAGTGAATATTCAGGACTGATCTCCTTTAGGATGGACTGGTTGGATCTCCTTGCAGGGGCGATGGAGACAGACAGACAGACACAAACAGCGAGCGTGTCCCAGGGTGGGAGGCAGAGATGGACAGAGAGACGGGGCCAGGGAGACAGGCAAGGAGAGACAGAGAGGCAGGCAGACAGACAGACGGCGAGCGCGCCGCAGAGCTTGGTCAGGCACCCGTCTCAGCTCCGCCCGCCGTCCAGCGCGAACACTAGCCTCGGGGAGCCTGGAGGCTTCGGTCGGCCGGTCCCGGCCCCATGCAGGGGGCGGGGGTGTCAGGTCCCGACTCCTCGGCCGCTGTCCCCAGAAGGGACCCCTGAGACAGGAGGCAGTGAAGGGTCTGCAGCCCGGGAGACCACATGGGGGCATCGGGTGGCGTCGGAGGCACCGCAAAGCTCCTCCCCTGGAGGAGGGCATGGCAACCCACTGGGGTGTTCTTGCCTGGAGACCCCCTAGGACAGAGGAGCCTGGTGGGCTGCAGTCCATGGGGTCACAAAGAGTTAGACACGACTGGGCGACCAAGCAATCACATACATGCACTGGAAGGACGGATGTGAGGCTGAAACTCCAGTCCTTTGGCACCTGATGCGAAGAGCTGACTTGCTGGAAAAGACCCTGATGCTGGGAAAGATTGAGGGCAGGAGGAGAAGGGGATGACAGAGGATGAGATGGTTGGATGGCATCACCGGCTCAATGGACATGAGTTTGGGTAAACTCTGGGAGTTGGTGATGGACAGGGAGGCCTGGCGAGCTGCAGTCCATGGGGTCGCAAAGAGTCGGACACGACCGAGCGACTGAACCACAGCAATTCAGAAGCCATCGTTGTGAGACTCTGTGCTAGTGAGGGAAGCTGACATCCTGGTTTCCAGGCCAATGCCGGGCCTCCTCTGGTTTCACCTCATTCTCTTACAGAGAGGAGGATGGCTGGGCACGCCAAACAGGACGGTGAAATATAGGCCCTGAAACAGGTCACCCAGCTCTGGCAGCGAATGGCCTCTCTTTATAGCTCAGCGGACTAAATAAAGCCCTGAGCACTGAAGAAGAGACAGAGGAGAGGTTTTCATTCCAGGAGACGAATAATTATTTCCTAAATAGAATTCCTTTGGTTGTTTTTATTAAAGAAAGAAAGAAACAGGTCTTCCCTGGTGACTCAGACAGTAAAGAATCTGCCTGGCAAAGCAGGAGACCCAGGTTTGACCCCTGGGTCGGGAAGATCCCCTGGACAAGGGAATGACAACCTACTGGAGTGTTCTTGCCTGGAGAATCCCATGGACAGAGGAGCCTAATGGGCTGCAGTCCGTGGGGTTGCAAGGAGTTGGACGGGACTCGGAGACTTTCACTCTAGAAACATTTCAGGGAAAAAAAAGGAAAAGGTGACAAAGAACAAAATGAACTTCAGACAGAGTAAAACTTTAGCATGTTTCTCTCCCTTTAAAAAAAAAGTGAAATTTTCCTTTTCACGAGCAGACAGATCCCAGACTCTTTCCAACCTGCCTGAAGAAGTCGCAGGAAATTTCAAAGTAAGTCAATAAAGGGATTTCCCTGGTGGTGCAGTGGTTAAAACCTTGTCTTCCAATGCACAGCACATGGATTTGATCCCTCGTAGGGGAGGAAAGATCCCACATGCCTTGCAATGTGGCCACAGTTGTTGTTTTTTTTTTTAAGTTAATAAAAACAAAGAAAAGGAAGGCTTAAGGACAGTCGGTTCTTCGATGAGGCCACACACGTCTCTCAAAATCGCGGTGCTGGGTAAATCATGGCGCTGATCAAAACCAAAGGATTTCAGGGGATTGCGACATGATCGAGTCACCTCAAGTGTTACCACTTGAGGGCTATGTCACACACACATTAAAAAACAAGGATGGCGAGAGAGAGAGGGGGAAGAATGGGATTCTCGCCGGGGATACCCCACGGACAGAGAAGCCTGGCAGGCCACAGTCCACGGGGTCGCAAAGAGTCGGACTTGACACAGGTCGCAGGTGTTTACAACTGAATCATTCTGCCGTAATCCTGAAACTACTCTTACACTGTAAACAAAGTTCGTTTCAGTAAAAATTGTAGGAAAGCGTGAGGTGTGACAGGGCAAGCTGGTCAGAGTGTTCTGAACGGATAGAGTCAAGGGTGCATTTGACCTTTTATAAATGTTTTCACCCCGTCCCGGCCGTGGACACCCCGGGCAACTGGTCAACCTAAGTCTTCACCCATCCTCACATTGACGCAAACACCAGCATCAGCACCTGCGGAGCTCAGGTGTCTAAGGAGCCATCGGGAGGTGAATGGGGGCGGGACGGGCTTTCATCGGGTCCCATGGAGACTGAGACCCAGAGGACCCTTCCTCAGCCACTGCTGACCCTGGCCGGCTGCCCTTCGGATTCCCGCAGACCACATATACCTGCTGCCCCACAGCACCTCCCAGGGATTTGTAAGGAGCACGTGAACCAACCTTAAACCTACAGGTGGTCCCTGCTCTCAGCCCCTTAAAAGCCACCCGGTGGTGGTGGGAACATCCCAGGTGGTCTTAAGTGGTTAAGAATATGAGTGCAAGCAGACGCCATAGGTTCGATCCCTGGTCCAGGCTGACTCCATATCAGTTCGGTTTTCTCACTCAGTCGTGTCCGGCTCTTTGCAACCCCATGGACTGCAGCACGCCAGGCTTCCCTGTCCATCACCAACTCCGGGAGCTTGCTCACACTCACGTCCATCGAGTCGGTGATGCCGTCCAGCCAAGTCATCCTCTGTCACTCCGGAGATCCCATAGGCCCTGGACCAACTGAGGCGGTGCTCCTCAACCACGGGGCCTGCGTTCTGGACTCTGGGAGCCCCACCAGAGAAGCCACCGCAATGAAAAGTCCAGACATTCCAACTGAAGAGAGTAGCCCCCGATCGCCATAATTAGACAAAGGGCGGGCTCAGCAACGAAGACCCCCAGTGCAGCCAGAAATAAGCAAATACATCAATTAAAAAGAAAAAAGATTCCAACTGGGGGGGAGGGTGTAAATGCAGCGCTGAGAACAACCAGTGTGGCAGGCTTCTCCACACACATATGTCTGGCCCCTCGCCCCACCAGCGGAGAAGGCTCCTGTCTGCTCTGCCCTATTTTGGGCATCCTCGTGGAATTGCCTCCGAGGGGCCCATCCAGCTGTCACCTTCTGCTCTCGCTATTTTGAGCTAAAAGCCGCATTTGCGAAATTGGCGTCCACAGTCATTTCCCTGGGTTGGCTCCGGAAGAAAGCTGAGCTTTGCTCCAAAACTCCCGATTGTGGGGGCAGTCGAGGGCAAGCTGGGTGTTGTTGGAAAGAACACTGATGGGTGTACGTCAGTCCCATCATGGTGCGGACGTGGGTTTCGGGGAAAAGACACCCCTCTCAGCGAGAAACGGGGAAGGGTGTAGACCCCATGCGGCAGGAAGGTCAAGTTTTAGATTCCATTTGGGGTGCACAGACTCAGCCTGTGTTGGCGTTGGAGGTGGGGGGGTGTGGTGTGTGACTTATGGCAATACCGCCTTTTAGAGACAAATGGACTGCAAAGCCACAGAAGGGGTCTAGAACATTCCATGCATGCTAAGTCGGTTCAGTCATGTTCGATTCTGTGTGACTCCACGGACTGTAACCTTGCCAGGCTCCTCTGTCCATGGGATTCTACAGGCAAGAATACTGGAGTGGGTTGCCATGCCCTCCTCCAGGGGATCTTCCCGACGCAGGGATTGAACCTGGGTCTCCTACATTGCAGGTGGATTGTTTACCATCTGAGCCACTAGGGGAGCCCGGGACATTCCACGGGGCTGTTCACCTCTTCGAATGAACTGTCTTATCCCGGCGTGCACAGCCCAGTATCTGAGCCTGGAATGCAGGCTTCAGACACTGACTCGGGGCCCACTAGCCACACGGCCCACCACTCCTGACGAGAACTCTCCCCTGCCCCTTCCAGGTCCAGATCCATTTCACTCTGCAATCTCGACGTAGCCTGACGCGCAGAGAATACGGCGTCTTGAAATTACGGGTGAGATGCTCGATCTTGTTATAGTTCAGTCGCTCAGTCATGTCAGACTTTTCGACCTCATGCACTGCAGCACGGCAGGCCTCCCTGTCCATCACCAACTCCCGGAGATTACTCAAACTCGCATCCACTGACTCAGTGATGCCATCCAACCATCTCAGCCTCTGTCGTCCCCTTCTCCTCCCACCCTCAGTCTTTTCCAGCATCAGGGTCTTTTCCAATGAGTCAGCTCTTCGCATCAGCTGGGCAAAGGTTTGGAGTTTCAGCTTCAGCATGAATATTCCGGACTGATTTCCTTCAGGACTGAGCATCTTCACTACCTGCCAAATATTACATCTTTGTGCCCACGTCTTTTAGAAGCATCTGCAACTCAGACCGCTTTAAGGGTGAACATCTGTGAAATGAAGCAAGAGAGGGAACCACAGCTACGGGACGAGGCATCGTGATGGTTTGACAAACGTTCTCTGCCTCCTTTGTTTTTTTAATTTTTCTTTTCAAAGCTGAAAATAGCTTGAGGAGCAAGAATCAGATTCCGTACCCGATTCTTTCCTGCCCTGAAGTCACTTATCTGGAGTTGTGACATGCTTACTTCTCCCACAGACTCTAGCTTTTCAGGGATACGGCGTGGCGTGGGAGGGAGGCTGGCGTGTAGACCAGCTCACGGGGTATGAAACCTGGACCCAAATTTTTTAGCTGAGACCACCCTACCCAACCCAGCTCATGGGGTATGAAACCTGGACCCAAATTTTTTAGCTGAGACCACCCCCTGCAACCCAGCTCATGGGGTATGATACCCCCCAACTTTTTTTAGCTGAGACCACCCCCTGCAACCGAGCACCTTGGGTCACACATCCTGAGCATAGATAACTGCCTGGAACATTAAAAACAAAAACAAAAAAATAAACCAAACACTGAAAAAGTTGAGCACAGCTTAGCAACTGAACACCAACAATCAAACAAACACCTCTAGCCACTTCTGGGCCTGTCTGCTCCTTTGCTGCTCAAGTTTAAGTGTTAGGAAGCGCTTTCTTTTTCTTAAAGAAAATTTATTTTTATAGTTGGCAGCGTGAGAGCCCTGTGGCACATGGGATCTTAGTTCCCTGATCAGACCTGGGATTGAATGTGTATCCCCTGCATCAGCAGGCTGCTTCTTAACCTCTGGATCCCCAGGGAATTCCCAGGAATGTGTTAGTTGCTCAGTCGTGTCTGACCCTTTGCGACCCCACTGGGCTGCTCTGTCTGTGGGATTCTCCAGGCAAGAAGACTCGAGTGGGTTGCCATGCCCTTCTCCAGGGGATCTTCCCGACCCAGGGATCGAACCCTGGTCTGAGCCTGCAGGGAAGTCCCAGAAAGTTCTTTCTTCTCTGATTGACAAACAGCCTCCTTATCCGTGTTGCGCCCTGCTTCTAGTCCCCGCAGGCTCTGTTTATCTGCTTTCTGTGACGCTTATCTGCAGACTCAAGAAGCTCACTTCCATCAACTAACTGATCTTTCAAACAAGCTGAGATTTCTCTTTGCCTCTGTGGACACTCTCCAGTTTGAGGAATGGGGTTGGGGTTGGGAGGGAGAAGCTGCAAGTGGGAAGTCTGGAGGTGTCTTCACACAATCTCTGGTGGATCAAAACCGTTAAGAATCTTGTCTGCAGTGCGGGAGAGCTGGGTTCGATCCCTGGAGGAGAAAATGGCAACCCATTCCGGCATTTCTGCCTGGAGAATCCCATGGACAGAGGAGCCTGGTGGGCTACAGTCCATGGGGTCACAATGAGTCAGACATATTTAAGAGACTACACAACAGGACCTGGAAATATACATTCAGCAGTTAATTTGTAGTGTATCCAAAGAAGCCTTAATATAACAATATTATTCTTAAACTGTAAGGAATAGGTTAAGATAGAAAAACAATTTAAAGCTGTTGTGCATGGAAATTCAACCAATGCGGGTTTTGGCTCTTTTTAAACAACAAAAACATTTTGTACTGGGGAAGAGCACATTAACAATAATGTGATAGTTTCTGGTGGACAGGGAAGGGACTCAGCCAGACATGTACACATATCCATTCTCCCCCAAACTCCGCTCCCATCCAGGCTGCCACACGAGCAGAGTTCCCTGTGCTGGACAGCAGGTCCTTGCTGGTTCTCCATGTTAAATACAGCAGTGTGTCCATGTCCATCCCAGACTCCCTGACTATCCCTTCCCCCATCCTTCCCCCTGGTGACCATAAGGTTATTACAGAGTATTGAGCAGAGTCCCCTGTGCTGTCCAGCAGGTCCTTGCTGGTTCTCCATGTTAAGTACAGCAGTGTGTCCACGTCCATCCTAGACTCCCTGACCATCCATCTCCCCTGGCAATAAGTTCATTTCCTAAGTCTATGAGTCTCTGTTTTGCACTTAAGTTCGTGTGGATCATTTCTTCTTAGATTCCGCATGTAAGGGATCTCACAGGATATTTCTCCTTCTCTGACTTCCTTCACTCAGGACCAACACAGCTTTTGTTTACAAACACAGGTGAGCACGCACGCAGATCCTCGGGGATAAGAGCTTGGAGACTGCTGGCGACTGATCTTGTTTTCCTTGTGATCTTAGGAAAGTTACGTAACCATTTTCTTTTCAGCCTGTTTTTTTTTTTTTTCCTTCTGTTCTGTATAATTGAGATAATCATTGGACTCATGTTGCTGTCAGAAGCTTAAAATGCGATGTAAATAATAATCCTTTTTCACTGTCTGGAACTTTGTAACATGCTCTCGGGGACGATTAGATGCAAGTGTTATTTATAGGAATCCACATTCTCTTTTTTTTTTTTTCTTTTCTTTCTGGCAAGCACTCTGCATTCCTTGTCCACCCCATAGAAAGTGCAGAAGGTGACAGGGAACCCTGTCACACTCTCTCCCCAGCCCTTGCAGACCAGCAATCTGGGTGGGCTTGCGATTCGTCTGTCTGGACCCCCGGAGACTGATCCTTGGCAGAGGCTGTGTTTTCGTTAAACAAGAGTACAGCCACAGGGTCCCCAGAGCTCCGGTGGAGAAGGGATGGTGGGGGTGGACAGATATGCTGATGGACGTAGCAGGAGCCGGGCCTCCTGCGTGGACCCTGTCTCCCGCCAGGGACTCGGAACTTCCCGGCCCTGTGACCTTGGGCGGCAAACCACGTTGCTTTCTGCACCTGAAATGGGGCTCCTGGCAGCCATCCCGAAGCCCATTTGGGAAGGTCTTCTGTAGATCAAAGAGGCCACAGCGAAAACGAGGGTCAAGGTTTCATTTTGTCTAAAGTGCTATTTTTTTTTTTATTTGGAAGGGCGAGGTGTCTATATACTGTCACAATTCCTATCTGACAGCAAGAGCACTTACTTGATCGGGGGTGGTGTGGCTTTACTAGACTGCGCTGGTTTCTCCTGCACCACACTCAGAAGGAGCTCTCTGCCACTTAATATGCCCCCTTCCTCTCTGAGCTCCCTCTCACCCGCCAAGCCCCCACGGGGCAGGCGCCTTTGTGCCCGCCAGCCCGTCTGCACCCTGGGTCCCTGCCCTGATTTTCGCCGTGCCCCCGCTCTGCAGACGTGCGGGGACGGCGGTGCGGGAGACACAGCTCCCGGGCCGTGGAGGTGACACGCAGGTACAGGGGAAGGCTTCTCTGGGAAACGGAAGGGACAGTCATCTGCTGGGACTGAAGGGGCCCGAAAGGAAAAGAACCCACAGCGAGGCCGACAGTGTACCAACCAGACGGGAACGGGGCCCTGGGGCTCTGGGGTGCGTGTGTGGCCGAAGAGAACGACCGTCCACCGGCAGGAACACCCCCCCCACCCCCGCCCCGCCAAGGATGGTCACGGTTACGTAATTTGGGCTCTTTTTCCCCCATCGACTGAGTTTTCCTCCCAGAAAGAGGGGTGGGGGTCTCACGAGTGATGCCCCTCGATCCCAGGATCCCAGCATCCTTCCCCAGGCTCGTCTCAGATTCGGGCATCTAAGTTCTTTTTTTTTTTTTCTCTCTCTCTCCCTTAGATTTAGATTTTAGAATTTAGGTGTCTGGACGACGTTTACATGTTCGAATGCCCCTGCTTGTCACCACTGTGACCTCCCGCAGAGCGTGTGTTTGTTATCATTTGAGCCGCGTGATGTGTGTGAGATTCGGACTTGTGAGGTCCTTTCTCCGATGATAGGAAGGGGGGCGGAATGGTTTTTCAAGGTATCCGGACACCTTTTCATCCTGTTTCTGCCCAGCTCATGTCACCTGATACCCAGAGCACCTGGGAGCTTCAGAAACTGACATGCTGCTTCAGAAATTCACAACTATTAGCCTGGTCTGTTTATAGACAGTCCTAGGCTTCGGTTCTTGAGCTGGGGAGGTGGTGGGGGATTTTGGCCAATCATTTTCATTTGCCTGGTTGAGAATCCGTATTAGGAATATTTCAGGATCCTCCCATGTGTGCACGCACATCCCTCAGGCAAGATGGATTCCACCGAAGAGGTCTATGGGTAGATTTGACATCACTCCCCTTTTGACCTCCAAGGAGCTTTCTAGTTGGGAGGGTCTCCTTGATTTCAAGAATGAGAAATATGTAATATGTGGTCTCTAATCTTTTATCTGGGCAGGGGCCCGGCCTCCTCTCTTTTTTGTCCCTCTATGATATTTTGGAGTTTCTATCCACAGGGAACAAACTCCAGTGTTCACCCTGGGTGTGGGTGTAGAGGGGTGGGGGTGGGGGACATGAGGTGAGGGGGTCCATCTATCTCCTACCTCAAGACCAGAGTTTGGAGGATTTCCTCCATAGGCACTGGAGGTATGAGGTTTTGTTCCCTGTTAAAGGCCTTCTGGGCATTGTTGAACACAGAGAGTAAGTATTTGGGGTTCCTTGGGAGAATCTTTAAGAGAACATTACCCAGGTACCAACATAGTCTGTCTGGGTGCAAGACAGGACTACCAGAGACCACGTGGATACTGTAGAAGGAAAGATGATCTCAGAATAAATAGAATAACATGCTTTTTGACTGTTTACTCTGTGCTGCTCCCTGTGGACAGAAGACTTATTTGCATTTCATCCTTTCATCACAGTAATAATGTTAGGAGAACCATTGACTGAAACCGCCCACTCACTCTGGCCGTGTTCGACAGGAACCACTTGCATGAGTTACCCTACAGTAGTAAGGAATGTGGAACCTATTGAACTACCTCCAACTGAAAGAATTCGGCAAAGATCAGAAGGAGCCAGCAGATGCCAGTCCATATGTCCTACTGTGTGTGTGTGTGTGTGTGTGTGTGTGTGTGTGTGTGTGTGCTGTCTCTTATACACATCTAGATGTGTATAAGAGACAGGGGTGTGTGTGTGTGTGTGTGTTTGGGGAGGGGAAACTGGGTTTCCTGGGATCTTTCTTGATTCCTCCCCGCCACCCTCCCAAAACCAACAGTGCTTTTGTTAATTTAAAAATGGGGTCTCCCTTCCTCTCCCTCCTGGGGCCCAGACACTGGATCCTGGCGGTTACACAGCGTGAAAAGCCGCAGAGCGCCAGTCGCTGGACTGGGGTGACACCAATTTTAACCACAGGAGAAAACCCACAGGACCCAGGAGAGAACGCACAACGCAAAGCTGATCGCCCCAAACCAGACGCTCTGGCTCCCCTGGTTGGGGTGGGGGGGAGGGTTGTCCAACCATTCCTGGGGAACAGGAGACAGTTTCTGCCTTTTCTGTCTCCTTAACCCTCGGGGGAGCTTAGTGGGAGAGAAACACCCAGGAGCGCGAATTGCACAGAGCAGAGCCGGTTGAGGGTTGAGGCAGCTCGCACATGACCGCCAGGACCCAAAACATCTCCCCGACCCGCGGCTCATCCCTCCCGCCGCCGCCCCCATTCCTGCCCTGATTACCCCAGGAAGACGACCTAGCTATCTGCGGATGCATAAATTGGCAGTCTATTTCAGCTGGGTGTTTTTGCTCACACGTTCTTTTTGTAGAGGAACGCTCCGGAGAGATGCTTTTTTTTTTTTTTTGGTAATGTTCTTGCTAAGAAGATCTTTATTTAAGTCACAAACTTGCTCCCGGAGCCCTGGTGTGGGGCAAAGCTTTCTCTTCTCTCTGTCTCCTCTGGGATGGGGGGGGGGCGGTGGACGCGAGAGGAAGCCGTGTGCCAGCTGGTTGGCACCCCCCCCCTTGGGAGTGCCCGGGTACGCGAGGAGGGCGCACCGTGCGCGGGCTTTCGACCGCTTTTCCCGCGAGCCACGGGCTGGGGGGGACCCCGGGCGTTCGGTCCCGGTCGGACCCGGGCCCCTGCGCAGAGGGTGACCGATGGCGGGAGCGCCCAGCCTCTCGGGAGGGACCCAAGGCGCCGCAGGCGGGCGCGGGCCCCCTAGCGCGTTCCCCGGCTAGCGCCTCCCGCTGGCCGGCGAGTCCCGGGGCGCAGCGCCCCACCGGGGACGGTCCCGCGCCCGGCTCCCGCGCCCTGCGCGAAGTTGTGGCTCCTTTCCGTAACCCGCCCCCCCAACACCGCCGCCGCCGCCGCCCCCCGCCCTCGGCTGGCCCCGC
>SJYG01000424.1:2368021-2410235 GCA_006410535.1 Litocranius walleri
TGGGTGGATGATGGATGGATGATGGATGACAGATGGATAGGTGGATGGATGTATGAATGAATGGGTGGGTAGATGGATGGAAGAGTTTGTGGATAGATGATGGATGGATAGATAGGTGGATGGGTGATGGAGGGATGGGTGGATGATGGATAGATGATGGATGATGGATGCATGTTGGATGGATGGATGGATAGGTGGATGTTGGGTGATGGGTGGATGGATGATGGATGGATGGATGGATGATGGATGGTGGATGGATGGATGATGGATGACAGATGGATGAGTGGATGGATAGATGATGGGTGGGTGGATGGATTGTAAATGGATGAATTGATGAATGATGGATGGATGGATGGATGATGGATGGATAGGTGGATGACAGATGGATGGGTGGATGATGGATGGATGATGGGTGGGTGGATGGATGGGTAGATGATGGCTAGATGGATGGATGGGTGGGTGGGTGGATGATGGATGAATGGGTGATGGATGGATGGGTGGATGATGGATGGATGGATGGATGGGTGGATGATGGATGGATGATGGATAACAGATGGATAGGTGGATGGATGTATGAATGAATGGGTGGGTAGATGGATGGAAGAGTTTGTGGATAGATGATGGATGGATAGATAGGTGGATGGGTGATGGAAGGATGGGTGGATGATGGATGCATGTTGGATGGATGGATAAATGGATGGATGGATAGGTGGATGTTGGGTGATGGGTGGATGGATGATGGCTGGATGGATAGGTGGATGACAGATGGATGGGTGGATGATGGATGGATGATGGGTGGATGGATGGGTGAGTGGATGGATGGATGGATAGATGGACGGATGGGTGGGTGGGTGGATGATGGATGGGTGGATGGATGATAAATGGATGAATTGATGAATAATGGGTGGATGGATGATGGATAGATAGGTGGATGATGGGTGGATGAAGGATGGATGATGGGTGAGTGGGTGGGTGATGGATGGATGGATGGGTGGGTGGATGGATAGATGATGATGGATGGGTGGATGGATGATAAATGGATGAATTGATGAATGATGGATGGATGGATGGATGGATGAGTAGGTGGGTGGACGATGGCTGGATGGATAGGTGGATGTTGGGTGATGGGTGGATGGATGATGGATGGTGGATGGATGATGGATAGATGGATGGATGATGGATGGATAAATGGATGGACAGATAGGTGGATGTTGGGTGATGGGTGGATGGATGATGGATGACAGATGGATAGGTGGATGTATGTATGAATGAATGGGTGGGTGGATGGATAGAAGAGTGTGGATGGATGTAAGGATGGGTGAATGGACAAGTTTGCAAAGAGTAGACACTCACGACTTGGCACCTGAACAGCAGCAACAGTGGCTGGAAGTGAGGGCCTTGTGAGAAGAGTGTGGTGGCGCTTTGTCAACAGGACCACTTTAGTCCTACATGTTGTCCTTTGCCTACCTCCAACTGCAGGATGAAGACTCTATTTATTTACAGAGTCTCAGGGAGGGAAATGGTGTCCCTATCAACACCCAGAACGCCTTCCACCATGCTGGCTGTTGCCTGGATTCATGGACAGAGGAGCCTGGTGGGCTACAGTCCACGGGGTTGCAGAGAGTTGGACAGGACCGAGCGACTAACTTTTCTCTAAGATGCTTTGAAGAGGTGGGCTTCAGAGAGCCATGTAAATCAGCGACTGGATCCCCGGAAGAGGTTGGCGGACTCTCAGAACGTTGACGTTCGTGTGCTTTTAAATATGTCCGCGTTCATTTCGCTGCACCAGGTGGGAGTTGCGGCCCATGCGAACGAGTTCCCTGACCGGAGACGGAACCGGGCGTTCGGAGCTCAGAGTCTTAGCCCCTGGACCAGCAGACAGTCCTTATTCTCCAAATACGTGCCCAGTAGCAGCCTTCCTCCTCCGTTTATCCTTTAGCTTTTTCACAATTTCTTTTTTCCGGGAAGATGAATCTCTCCATGACCAGGGCTTTAAATATTTTATTTAACCAGTCCGTGCTCCACACAAACAAGAGAATCCCAAGGAAAATGGAAAGGAAACGTGAGTCTTTAATTCACCCAGGTTCCTGCTAATTACGTTCCCCAGGGAGGCAGACAAAGCTCTTTTACATTAAACATGTAAAGAACCTCTTCACTTATTCAGTTCAGTCGCTCAGTCGTGTCCAACTCTTTGCGACCCCATGAATCGCAGCACGCCAGGCCTCCCTGTCCATCACCAACTCCCGGAGTTTGCTCAAACTCCTGTCCATCGAGTCTGTGATGCCATGCAGCCATCTCATCCTCTGTCGTCCCCTTCTCCCCCTGCCCCCAATCCCTCCCAGCATCGGGGTCTTTTCCAATGAGTCAGCTCTTCACATGAGGCGGCCAAAGTATTGCAGTTTCAGCCTCAGCGTCAGTCCTTCCAATGAACACCCAGGACTGGTCTCCTTCAGAATGGACTGGTTGGATCTCTTTGCAGTGCAAGGGACTCGCAAGAGTCTTCTCCAACACCACAGTTCAAAAGCATCAATTCTTCAGTGCTCAGCTTTCTTCACAGTCCAACCCTCACATCCATACATAATGTCATACATACATAAAGTCATACATGACGACTTCTCATTAGCCCCTTGAAAATATTGCGGTGATTTCTGTGATATTAAAAATGGAAACTTGGAAAACACACTGATGGTCGGGGAGCAGAAAGAGACAGAGAAGAAGGCTTACCTGCAGTCAGGATGGCTGGCTATTGACCTCATGGTATTAATTCTTCAGATCATACTTTTAACTAACTGCTAAGGCTCAGATTCAGAGGTAGCTTCAGGGGCCTGAAGTGTTTCAGAAAAGTTTTCTCTTACCAGTGAAATATACCATTGAAACAGGACACCTCTCTACCAAGGGGTAGCTGAAAATCCAAAGAGACTTCAGAGAGATTCCTTGTGCCCTTAACATAGAATTTCAGTTTGACGCTTTGAGTTTGTGGAGAGCGCTGGGTGAAAGACCACAGACTCATTCAAGGGCTTTCAAAATGTTCTTCTAAGAAAAATGTTGGAGAACATTGCTTATATGTGGAATCTGGGCTTCCCTGACGGCTTAAACAGTAAAGAATCCCCCTGTGGTGCCGGAGATGTGGGTTCGACCCCTGGATGGGGAAGATCCCCTGGAGGAGGGCATGGCAACCCTCTCCAGCATTCCTGCCTGGGGAATCCCATGGACAGAGGAGCCTGGCGGGCGACAGTCCAGGGGGTCACAAAGGGCTAGAATCAAGTGAGCAACTTATAAATGAACATACTTCCAAAACAGAAAGAGACTCACAGACTTAGAGAAGGAAATTAGGGTTACTGGGGAAAACGGATAGGTAGGGAGTTTGGGATGGACATGGACACACTGCTGTATTTAACATGGAGAACCAGCCAGGACCTGCTGGACAGCACAGGGAACTCTGCTCAGTACTCTGTAATCACCTTATGGTCACCAGGGTGAAGGATGGGGGAAGGGATAGTCAGGGAGTCTGGGATGGACATGGACACTCTGCTGTATTTAACATGGAGAACCAGCAAAGACCTGCTGGACAGCACAGGGGACTCTGCTCAGTACTCTGTAATAACCTTATGATTCCCAGGGGGAAGGATTGGGGAGGGATAGTCAGGGAGTCTGGGATGGATGTGGACACTCTGCTGTATTTAACATGGAGAACCAGCAAGGACCTGCTGTCCAGCACAGGGAACTCCGCTCAATACTCTGTAATCACCTTATGGTCACCAGGGCAAAGGATGGGGAAGGGATAGTCAGGGAGTCTGGGATGGACATGGACACACTGTCTGCAGTGGTTGAATTGTCAGGGAGTTCCCACGGAAACCGCAAGGCCCTGGGCGGGGCACCCGGGGAGTCTTCCACTTCTGTGAAGCCCAAAGGACTCAGGGGCACATCTGGGAAGGAGCAGGGCGTGTTCGGAAGGCACCGCTGAGCGCTCCGACGGCTTCCATTCATCTTGCAAATCTGAGAGTGATCTTTGAGGCCTCACGCTGGCCGTGGTGGCTCCCAGCTCTGCCTGCGTGATCTCGGGATCTGAAAAAAACAAACAAACAAACAAAAAAACCCCACGAAAGTCAGAAGTCTCCTCCTGCCCTGAAATTCTGATGTATCGGGGGTCTTAGACAACCCTCACTGCTGGCTAGAATCTTCCCTTTCTCTGCCCACTGAAGCCGAATGAAAAATACAGACACAGAGGTTGCAGGAAATAGCTGCTGGCTGCTGCTGCTGCGCCGCTTCAGTCGTGTCCGACTCTGTGTGACCCCACAGACGGCAGCCCACCAGGCTCCCCGTCCCTGGGATTCTTACTCTCAGCTGGTGGAGAGGGAAGCCCAGTGAACTGATGCCTCAAGGACTGGCCCCCGCCCCTTGATGGGGAGTCCTGTTCCGTCCCTGTGGGGTCCAACTCTCTGCAACCCCAAGGCCTGCAGCACACCAGGCCTCCCTGTCCTTCACCAACTCCCGGAGTTCACTCAGACTCATGTCCGTCGAGTCAGTGATGCCATCCGGCCATCTCACCCTCTGTCGTCCCCTTCTCCTCCTGCCTTCAGTCTTTGGCAGCATCAGGGTCTTTGCCAGTGAGACAGTTCTTCGCATCAGGTGGACAAAGCATTTCAGTTTCAGCTTTGGCATCCGTACTCCCAGTGAATATTCAGGACTGATTTCCTTTAGGACACACGAGGTGTCTAGGGGCTTATACAAGATGAGGACTTGCAGTCAGAAGTCCGTGATGAGGAACAAAGGTGATACGATCTTCACTTCTTCCTCTTGCATTCTTGCCAAGACAGTCATAAAACTGGCGTCAGTAACCCACTAATTGGCTCTGGCAGTTCGCTGACCCCGCCACCTCTTCCGTGGTGTGTAACTACAAGGGGAAGGGTGTTTCAAGGGTAAACACCAGATGCAGGAAATATTTAGCACAGAGTGGAAAGGAAACTGCATGTGAGGCAGGGCTGCTGCAGACTCACAGGGCATAAAAGGCAACTTAGTTTCAGACGTGCAGACTTCGGAGCAGCTAAGAAACAGCAACAAGAAAAAAAAACCCCAAATACTAGAAATGTCTAGGCCTGCTCACTGTTTTAACTTCTTTGTTCTTAGGAAAGGGAAAGAAAAAAAAAAAACTCATTCCTTTTTTTTTTTCTCTCCTTTTCCTAACCCTGCAGAAGGAAATGGCAACCCACTCCAGTATTCTTGCCTGGAAAATCCAGTGGACAGAGGAGCCTGGTGGGCTACAGTCCATGGGGTTGCAAAGAGTCAGACATGACCGAGCAACTTCACTTTTTTCATTGCAAACCGCCTCTCCATGGCAAGCTCGGGGCTGGGATATGTGAAGCTTGGAGATGAAAGTTTGGCTATACTCAGGGCCCGAAGCTAACTGGCCAAACAGGACCGCCTGCGTGCACAGTTGTGTCCGACTCTGTGACCCCACAGACTGTAGCCCGCCAGGCTCCTCTGTGCATGGGATTCTCCAGGCAAAAATCCTGGAGTGGGTTGCCATGCCCTTCTCCAGGGGATCTTCCCGGCCCAGGGATCAAACCCAGGTCTTCTCCATTTGCAGGCAGATTCTTTAGCATCTGAGCCTCCAGGGGCACCCAAGGAAGGACAAACGATTCAGCAAGCCCACTTCAGCCAAGACATTCCACGCAAATCTCTTGATGACAACAGGGTCTTATCTAAGTCTGCGTGCATGCACAAGCTGAAGCTCAAGAAGATGACAGCAAGGAACACCTCTGGTTCCCTTCAAGGCCAACTGTGTCTTCTTTTCCTTTCACTGTATTCTTTTAGTTTTTCTGGTTATGATGAGCAGACTGCTTTTAAGATGGAGAAAAGACCTTTGCACTTTGATGCCTGCAGAAAGGCTGTTAGTAAGGTGACCCCAGTAGAAGCAGCTTAAGAGCAAAGTCGGGGGCTTCCCGTGTGGCCCAGTGGAGAAGACACTGCCTGCCGAAGCCTGGCGAGGCTTCCCTGGAGGATCATGCAGGAAAGAACCTGCCCGCAGTGCGGGAGACCCGGGTTCAATCCCTGCATAGGGAAGATCCCCTGGAGAAGGAAATGGCAACCCACTCCAGTATTCTTGCCTGGAGAATCTCATGCACAGAGGAGGCTGGCGGGCTACACAGTGGGGTTGCAAAGAGTAGGACAGGACTGAGTGAGAGGTTGCATTGCATTGCCACAGCTTAGAGGGGTGCGATCAGATGGGAGGTGGGAGCAAAGTTCTAGAGGGAGGGGACAGGTATATATACCTGTGGCCGATTCATGTGGAAGTATGGCAGGAACCAACACAGTATTGTAAAGGAGATTTCCTCTCATTAAAAATAAACACATTTATTTTTAAAAAACCAATATTGTTAAGGAACTATGTTCTGATTAAAAATAAACAGATTTCTAAAAACAAAGATTGTAAAGGACCTATCCTCTGACTACAAATAAACAGATGTATAAAAAACAGTATTGCAAAGGAACTATCCTCTGAATAAAAATAAACAATGTTATTTTTTAAAAATTGTAAAGGAACTATCCTCTGGTGAAAAAAAACAAATTTACTAAACAAAACAAGAACGTGCCTGCCAGTGCAGGGGACCTGGGTTCGATCCTTGGTCCGAGGAGATCCCGCTTGCGTGGAGTCAGTAAGCATGAGCACCATGACTGAGCTCCCGAGCCGCTCACCTCTCGAGCCCATGTCCCCAGGGGCCGGTGCTCTGCAAGAGAAGCCCCCGCAAGGAGCAGCCCGCAGACCAGGGCTGCAGAGCAGCCCCCGCCCACCACACCACAACGCCTGCTTGCAGCAGCCAAGACTCCATCCAGCCAAGAATAACCTTTTTATAAAAGAGTGCAAGCCCAGGGCGGCAGCAATCCCGCGGCAGAAGGGGGATGTCTCAAGGAGCAGGCCTCTGAAGGGGTCGCCAGTAGACGAGAACGGGAGCATGACGCCTGGGGACACCCCAGGGCTCTGTTCGGGACCGGGACCGCCCATGAGCTCACTCTGCTCTCCGAGCCCCACCCAAGACCTCACTTCCTCTTTTTCTGCCCCCTGAGCTGGTCACAACACGCAGCATCACCCACAGCATGCTCTGGAAGGCTTCCCTGGCAGCTCAGCCGGTCAAGAACCCGCCTGCAATGCAGGAGACCTGGCTTCCGTCTCTGGGTCGGGAAGACCCCCTGGAGGAGGAAACGGCAACCCACTCCAGTATCCTGGCCTGGAGAATCCCATCAACAGAGGAGCCTGGAGGGCTGCAGGCCATGGGGTCACAGAGAGCCGGACACGACCGATCAGCTAACACACACGCATCCTGTTTGATCGGTGGATCCTGCTTCCTCTTCAATGGTCCATGCAAACCCTCACTTCCCCTCTGGGGAACGGCTCGGATCACCACCTGGGACTGTGCTGGAGCCCCCAGGAAGCATACAGAGCCCCCAGCAGCTCAACAGGTGTTCGTCACAACAGTTCAGTTCAATCGTTCAGTCGTGTCCGACTCTTTGCAACCCTGTGGACGGCAGCACATCAGGCCTCCCTGTCCATCACCAACTCCTGGAGCTTGGTCAAACTCATGTCCATCAAGTCAGTGATGCCATCCAACCATCCCATCCTCTGTCATCCCCTTCTCCTCCTGTCCTCAATCTCTCCCAGCATCAGGGTCTTTTCAAATGAGTCAGCTCTTCACATCAGGTGGCCAAAGTACTGAAGTTTCACCTTCAGCATCAGTCCTTCCAAAGAATATTCAGGACTGATTTCCTTTAGAATGGATTGGTTGGATCTCCTTGCAGTCCAAGGGACTCTCAAGAGTCTTCTCCAGCACCACAGTTCAAAAGCATCAATTCTGCTGCGCTCAGCTTTCACTTGCTCCTTAGAAGAAAACGTACGACCAAGCTAGACAGCATATTAAAAAGCAGAGACATCACTTAGCTGACAAACATCTTTCTAGCCAAAGTTCTGCTTTTTTCCAGGAGTCACATATGGTTGTGAGGGTTGGACTGTAAAGAAAGCTCGCCACACAGAGACACCTTATATTTTGTTGAAGGTTTGGTCTCCTGCCGTCTCTTCCACGGGATTCGAAGTCCCCATTGTGTCCAGAGAAAATCTAGTGCTGATGTAAAGCAGCCCTGGGCGCTGAGCCCAGCGGTCTCTTATGTGAGGTGACCTTCCCCAGATCTGTGAACAGTCCCAGTTCCCTTCCCTTTATCAACCAGCGGCTTGTGGGGTCCCCCTCCTCTGTGTCCCGTCGGCGTCCACTAGGACTGCCTGAGTCTCCCTGGAAGCCCCTTCCAGCCCGTGGCCCCACTCTGCCTCTTTGGTTGACACCGAAAAAGTCCAGAATGGGCTCAGATTCCTCTGTCAGGGCTGTGTGTGGGAGCCCCCCCCACGCCACCCCACCGACACACATTAAAAGGTCCCTGGAACAGAGGTGGAACTGTTAGCCGCTCAGTCATCTCTGACCCTCTGCAACCCTGTGGACTGCAGCCCGCCAGGCTCCTCTGTCCATGGGATTCTCCAGACAACAGTACTGGAGTGGGCTGCCATTTCCTCCTCCAGGGAATCTTCCCAACCCAAGGATCAGACCCAGGTCGCCCACATTGCAGGCAGCTTCTTTACCAGCTGAGCCCCCAGGGAAGCCCAAGAATCCTGGAGTGGGTGGCCTTTCCCTTCTCCAGCAGATCTTCCTGGCCCGGGAATGGAACCCAGGTCTCCCGTATTGCAGACAGATTCTTAACCAGCTGAGCCACCAGGGAAGCCGAACCACCACGCAAATGCCTCCCGGGTCATCGCCCATCGCATTCTCTTCTTCCTGCCAGTGAGTCACCCCTGCCGGCTGCAGCCACTTCCTGAGACAGGGATCCTCGACTTGCTGACGAGGCTCTGTCTCCTGCGTGGGGATTCCCTGCCCCGCCCCCGTGCCGGGCTCAGCCCATGGCAGGACATTTCTGCACGAGTCACTCAAATTCCTGGGCTTTTTACATTCCTGTCTGCACACACAGTTGCACATTCGCTTCCCCACCCCAACCCAGCCACTGGGCACAGGGCTTCTTACCTTTTGATTGCCAAACTGGGGTGAGTGTGGTGGTGGGGAGCTGGTTGTCTATGCTGCCCACAGGGTACCCACAGACATGCCCTGACTGTCCCTGAAAGAGGGGTCAAACAGTCTGGTGTCTCCTAGAAGCTGGGCATTCAGAGCCACGCCCACTGAGTTTGCCCGCTGGCTGGCAGGGCAGCTGAACAGGCCGCCGATGCCAGGAGGCTCTGGGGGAGTTGGAAAGGGGAGGGGCTGGGATGGCATTGCCCCTGCCCCGGGAAACTGCATTTTCATGCCCTAGTTCTGGAGTGTCTCAGCTCTTTTTCCATCATCCAGTGGACACAGGGGTGTGTTAGCCTCTAGTTGGTCCCCAGAGTATCACCTCACCAGGAACTAAGAGAGACAGTCCACAGGCCAGGGGACCCACTTTTTCAGACAAGCGTGTGTATGCTTTTTCCCTCCATGGTGCCCGTTCACTTAGAGACCCAAGTCACAGAACAGAGCTTGCAGTCAGGTCAGCAGTTATAATCACGGATTGTTTGCTGCTTGGAAGGAAAGCTATGACCGAGCTAGACAGGGGATTCAAAAGCAGAGACATCACTTTGCCAGCCAAGGTCTGCAGACTCAAAGAAACCATTTTTCCAGTGCTCACGTATGGATGTGAGAGCTGGACCATAAAGAAAGCTGAGCGCTGAAGAAGGGATGCTCTTGAACTGTGGCGTTGGAGAACACTCTTGAGAGTCCCTTGGACTGCAAGGAAATCCAGCCAGTCCATCCTGAAAGAAATCAGTCCTGGGTGTTCACTAGAAGGACTGATGCTGAAGCTGAAACTCCAATCCTTTGGCCACCTGATGAGAAGAGCTGACTCATTGGAAAATACCCCGATGCTGGGAAAGATGGAAGGCAGGAGGAGAAGGGGACGACAGAGGATGAGATGGCTGGATGACATCACTGACTTGATGGACATGAGTTTGAGTGAAGTCCGGGAGTTGGTGATGGACAGGAAGGCCTGGCGTGCTGCAGTCCATGGGGGCGCCAAGAGTCGGACACGACTGAGCGAGTGAACAAGATCTCACCTATTCAGGAAACCGGTGGCTACAGATAAACGTCTCTGCGGTGGGCAGAGGGATGATGGAGAGAGACAGAAATGCCACACCGGGCAGAACACACACCTTATTTTTTCATCTCCGGGGTGTGTCTCGTGGTTTTTTTTTTTTTAAATATCCATGGCAATGACAGGTAGCTTTCGCAACATGAATCTGCTACGTGATCTAAGCTGTTTGAGTGCCATCCCCTCACTTACAAAGCTTGCCACAGTGCAGGAAATCTTAACTGACCTCCAAGACTTTGTTGTTTTCGGTTACAGAAAAGCCAGATTTCGGGCCGCAGGAAGTCTCCATGGAGAAGGCGAAAACAAAACAGCAGAAACCAGAGGAGTCAGCAGGCAGCCTCGCTGCTGAGCTGTGCGGAGACGGGGTGTCCGCCAGGCTGGGGGCGGTGGGGAGGCCGCTGGGCGGGTTTTTTTTTTTTTTAATTTTCTTTTTGTTTGGTTTCTCTTCTGCTTTTGTAAGCGGTTTTCTTTCCACTTGGTTCTGAAGCAAACAAACACAGCCCTGTAGTATAACCTTTGTTTGTCCCGACCCTAAGCGAAGGGTGTTCCTCTTAGAGCAATAAACGTGTTATTTTCACGCCAGCATCGGAGTGAAGAAACCAGCATTTTCCCCTGAGACACGGTGACTTAATTTACGATTTACACCTTCTCTTAAACAAATATTTAGAGTATATTGGACTGCAGTTGATTGACAACACTGTTACTCTCTGCTGTACACCAAAGTGACTCAGTTATACAAACACATGAATCTATTTTTTTTTTTTTAGATTCTTTTACCACGTAGCTTATCACAGATCATTCACTAGAGGTGCCAAGGATATACAGTCGGTCCTTGCATGGACGTGTGATCACTGACTTCAGTCGTGTCTGACTCTCTGCGACCCCGTGGACTGTAACCGCCCAGGCTCCTCTGTCCAGGGGATTCTCCAGGCAAGAATACTGGAATCGGTTGCCAGGCCCTTCTCCACAGGATCTTCCACACCCAGGGATCAAACTCAGAGTCTCTTAGGTCTCCTCAATTGGCAGGCGGGTTCTTTATCGCTAGTACCACCTGGAAAGTAGGTCCTTGTTGATTATTTTCTATATATAGTGAAGGTCGTGCTTCCCTGGTGGCTCAGCTGGTAAAGAATCCACCTGCAATGCAGGAGACCTGGGCTCTATCCTTGGGTTGGGAAGATCCCTTGGAGGAGAGAAAGGCCTCCCACTCCAGTGTTCTGGTCTGGAGAATTCCATGGACTGTATAGGTGACGGGGTCACAGAGAGTCGGACAGAACTGAGCGACTTTCACTATCACTTTCGTACCTTCTCTGGTGGCTCAGACGGTAAAGACTTTGCCTGCAATGAGGGAGACCCAGGTTCCATCCCTGAGTCAGGAAGATCCCCTGGAGGAGGGCATGGGGACCCACTCCAGTATTCTTGCCTGAAGAATCCCACAGACAGAGGAGCCTGGTGGGCTAAAGTCCATGGGGTCGCAAAGAGTCAAACACCACTGAGTGACTAACTTTCACTTTTCACTGATGGACACAGGAGCCTGGCGGGCTACAGTCCAAGCGGCTGGCTGCTAAGAGCCGGACACGACTGAGTGACTAGCTTTCACTTTTCCATGATGGACAGAGGAGCTTGGCGGGCTACAGTCCAAGGGGCTGCAAAGAGCCGGACACGACTGAGCAACTGGACAGCCACAAGAGCAGAAACCAGCAGGATCCTGCAAAGCAATTAGACTCCAATTAAAACTAAAATTTAAGAAAAAAAACTAGTTAAAACTGAAGGGCCTAGGCTACTCCATTTTGTTAACAGAAAAACTCCATTTTGTAAGGTTCCAGGAAAAGAGCCTTTGAAAATCCAAGAGCCTTTGGAAATCCCCTGACCTCACCCCACCACCTTCGAGCCATTCGGACCCCAGACCAGAATCTCCTGAGTTGACGCTCAGGGGCTCCTGGTCTACCTAGGTAATGGGAACCAATGAGAACCCGTGGCCAGCCCGGGAAATGGGAACCAATCAGAACCCAACACCTAACCCTTCCATAGAAGGTAACCAATTAGACGTCTCCCAACCTGGAAAATCCCACTTTTCAAATTTCTCGAGGGAATACCCTATATAAGCAATGTAACCCAGAGCTCAGGGCTCCTCCCTATTGCCGCTGCGTGGGTAGGTATCGGTGGGAGCCCCAGCTCGAGCTTGGTAATAAAAACTCTCTTGCTTTTGCATCGGCTATCGGCTCCCTGGTGCTCATTGGGAGATTTCGCGACTTGGGCATAACAAAAACAAATGTCATATCTAACACCATGTGAGATGTCAGTAAATATTTGCATTAATGTGGAAGAAAAACATCAGGGTTCTCCAAGCGAGGAAGATGGGGGTGTGTGGGGTCGGACACGCCCCAGAAGCAGACACTGAGGCTCGGTCTCCAGGGAAGACTCCCTGTGGGGTCAGGACCTGCGGGCGGGGGCCTCTGGGCCATGAGTCACTCCTGGGGAAGTCACCAGACATGGCCACGGTCCCAGGGCGGCCAGGCCCGTCCAGCTGCCCACAGCATTCCAGCAACACCAGCCTCTGGGCGCAGTGGCCAGGGTCTCCCAGGTGGAGCACCCAGACACTGGGACGACGGAGCTGCAAAACGCGGAAGGGAGCCCAGGAGAGCAGCAGGCCCCAAGCTGACATCGGCCAGGCCCTGCAAGACAGTCCCGCTAACTCCTCACCTCCCTGCAAGTCCCAGTGGACGCCGGAGCTTCCCACGGAGCAGTTGAGGTTCCCAAGACTACTTGCTGTTCAGTTCAGTCACTTGGTCGTGCCCGACTCTTTGTGACCCCCTGGGCTGTAGCCCTCCAAGCTCCTCTGTCCGGGGGATTCTCCAGGTGACAACGCCATTGCCACATCCTTCTCCACCTTTGCCCTCACTGTGGATAAACTAAATCTCGAAGTCCCCCAGCCCCGTCCCCCCAAGTCCTTGACTTGGCCGGTGTTTTTTTTTCCCCCCTCGGGGTGTCACATCCTGATCAGAGCAGACAGACCAGCTCAAGCGTATGAAGGGCTCGTGATTTTGACGTGACTGGTGACTCCAAATGTCTTCCAGATGCTGAACGATCCATGTTTGTTGTTTTTTTTCTTTTTAAAATCTAATCCATCCCTTGGAAAATGAAAAAGTCTACGGCTGTCATTCTCATTTCTGTGGGGTTTGCTTTCTTAAGTCATCAGTTGGTTGCAACTTGGGGACCCTTCAAAAAATCAGGGAGCCCCCTGATTGTTCTCAGGCCAGGGGCTGTTGAGCTGGGAAAGGGAATTTCAGGACAAATAAGGAGAGAGATCTCCATGTGTGACTATTTCGGAACGCTTCCCAGCCAGCTGTCTGCTGCGAACACTGACAGATCAGGTTCTCTTTGTCCTGGGAAACTTATTTTATAAGTTTTTATTTATTTCCCAGTTATTTTATAAGACCCTATTCTATACACTTTATTCTTCTAATTTTGAATGTTTCTCTTCTATTAATGCTGTGTTTTCTTATATTTAATTCTATTCTGTTCTACTAATGCTGTACTTTATCTCATTTTATTCTATCCTATTCTGTTTTCTTTAGCCACTAAGTCGTGTCTGACTCTCTGGGACCCCGTGGACTCCAGCCCACCAGGCTCCTCCATCCATGGGCTTCTCCAGGCAACAGTACTGGAGTGGGCTGCCACGTCCTCCTCCAGGGGATCTTCCCGACCCAGGGACTGAACCCATGTCTCTTGCATTTGCAGGCAGATTATGACGGAAGCCCATAATATGTTTACATCCTGTTCAAAAATAATACAGTGCAGAAAATTTAGAAAACAGATACCAAAACCTTCCTCAGCGTATACGAACTACTCAAGGAAATGTTTCGTGTGCCTGCTGCTATTTTCTCTCAGGAGAGTTTCTGTAGAATATGCATTGGCTTAGGCTGTGCCTTTAGGATTTACGAGTATTTGCAAACCATTAAACGATCTTCTGAGAAGCTTTCAAACTGCTGCAGTTTCCAAGTATAGACTGATTTTCTGCAGTTCCGATAGCTGCTTTGTGTATGTGCGTATGTTCAACAACTATTCTGTTGTTGAAAAGAATACTCTTGATAGATAGAGGTTGTCATGGAGTGAATGAGTGTGTGTTTTTCCCAGAATTCACATATGAAAGCCCTGATTCCTAAGGTGATAGTATTAGGAGGTGTGGTTAGGTTAGGAGGCGGGGTTAGATGAGGAGGCGGGGTTAGACAATGAGGCGGGGTTAAACCAGGAGGCGGGGTTAGACTGGTAGGCGGGGTTAGACGAGGAGGCAGGGTTTTAGGAGATTATAGGCCGGTTCCCGGGATAGGATTAATGTCCTTATAGAAGAAAGAGTGGCCTTTGACTGTGTGGATCACAATAAACTGTGGAAAATTCTGAAAGAGACGGGAATACCAGACCACCTGACCTGCCTCTTGAGAAACCTGTATGCAGGTCAGGAAGCAACAGTTAGAACTGGACATGGAACAACAGACTGGTTCCAAATAGGAAAAGGAGGACGTCAAGGCTGTATATTGTCACCCTGCTTATTTAACTTATATGCAGAGTACATCATGAGAAACGCTGGGCTGGAAGAAACACAAGCTGGAATCAAGATTGCCAGAAGAAATATCACTAACCTCAGATATGCAGATGATACCACCCTTATGGCAGAAAGTGAAGAAGAACTAAAGAGCCTCTTGATGAAAGTGAAAGAGAAGAGTGAAAAAGTTGGCTTAAAGCTCAACATTCAGAAAACTAAGATCATGGCATCCGGTCCCATCACTTCATGGCAAATAGATGGAGAAACAGTGGAAAAAGTGGCTGACTTCATTTTCTTGGGCTCCAAAATCACTGCAGATGGTGACTGCAGCCATGAAATTAAAAGACGCTTACTCCTTGGAAGAAAAGTTACGGCCAACCTAGACAGCATATTAAAAAGCAGAGCCGTTAATTTGCCAACAAAAGTCTGCCTAGTCAAGGCTGTGGTAGTCATGTATGGATGTGAGAGTTGGACTGTGAAGAAGGCTGAGCACCAAAGAATGGATGCTTTTGAACTGTGGTGTTGGAGAAGACTCTTGAGAATCCCTTGGACTGCAAGGAGATCCAACCAGTCCATCCTAAAGATCAGTCCTGTGTGTTCACTGGAAGGACTGATGCTCAAATTCCAATCCTTTGGCCACCTGATGCAAAGAGCTGCCTCATTTGAAAAGACTATCATCCTGGGAAAGACTGAAGGTGGGAGGAGAAGGGGATGACAGAGATGGCTGGATGGCATCACCGACTCAATGAACATGAGTTTGGCTATACTCCGGGAGTTGATGATGGACAGGGAGGCCTGGCATGGTGCAGTCCACGGAGTCGCAGAGTCGGGCAGGACTGAGCGACTGAACTGAACCGAATAGGAAGAGACAGCAGACCTCTGTTTCCAACAGGTGGGGACACAGAGGCAAGGCAGTCACCCTCCAGCCAGGAAGCTGGCCCCACCAGACACAGAATCTGCCCACTGAGGGATCTGACTTCCAGCCTCCAGGACTGTGGGAGTAAGTGTCTGTCGTTTAACCTGTCTGCACACGTCTGTTTTACAGTTTATATATATATATGTGTTTCAGAGAAGGCAATGGCACCCCACTCCAGTACTCTTGCCTGGAAAAGCCCATGGACGGAGGAGCCTGGTGGGCTGCAGGCCATGGGGTCGTGAAGACTCGGACACGACTGAGCAACTTCACTTTCACGTTTCACTTTCATGCATTGGAGAAGGAAATGGCAACCCCCTCCAGTGTTCTTGCCTGGAGAATCCCAGGGACGGGGGAGCCTGCTGGGCTGCCATCTCTGGGGTCGCACAGAGTCAGACACAACTGAAGCGACTTAGCAGCAGCAGCACGGGCTTCCCAGGTGGCGCGAGTGGTAAAGAACCCGCCTGCCAAGGGACGAGACACAAGAGACTCAGGTTTCATCCCTGGCTTGCAAAGATCCCGTGGAGGAGAACATGGCAACCCACTCCAGTGCTCTTGCCTGGAGAATCCCATGGACACAGGAGCCTGGTGGGCTGCAGTCCATGGGGTTGCAAAGAGTCGGACACACCTGAAGTCACTTAACATGCACACATATACGCAAAGGTCTGGCTGGGACAGCAGATTACAAACGGACCAAAGTCAGGTCAACTAGCTGTTAAAAAACTGAATAAATAGATTAGGTCCCCGAATAAGACTGGGAGACACCGAGAGTAACAGTAACATGTAGAATTGCCTTTTGCATCCATCAGAAGTGGTCCAGCCTTAGTCACGGCCTATGGCTCAATCGGTATGTATATATCGAAGATGTTACCGGAGTAGCTTCATTTCTTGACACCCAGCAAGCAGTCAATTCTAAAGGAAATTAACCCTGAATACTCACCGGAAGGACTGAAGCCGAAGCACCAATACTTTGGGCACCTGATGCAAAGAGCCAACTCATTGGGAAAAAAAAAACAACTCAGATGCTGGGAAAGACTGAAGGCAGGAGGAGAAGGGGATGACAGAGGATGAGATGGTTGGATGACTCAGTGACATGCATCGGAAGCAAACTCCGGGAGAAAGTGAAGGACAGATGACCCTCACAGGCTATAGTCCGTGAGGTGGCAAAGAATTGAACACGACTTAGATCCTGAACACGATCAGCAAAAGCAAACTGCAGTGCTGAGATTTGCAACAAAGAGCTTATTCACAAGAGTTGGACGATAGAGACGGCTGAGCGCTGAAGAATTGATGCTTTTGAACTGTGGTGTTGCAGAAGCCTCTTGAGAGTCCCTTGGACTGCAAGGAGATCCAACCAGTCCGTCCTAAAGGAGATCAGTCCTGAATATTTATTGAAAGGACTGTTGCTGAAGCTGAAGCTTCAAGCAATACAGGTAGTCAAAGATGTAGCAACTGAACAAGGTTAGCTGAATGCATTGACCTGATCTGACTAGTGAACTTCACTCCAGTTCCGTGGTGTTTGGGTACAAGGCAGGAAGGTTTTTCAAGTAACTTAATTTTCATTCTGGACGTTAGAGCTTGTTGGAGCCAAACCATCTGCATGATGTTATGGAAATTTTTTTGTTTGGAACCAAGGAAAGCAGCATTGAAAAAAAAAAAGGCAAAGTCATCATAATGAATCAGAGAAGTCTTCAAAATGTGTCTCTGGAGAGACATAAAGAAAAAAAAAACAAAACTCCAAGCCTGCCATTCAGAGAGAAGTGGTGCCAAAGATCATGGCTGATGATGGGGACTCAGTCTCTCAGTGATCAAATGCGCCCAGCTTCCAGAAGCTTCTAAAAAGAGAAATGCATCAGCCATGGTGCAGTGCAGTTGTGAGAGGCTGGAGATTTGCCAGGTAGGGTCTTTCTTTTGAAAGTACTTGGGATGAAGTGGGAAGCTCCCAGGGAAGGGTCTTTGGAATCTGCCAGGAAGCACATGGTTCCTTCACTAAGAGGCTGACTTACCTCAAGGTGCCAACATGGCTGCAGCAGCTCCAGCATCCCTTTCCTCCCTAAGAAGGGTCCCAGAAGTCCTCTTGTTTACAACCGCCCAAGGTCCACACCCTCTACTGGCCTCAAGACTGCGATAAGTGGCAGACTGAAAAGCCTGAAAAGTGAGAAGCGGAAAAAGATGCAGAGACAAGTTTGCAAGGAGGTGTGGGTCTCTCTGGGCTTCCCAGGTGGCTCAGTGGTAAAGAACTCGCCTGCCAACGTAGGAGATGAAGGTTCGATGCCTGGGTTGGGAAGATGCCCTGGAGAAGGGCATGGCAACCCACTCCAGTATTCTTGCCTGGAGAATCCCAGGAACAGAGAAGTCTGGCGGGCTACAGTTCCTGGGGTTGCAGAGTCAGACACAACTGAAGGGACTTAGCATGCACACATTGCAGGGGAGGGGCGGGAGGGGGGCTCCCTGACTGAGCAGTCAATCCACATTAACTACAAAAAAGTAACACTTTCAGAGGCCGTTTTTTCTGTCCTCTGTCCCCTCCCGCAACATGATTACATTCAGTTCAGTTTAGTCGCTCAGTCGTGTCCGACTCTTCGCGACCCCGTGAATCGCAGCACGCCAGGCCCTCCCTGTCCATCACCAACTCCTGGAGTTCACTCAGACTCACGTCCATCGAGTCTGTGATGCCATCCAGCCATCTCATCCTCGGTCGTCCCCTTCTCCTCCTGCCCCCAATCCCTCCCAGCATCAGAGTCTTTTCCAATGAGTCAACTCTTCCCATCAGGTGGCCAAAGTACTGGAGTTTCAGCCTTAGCATCATTCCTTCCAAAGAAATCCCAGGGCTGATCTCCTTCAGAATGCACTGGTTGGATCTCCTTGCAGTCCAGGGGACTCTCAAGAGTCTTCTCCAACACCACAGTTCAAAAGCATCAATTCTTACATTATGTAACTGCAATCTTGTGTGTGCTGGGGTTTCCATTGGCCAAGAAAAAAGAACCACCGTTCCCTGCGCCTCCGAAGTGTTTGTTCAGCTGTCTCGGAGCCCTGGGGTGTGTGTGGGTCATTGCATTTCCCGAGCCAGCTGTGTCCCACACAGGGGAACACGTGTCTGCTGTGTGTACGGGCAGAAGGTATCGGCAGGACAGCGGTGTGCGCATGTGTGTGTGGAGGGCGTGGGGTGGAATGGGAGGAGGGTTCTGAGTCATCCTGAGTGGAAAGGCGTGTGATGGGGAGGGTCTGAGCCAGGGGGCAGGGTGGAATGATGGAACCGTGACTCAGGGCTATTTCTCGGTCTAACCCGCTGTTCCAGGGCCCTGAAGGCAGGAAGAGAGCATTTTAAGCTCAGAGGTTCACTTCCCCGGGTGATGCCAGTGGTAAAGAGCCTGCCAGTGTAGGAGATGTAGGTTCGATCCCTGGGTCGGGAAGATTCCCCTGGGGGCATGGCCACCCACTACAGTATCCTTGCCAGGAGCATCCCATGGACAGGGGAGCCTGGTGGGCCGCAGTCCATGGGGTGGCAGAGAGCCGGACACGACTGAAGCTTCCTAGCACCCATCTAAGCCTGCTGCTACTGCTAAGTCGCTTCAGTCGTGTCTGACTCTGTGCGACCCCAGAGACAGCAGCCCACCAGGCTCCCCCGTCCCTGGGATTCTCCGGGCACAAACGCTGGAGTGGGTTGCCATTTCCTTCTCCAATGCATGAAAGTGAAACGTGAAAGTGAAGTTGCTCAGTCGTGTCCGACTCTTCGCGACCCCATGAACTGCAGCCCACCAGGCTCCTCCATCCATGAGATTTTCCAGGCAAGGGTATCGGAGTGGGGTGCCATCTCCTTCTCCGCACCTAAGCCCGGGACGGGGCCAAAGGGCCACGCTCCAGCTGTGGCTGGCGACTGTCCCCAGAAAGGTCGCTCCCCACCCCCAACCTGGGCGCCAGCTGCTTCGAATGGCTAAGAAGGCCCAGTGGCCTGCACTTTCCCATTCCTGCCTTTGGGGGGAAGACGCTTAGGGAGTGCAAAGAACCTGCGAAGGAGGTTCTTGGCCAGTCTGGGAAGTAAGGAACAAGTCATGTCCGATTCTGTGTGACCCCATGGGGTGTAGCCCCAAGAGGTTCCTCTGTCCATGGGATTCTCCAGGCAAAAACAGGGGAGTGGGTTGCCAAGCCCTCCTCCAGGGGATCTTCCCCAGCTAGGGATAGAACCCACTTCTGCAGAGGCAGGCGGGTCCTGTACCGCTGAGGGTCCTGTACCGCCCCACGCCCTTAAAAGCCTCGCCCACGCTCTGCGGTGTGCTGGTCCAGGCTGCGGCGTGCAAGGCAGAGGGGAGCACTCTTAACAGAGAAGGGGAGGGGAAGGGAGTCTGTCTAGGGGTTCGCGAGAAGACAGGGGTGGAAGCGAGGCGGGGGAGGCGCGGCCCGAGCCGGTGAGGGTTGGGCTGCAGCCCGCGCGCCCCTGCCCGGCGGCTCGCGCCCCCGGGGCCCAGGGTTTGGGGTGGCGGCCGCGGGCGGGGAGAGCTCAGGCCGGGGCGGGGCGCTGGCGCCGCTCCCGCCCCGGGCTGCTCCCGCCCGCGCGCCCCGCCCCGGCCGGGCTGGGTGGGGCTGTCCTGCCCACCCGCCGCGGCCCGTGCGGCAGCCCGCGCGCGCCACTCCCGGGACGCTCCCTGCGCTGCGAGGGGCGCACCATGGCGCGTCGGGCCGCCCTGACGCTGCTCCTGTTCGGCCTGCTTGGAAGCCTGGTGTCCACCCAGGGTGAGTGATCGCCGGTCGGTGGGCACCCCCCCGCACGCCGCACCCGACCACGACCAGGGGCGCGCCGATCGGACTTGGCGACCCGCGTTGGGACCCCAGGAAAGGGGGGTAGGGGGCGGCGAATCTTAAGAGGCGTGCGTGGCGAGTGGACATCGTTTGGCACGCGGTTTGGGGGGCGCACTTGGGGAGGGTTACCTGGGGGCGGACGGTGTCGGGGCTCACCTGCCTGGTGGGGGCGCACGGTGCCGGGAGACGCGCCTCGGTGGGAGGCTTACTTTGCGTGGCTGGAGCCGGGGCGCGCGGGGCGGGTCGGCGCCGGGGACCCCTAGGGCTCTCCTCCCCACGACGGGGATCCGCGATGCCGGCCGGTGGCCGACGCCCCAAGGAGGCGAGCTCCCTCTTTCCGCTCGCTTTCTTCCCGGGCGCCTTTGCAGGCGGACCCTCTCAAAGTTTTTTTTTTTTTGGCTGTAGTTTGTTTGCTTTCAAATCCACAAAGTCTTCAGGTCGGAGGCACCCAATGGGCATTGGCGGCGCGCTCAGACCGCCCCCCGCCCGGTCCGTGTTCCCGTTTGGCTGCGGGGCGCACGCGTGCGCCCCTGCGGGGGCCTCGGTTCCAGCAGCGCGGGGGCCCCGGTCCCAGCTGCGCGCGGGCCGGGCCTGCTGACGGCCGCCTTCCCGGAGCCACGCCCGACGGCCGCGGCCTAAATTTGGATTCGGCCCGGGAGCCTGAAACCCGGGAGAGGGGGAGGGAGGCAGGAAAAGCTCGGAGGCCTGGAGACCATCAAGCGCTGTGTGGGTGCGCGCGCGCGCGCGCGCGTGTGTGTGTCTTAGGGCCGCGGGGACTTGATGAGCGCGCCGCTCGGTTATATAAGGTTATTTTTTAAGGAGACAGAGACAGGAGCTGTGTCCAGTCTTCAGGACTGGGTTGGATCGGTGGTAGGCACGGTTTAAGAACTAGACTGCAGGACCCCAAAGACCTAAAAAAAAAAAATATTGACCTGGAAGTTTCCAGCTCGGCGCTATGAAGGTTGCATTTTTTAAGCCCTGGCTCCCGCCTGCTTGTTTTTCTTACGGAGGGTTTGCGAATTAACGTGTGAACTTTTAAACTGTGCCCTTCCCTGGTGGCTGAGCTGCTAAAGGATACGCCTGCCGTGCAGGAGACCTCGTTTGGATCCCTGGGTCGGGAAGATTCCCCCGGAGGAGGGCATGGCCACCCACTCTGGTATTCTGGCCTGGAGAACCCCATGGACAGAGGAGCCTGGTGGGCTGCAGTCCAAGGCGGGTCGCAAAAGCGGCTTTCAGTTGCAAACACTTTCAAGAACTTGGGCGTTTGGGGGGAACTGGCTTTAAAACACATTCACCCTGATCCATGGGGACTTGTTGGAATACTTTATAGCTTGGTGGGGAGGGCTCGGATTGGGTTTCCTGTTTCTCTTTTTCCTGCCTCAAAGCCTGCCTGGTTTGCTCCACCTAAAAGTTCTTCGTGAGAGCGCTTTGTTGTTTGTCTGTTGCTGTCTTCGAGTCACACCTGCTGGTGGGAGTTTTTCTAGCCCCCATTTTTTTTTTTTTGGCTGTAGTTTGTTTGCTTTCAAATCCACAAAGTCTTCAGGTCGGAGGCACCCAATGGGCATTGGCGGCGCGCTCAGACCGCCCCCCGCCCGGTCCGTGTTCCCGTTTGGCTGCGGGGCGCACGCGTGCGCCCCTGCGGGGGCCTCGGTTCCAGCAGCGCGGGGGCCCCGGTCCCAGCTGCGCGCGGGCCGGGCCTGCTGACGGCCGCCTTCCCGGAGCCACGCCCGACGGCCGCGGCCTAAATTTGGATTCGGCCCGGGAGCCTGAAACCCGGGAGAGGGGGAGGGAGGCAGGAAAAGCTCGGAGGCCTGGAGACCATCAAGCGCTGTGTGGGTGCGCGCGCGCGCGCGCGCGTGTGTGTGTCTTAGGGCCGCGGGGACTTGATGAGCGCGCCGCTCGGTTATATAAGGTTATTTTTTAAGGAGACAGAGACAGGAGCTGTGTCCAGTCTTCAGGACTGGGTTGGATCGGTGGTAGGCACGGTTTAAGAACTAGACTGCAGGACCCCAAAGACCTAAAAAAAAAAAATATTGACCTGGAAGTTTCCAGCTCGGCGCTATGAAGGTTGCATTTTTTAAGCCCTGGCTCCCGCCTGCTTGTTTTTCTTACGGAGGGTTTGCGAATTAACGTGTGAACTTTTAAACTGTGCCCTTCCCTGGTGGCTGAGCTGCTAAAGGATACGCCTGCCGTGCAGGAGACCTCGTTTGGATCCCTGGGTCGGGAAGATTCCCCCGGAGGAGGGCATGGCCACCCACTCTGGTATTCTGGCCTGGAGAACCCCATGGACAGAGGAGCCTGGTGGGCTGCAGTCCAAGGCGGGTCGCAAAAGCGGCTTTCAGTTGCAAACACTTTCAAGAACTTGGGCGTTTGGGGGGAACTGGCTTTAAAACACATTCACCCTGATCCATGGGGACTTGTTGGAATACTTTATAGCTTGGTGGGGAGGGCTCGGATTGGGTTTCCTGTTTCTCTTTTTCCTGCCTCAAAGCCTGCCTGGTTTGCTCCACCTAAAAGTTCTTCGTGAGAGCGCTTTGTTGTTTGTCTGTTGCTGTCTTCGAGTCACACCTGCTGGTGGGAGTTTTTCTAGCCCCCCTGAGGCTGCAGTGCAGGGAGCCGCCGGGGAAGCCCGGGATCCGCAGCTGCCCACCAGCCCTCTCTCCTCCGTGTGCTAGTATACGCATGTCCGAGCTGCTCTGCTGGCTCATCCCGCCTTCTCCTTCCCCCGTTCTGTCCGCCCAATCCACCCTCCACATCTGCCTCCCTATCCCTGCCCTGCAGAGAGAGAGGTGCGTCTCTACCATTTTTTTCCTAGATTCCGCATACACGGAAGCTTAGTGTCTTAACCCCCGGATGACCAGGCAAGTCTTTTCCTCCACCATTTCTTACGATGAATAAGGCATAGTGTGTTTATGGATCTCCAGAATTCCTTTTATGCCCCTCAGAGAAAGCAAGGGCACCCCACTCCAGTACTCTTGCCTGGAAAATCCCGTGGGCGGAGGAGCCTGGTGGGCTGCCGTCTATGGGGTCACACAGAGTTGGACACGACTGAAGCGACTTAGCAGTTAGCATGGGGGCTCAGATGGTAAAGAATCCGTCCGCCTGCCAATGCAGGAGACGTGGCTTCGATTCCTGGGCCAGATAGATCCCCTAGAGGAGGGCATGGCAACCCACTTCAGTATTCTTGCCTGCAGAATCCTGTGGACAGAGGAGCCTGGAGGGCTACAGTTTATGGGGTCACAGAATAGTTGGACACGACTGAGCAACTAACCCCTCATGGATTTCCCTGGTGGCCCAGTGGCTAAGACTTTGAGCTGCCAATACCGAGGGCACAGTTTCATGTGCTGCCAAGAAGACCTAGGGATCAAACCCGGGTCTCCTGAACTGCAGGCAAAGTCTCTACCGTCTGAGTCACCAGGAAAGCCCCAGATAGCACCTGGTGTCGTCAAATAAAAAATATATATAATATAAAAAGTAAAAGCAGCTAAGTAAATGCCACCCCTTCGGTACAGCTTGTAAAAACAGGTTCCTTTAGCCATGCAAAATATTTACCCACCGTTGAAAAGGGCAGAGAAAGGACTTTGGCCTTGACTAGACAGACCTTTGTTGGCAAAGTAACGTCTCTGCTTTTCAATACACTGTCTAGGTTGGTCATAGCTTTTCTTCCAAGGAGCAAGTGTCTTTTAATTTCATGGCTGCAGTCACCGTCCGCCATGATTTTGGAGCCCAAGAAAATGAAGCCTGTGACTGTTTCCATTTTTCCCCATCTGTTTGCTGTGAAGGGTTGGGACTGGATGACATGACTACATGTATAATCATAATGAAAAGAGTGAGGGAAGAGAAGTCTGTACCTGTTTCCAACAGAGCTTTTGTGGATTTTTTTTTTTTTTTTAATTTTCTTTTTGGCTGCACTGGGGGCTCAGATGATAAAGAATCCATCCGCCTACCAACGCAGGAGACCTGGGTTCTGTTCCAGGGCACTGGGTCTTTGTTAGACTTCCCGGATGGCTCGGCGGTAAAGAATCCGCCTTCCAAATGCAAGAGACCTGGGTTTGAACCCTGGGTCGGGAAGATCCCCTGGAGAAGGGAAGGGCAACCGACTCCAGTCTTCTTGCCTGGAGAATCTCATGGACAGAGGAGCCTGGTGGGCTGCAGTCCACAGGGTTGCCAGGAGTCAGACAGGACTGAGCACACTCGCCAAGGGTCTGTCTTGTTGTGGCGAGTGTGGGTCACTCTCCAGTTGCAGAACAGCGGGTCTGGGCTTGGAGCGTCCGTCGCTGCCGGACTCTGGAGTCCAGGCTCAGTAGCTGTGGTGCCTGGACTTGGTTGCTCTGACGCATTTGGGATCATCCCGGCCCGGGGATCGAACCTCTGTCCTCCCACATTGGTAGGTGGATTCTTAACCACTGGACCACCAAGGACGTCCCAATCCTAATTAATAATCTCCCTTACAACCATATGGGAGAAAGACACACATCACATACACACACACACACACGTCTACCACACTCAGCAGTTGTGAGTATTTTTTTTATGCTCGTGTCCTCCTGGGAGAACGGCCTGGTTGTATGGGACATGTAAATGGTGTGTTGTGTCTGACTCTCTTCGACCCCATGGACCGCAGCACTCCAGGCCTCCCTGTCCATTGCCAACTCCCGGAGCTTGCTCAAACTCATGTCCATGGAGTTGGTGATGCCATCCAACCATCTCATCCTCTGTCGACCCCTTCACCCCCTGCCTTCAATCTTTCCCAACATCAGGGTCTTTTCCAGTGAGTCAGCTCTTCCCATCAGGTGGCCAAAGGATTGGAGTTTCAGCTTCAGCATCAGTCCTTCCGATGAACATTCAAGACTGAATTCCTTTAGGATGGACTTGTTGGATCTCCTTGCAGTCCAAGGGACTCTCAAGGGTCTTCTCCAGCAGCACAGTTCAGAAGCATCAGTTCTTTGGCCCTCAGCCTTCTTTATTGTCCAACTCTCTCATCCATACATGATCACTGGAAAAACCATACCTTTGACTAGACGTACCTTTGTTGACAAAGTAGTGTCTCTGCTCTTTAATATGCTGTCTAGATGGGTCATAGCTTTTCTTCCAAGAAGCAAGTGGCTCTTAATTTCATGGCTGCAGTCACCGTCTGCTGTGATTTTGGAACCACCCCCTGCCCCACCGCCAAGATAAAGTCTCTCGCTCTTTCCATTGTTTCCCCATCTATATTCTATGAAGGGTTGGGACCAGGTGACGTGAGTGCACATATAATCATAATGAAAAAGCTTGAAAGGTCGCAGGAATCGCCAAAATATGACACACAGACAGGAAGTGAGCCCAAGTCATAGTGAAAATACAGCCTGTAAATTTGGTGGCGTTGGAGCGGGATTGCCCCAAACCCTTGATTTGTTAAAATAAATAACTGTAAAGGAAAACACAGTAAAACCAGGTCTGCCCGTGCCAGTCACAGCTGCAGTTGTATCTCTTCCTGTAAGGAAGCAGAAGTTCCATTTTTTATTTTTTTTTAAATTTCCTGTTCATATTATTTACCAAGTTCTTAGAGCAGTTTTGGGAGTTGGCATATGGGTGTGTTAGTTTCAGCTTTCAGCTTAGAATGACTCGGTGCACCTACCATTTGGCTAACTCAGATTATTTTTTTTTAAGTCCTGTAAACAGGAGACTAAAAGTTCTTTTTTTAAAAAAAAAAAAAAATTCCCCAGTGTTTCTCCATGAGGTGGTGGGGTTGGGGGGGTTCGAGACCTCTAACGTGCCGGGAGTTGAGTGCGTTCAAAGAAGATCATCAGACAGGTCAGAGGAGCAAACACCAGCTTGCTTCTGCCCACGCTTTGCTAAGTAAGCCCCGGTATGGTTTCAGGCCGGTGTCTCTGGGTGGACCTGGCTTCATAGTGAAACCTATTTGTTCCTGAGGGTCACAGGCTGGGTGGGGACTTTGACAGGCATTTGCAAGTCTGAAGCCTCTTTCTTTTTGCTCTCCGTTCTGCCTGTGAAAGTGTTTGATAGAATCTCTTTATTTTCCAGAAGAGCCAGTCAGGACGTCAGCGACTTTTCAAAGAGCCGAGTAATGACTCTTTAGGGTGTTTTGAGAAGAAAAAAAAAAATATTACTTTAAAAAAATATTTTTTTAATTGATTGATGATTGCTTTACAATATCGGCTTGATTTCTGTCATGCAGCAACATGAATTAGCCATCACTTCAGTTCAGTTAAGTCGGTCATGCCTGTCCAACTCTTTGGGACCCCATGGACTGCAGTACGCCAGGCCTCCCTATCCATCACCAACTCCCGGAGTTCACCCAAACTCATGTCCATTGAGTCAGTGATGCCATCCAACCATCTCATCCTCTGTCATCCCTATTGAGGGTACATATGTTTGGGATTCCCCAGCTGATACTAGTGGTAAAAAAAAAAACAAACCCACAGACCTGGCTTCAGCACCTGGGTGGGGAAGATCCCCTGGAGGAGGGCGTGGCAACCCACTCCAGTATCCTAGCCTGCAGAATCCCATGGACAGAGGAGCCCAGCAGGCTACAGTCCACTGGGGTCGCAAAGAGTTAGACACGACTTAGCACGCACACACATACATGTCCTCTGACTCTTGAATCCCACCTCTGAGTTTGTCTAACAGCTAATCTTTCCGCAGAAAGTCTGCAGGCCACAAGGGAATGGAAGGATATCTTTAAAGTATTGAAAGAAAAAAAAAAAAAGGTAATCTACAACCAAGATTACCTGGCAAGGATCTCCTTCAACATTGATAGGGAAATCAAAGGGTTTACAGATAAGCAGTCGTTAAAGAGAGTTTAACACCAGCAAACCAGCTTTCCAGCAAATACTAAAGGCACTTCCGTAGGGCAGTACCCACAGGAGGAAAGCACTTCCGTAGGGCAGTACCCACAGGAGGAAGGAAAGACCTACAAAGGAAACCCGACCCAGGACGATGAAGAATCCGCCAGGAGGAACATACATAAGTCAATCATTGCTTTTCCAGTGTCTGCAGAGAGTCAGGGTGAATTCCCGCTTGCTCACCACCCTTCCTTGAGCACGCAGCTAAAATCAGAAGGGTTGCATTCCAGAGCTTGGAAGGTATTAGTCATCCCCAGACCGTGTAGCCAGAACATTGTGACCACTTCTTTTTCTCAGCGTCCCTCCCCTTCTCCCAACCCCCACCCCATCACCTCCCCACCACCCTCCATCCCCACCCCACCACTCCACCTCCACCCTTGTCAAAAAAAAAAAAAAGGTAATCTACAACCAAGATTACCTGGCAAGGATCTCCTTCAACATTGATAGGGAAATCAAAGGGTTTACAGATAAGCAGTCGTTAAAGAGAGTTTAACACCAGCAAACCAGCTTTCCAGCAAATACTAAAGGCACTTCCGTAGGGCAGTACCCACAGGAGGAAAGCACTTCCGTAGGGCAGTACCCACAGGAGGAAGGAAAGACCTACAAAGGAAACCCGACCCAGGACGATGAAGAATCCGCCAGGAGGAACATACATAAGTCAATCATTGCTTTTCCAGTGTCTGCAGAGAGTCAGGGTGAATTCCCGCTTGCTCACCACCCTTCCTTGAGCACGCAGCTAAAATCAGAAGGGTTGCATTCCAGAGCTTGGAAGGTATTAGTCATCCCCAGACCGTGTAGCCAGAACATTGTGACCACTTCTTTTTCTCAGCGTCCCTCCCCTTCTCCCAACCCCCACCCCATCACCTCCCCACCACCCTCCATCCCCACCCCACCACTCCACCTCCACCCTTGTCTGATTACGCTCTGCCCCTTTGCAAACCGACCAGAAGCGTGTTTGTGGTGTGACCGCAAGAGTGCGGTGGACCGCATTAGGGCTAGACAGACAGCAAGCAGATGATGCTGCCTCTGGGACAGGTGAGGAGGCGTGCAGATTTCTCTCTGCAGGGCGAGAATTCAGGTGTTGCCCGTCACCATCTGCTGTGGCCGGCTACCTGGTCTTAGACGTCAGTGATCCATGGAGGATCATGATTCCCTCATCTTGGGCACAGAATGAAGCCTTGCTGGAGAAAGGGAGCCAGGGAGGTGAATTCTTCAGTGCTCGAACGAGGGGTCACATGGTGTAGGAGGAAGAGAAAGGGCCTGGGTAGGTCCGAGAGCGGGCGGGGGGCGGGGGTCATGGGGGGTGAAGTCACGGGGATGGGGTGCTTGCCTGACCCATGAGAGCAGGCCCCGCCCCACCCCCGCCACTGTGCTGAGGACTGAGTTAAGGACCACTGGCCTGATGGGTTTCCCTGGTGACTCAGCTGGTAAAGAATCTGCCTGCAATGTGGGAGACCTGGGTTTGATCCCTGGGTCAGGAAGATCCCCTGGAGGAGGGCATGGCAAACCACTCTTGCCTGGAGAATCCCCGCTGACAGAGGAGTCTGGTGGGCTACAGTCCACGGGGTGGGTCGCAAAAAGTCAGACAGGACTAAAGCGACAGCACAGCACGCAGGGCCTGGCTGGACTGAGGCAGCCCTCGGTAATGGGATTGATGATTGATGGATGGATGATGGGTTATAGATTTATAGATGATGGACAGGATGCATGCCTAGCTAGATACCTGATAGGTAATAGATAAGGCCAATAGATGTATTAATTGTGAAGTTAGATGGGTGGATGTCATGACTGGACAGTTGGATGGATGGATGAATATAGAAAGATAGACCTTGAAATTTTCCTGTGGTCATGTATGGATGTGAGAGCTGGACTGTGAAGAAGGCTGAGCGCCGAAGAATTGATGCTTTTGAACTGTGGTGTTGGAGAAGACTCTTGAGAGTCGCTTGGACTGCGAGGAGATCCAACCAGTCCATCCTAAAGGAGATCAGTTCTGGTTGTTCTTTGGAAGGACTGATGCTAAAGCTGAAACTCCAGTACTTTGCCCACCTCATGCCAAGACTTGACTCATTGGAAAAGACTCTGATGCTGGGAGGGATTGGGGGCAGGAGGAGAGGGGACGACAGAGGATGAGATGGCTGGATGGCATCATGGACTCGATGGGCATGAGTTTCAGTAAACTCTGGGAGTTGGTGATGGATAGGGAGGCCTGGCGTGCTGTGATTCATGGGGTCGAAAAGAGTCAGACAACTGAAATCTTGAAAGTGAAAGTCGATCAGTCGTGTCCGCCTCTTTGCGACCCCCACGGGCTATACATCCCAAGGAACTCTCCAGGCCAGAATCCTGGGAGTGGGTAGCCTTTCCCTTCTGCAGGGGACAGATCTTAGGTGAATGATCATACATAAATGACACATAAATTATAGATAAGGTGAATAGACCAGCTAGAGTCCTGATAAGCTTATCACCAGGCTATGGCTTGTCATCTCTGCATTCCTACAAGATAAGCGGACTCAGGGCTGGGGAAGAAGGTGAGTGTCGCCTGGGGTGTGGACTACACACTCTGTCTGGCTGCAGGAAGCAAGCTTCCCTGTCCGCCTCTGCGAAGGCAGATGCTGGCTTCCCCCAAGATCCCACCTGCCTCCCCAAAACTTCTCTCCAGCTTACGCTTCACCTCTGTAACCGCTGATGGATCTAATCCATTGTAATCACGACTGTGGCGTCTACACCGTGCGGGAAGAGGGCTGAGCGCCAGAGAAGGGCTGCTTGCCCACTGAGGTGCTGGAGAAGGGCTCTCTTGAGGGCTCCCTCGGACAGCTGGGAGATGCCGCTGAGGAGGTGGTTCGGTGTCCCGCATCCATGGGGTGACTGATCAGTGCTGGTCTGCCCGTCCTCCCATTGGGGTGTATCCACGTGGCAGGACTCCAGGGAAGCTGGACCGTGGCCTTGAGCTCGGTGCTGGGCACCTGGAGGCTTGGTGGTTATTGGGGCTCAGACTCGTGGTTTCTGAGGCAGGTGAAGCCCCAGACAGTGCCCCCCATGAGGAGCCCAGCGCGCAGGCCTTGAGGACGCCCGGGGTGTCAGGAGGATGGGATGACGGAAAGAAGGAGACCAGCTGGCCAAGCGTGATGGGGAGGATGCTGGGTGATGACTCATGGCCCGCTGTCCCCTCCGGGGCCCGCCACACCGCGTCTGAGTCACAGGGTGCCCCCCCACCCCCTCCCGCTCCTTCAGCACATCCGGAGGCTTGAGGGGGCACCGCCTGCAAACCACAGACGTGCTGCAGGCTTCCGGCCCGTGGGCTGCGATCCTGCCATGCTCAGCAGCGACCGAAACGCCTTGAAGGTTTCTGCCTCCGAGGTCTGCACCAGGCACTCAGCTTCTATCCGTGTGGACAGTCTGCCCCGCCTCCACGACCGCTGGGGTGGGGCTGCAGGGGGGCGGCGTCTGTGTGTGGGCCTCCCCCCTCTCCCCGCCGAGGTGGGAGGTGCTCAGGGGAGCTGACAGCTTCTCGAAGTCAGGGTGGGGAGACAGGAGGCAGCCTCTGGGGAGAGCGGGGGCCTGGTCAATGTGGAGACGCCGCCCAGGTGATGGGTAGAGAACCATCCCGGCTGGGCGTTTACCAGAGTCTGCAGTGAGGGCTGCTAAGCAAGGAGGCAGTGTGTGCACGCCCGCTCAGACAGAAGGCGCGTGCACTGGTTCAGTACATATTCACTCATGTGTGCACACACATGTATACACACCTGTGAGCACGTACCTGCAGCGCACACATGCACCAGGGTGAATGTCTTCGTCGCTCACTCCTGTCTGACTCTCTGGGACCCCGTGGACTGTAGCCCGCCAGGCTCCTCCGTCCATGGGATTCCCCAGGCAGGAACACTGGAGTGGGTCGCCATGCCCTCCTCCAGGGGTCTTCCCGACCCAGGGATCGAGCCTACGTCGCCTGCGTGGGGAGGCGGGTGCTTTACCGTCTGAGCCGCCTGGGAAGCCCCAGATGTAGGAGAGTGTGTGTCTCAGTCTTAAACTCCTTATTCATTGCCCCGCCCCGACTTCTCCCTTTTGGGAACCACAAGTTTGTTCTCTGTGTCTGTGAACCTGTTTTGGTTTTATAAATAGCTTCACTGGTATAATATTTTTTTACGTTGTACAACGTCAGTGAAACACAATATCTTGCTTTCTCTGTCTGAGTTCACTGAGTATAACCGTCTCCAGGTCCACCCATGTGGCCGCAAATGGCATGATTGCGTTTTTTTTAAAATAATATCTGTCTGCCTGTTTTTAATACATACATGGGGAAAAAAAAATCACACACAGAGACACACTGCCCCAAACTCTCCACGTACACATGGGCACACACCCACACTGCACACATCGGCATAGGAACCCCCGCCTGTACACACACCACAAATCCACACATCCACACTGCACTTAGACACACACTTGCCCACACCCACAAAGCAAGCACACATACCTCTGCGGACACACACGTGCAAACACCCCAAACCACACACCTCCACACCAGCCCCCGTGGGTCCCAAGTGAGTGAAAGTCACTCAGTCGTGTCCAACTCTTTGTGAACTCATGGACTGTAGCCCCGCCAGGCCCCTCTGTGCATGAGATTCTCCAAGCAAGAACACTGGAAACGGTTGCCATGCCCTCCTCCAGGGGGTCTTCCCTACCCAGGGATCGAACCCGGGTCTCCCGCATTGCACGCAGATTCTTAACCATCTGAGCCGCGAGGGAAGGCCAAGCCACTCTGTAAATGGCCACAGATACATACACACACACACACACACTCAGTCACTCAACACACACAGCTGCCTGCCCGCCCACATCCACACAAGAGAGGAAGGGAGAGGGAGGGGGTTCCAGTCTGTCTGACATCCCGCCGGATGGAACATGTCGTGGCAGTCTGGAGCTTCCCGGGGATGAAAGCAGCCTCTTAGATGCCCGGCACTTCCTGAGGTTGGGGCGAGGGGGTGCGTGTCATCTTTGATTTGTGCGCATTTGCAAAGACCTTGATGCTGGGGAAGATTGAGGGCAGGAGGAAAAGGGGGCGACAGAGGATGAGATGGTTGGAAGGCATCCTCCACTCAATGGACATGAGTTTGGGTAGACTCCAGGAGTTGGTGATGGACAGGGAGGCCTGGCGTGCTGCCGTCCATGGGGTCTGCAAAGAGTCGGACACGACTGAGCGACTGGACTGAACCGAATAGTGATCCTTCAATCGGCCACCATTCTCCTTCCTGCTGACCGGACACTCAGCAGAATTCCCTTTGCTTTTCTTCAATTCATCATTAATTGGAAATAGAAATAGTATTGACATCGTTTCAATAAAGCAGTCAGCAACCAGATAGAACAACAGCGGGATAAAGGCAGTTTTCCCCTTCTCGGCAGCAGTTAAGAAAGAAAAGGAAAAGTTTCCCTTTTCTGGATCGTCTGGTGTTTCTACAGGAAGTACGTTTTGGTTGTTTAGTTACAAACAGGTTGCTATGCCGAGGGTTTTCCTCTCCACGTTTTTCTCTGTCATGTTGGAAATTGGGCTTCTCCGGTAACTCAGATGGTGAAGAATCCATCTGCCAACGCAGGAGACGTGGGTTGGATCCCCGGGGCATGAAGAACCCCCTGGAGAAGGGAACGGTTACCCACCCCAGTGCCGGAAGTTGTTCCTTGCCGATTTTGAAAGACCTGCTTTTGTGTTTTAGAATAACTCACATGCAGAATTATCCTGGTTTCCCGCTAGTTTAATTACTGTTAAACCCTGAGATCGTTGACCGTCCATAAGCTGACATGTTCTTACTTTCAGGCTTCAGGGTGAATATTGCAAGAGAGAACTCAACACGTGATCCACCTTGCAAAACCACGCCCACTTTTTATTGTTTTCTTACCTTCTGAACTTAATTTTTAGTAACTAACTGTACTCTTTTTTTTTTTCAGATGATTTCGATTTATCGCTCGCCCTTGATGGTAAGTCATATTGCAAGCGTTTTATAGACTTGGAATATAGTAAATCTTTTGAAACACGTCTTAACGGCGATCACCAGACTCACGTTTGTTGAGGAAAATAAAGATGTTGTCATTGGGATACATTAATCCTTTTTTTTTTTTTGTGGAATAACTTCTGTACTCTGTGGCGGTCAGGAGGCCACACAGAATTGCCAGGCGCTTGGAGAAGTGGGTGGTCCCCTGTGGGCTGGTCCCTCGTGGGCTGGTCTTCTGTGCTCTGGTTTCCTGTGCACCGGTCCATCGTGGGCTGGTGTTCCATGGACTGGTCCCGCTGTGGACTGGTCCCCCGTGGGCTGGCCTCTGTGGGCTGGTCCCACATGGGCTGTCTTCTGTGGGCTGGTCCCCCATGGGCTGGCCTCTGTGGGCTGGTCCCACGTGGGCTGGTTTCTGTGAGCTGGTCCCCTGTGGGATGGTCCCTCTGTGGGCTTGTCCATTGTGGGCTGGTCCCCCATAGGCTGGTTTCTGTGAACTGGTCCCCTGTGGGCTGGTCCCGCGTGGGCTGGCTTCTGTGAGCTGGTCCTCTGTGGGCTGGTCCCTCGTAGGCTGGTGTTCCATGGACTGGTCTTCTGTGCTCTGGGACACTGTGCACAGGTCCCTTGTGGACTGGTCCCCCGTGGGCTGGCCTCTGTGGGCTGGTCCCACGTGGGCTGGTTTCTGTGAGCTGGTCCCCTGTGGGATGGTCCCTCTGTGGGCTTGTCCATTGTGGGCTGGTCCCCCATAGGCTGGTTTCTGTGAACTGGTCCCCTGTGGGCTGGTCCCGCGTGGGCTGGCTTCTGTGAGCTGGTCCTCTGTGGGCTGGTCCCTCGTAGGCTGGTGTTCCATGGACTGGTCTTCTGTGCTCTGGGACACTGTGCACAGGTCCCTCGTGGACTGGTCCCCCGTGGGCTGGCCTCTGTGGGCTGGTCCCGCTGTGGACTGGTCCCCTGTGGGCTGGCCTCTGTGGGCTGGTCCCGCTGTGGACTGGTCCCCCGTGGGCTGGCCTCTGTGGGCTGGTCCCACGTGGGCTGGTTTCTGTGAGCTGGTCCCCTGTGGGATGGTCCCTCTGTGGGCTTGTCCATTGTGGGCTGGTCCCCCATAGGCTGGTTTCTGTGAACTGGTCCCCTGTGGGCTGGTCCCGCGTGGGCTGGCTTCTGTGAGCTGGTCCTCTGTGGGCTGGTCCCTCGTAGGCTGGTGTTCCATGGACTGGTCTTCTGTGCTCTGGGACACTGTGCACAGGTCCCTCGTGGACTGGTCCCCCGTGGGCTGGCCTCTGTGGGCTGGTCCACCATGGACTGGTCCCCCTGTGGGCCGGTCCCCTGTGCACTGGTCCCCCGTGAGCTGCTCCGCCAGGTCACACTGACTCCATCCCTCATCCTGTGCCTGCATCTCCCCAATCTCCGCGTCTCCTTTCACACAGCCACTTGGTGTCAGTGCCTCTCCTTCTCGTAAGGGCCCTCATCTGTAAAGATCTCTGCTAATCCACCGTGAACCCTCACCTTCACCAACGTTACTTGCAAAGACCCTCTTTGTAAAGAAGGTCAGATTCTGAGGCTCCCGCTGAACCTGGGGGCCCAGGGTCCATCCCAGCCACATCTCTTTTTAACTCTTGGGGTCCGATGCGGAGACGTCAGTGCAACCCGCCAGACCAGCAGCACTCCCAAAAGCCATCGGTTGGGGGGTGGCGGGGGAATAGTCTTATTCGTGACGGTGGGAGCCTTCTTCTGCTTGGCTGCTGAGAAGAGGTGCCCTGCAGGCGTCTGTGGTCCAAATGATCTCAGGCCCACTCTGCCTTGGTGCCCGGAGGGTCAGCCTCGGTGGGAGTCCCAGGTGGCCAAAAGTGTGTTCCGCCTAAGAAACCAGAAGCCTTTTACTTTTAACCAGGTGTCCGCTGTCCCCCAGCTCCCCCGCTCCTGCAAAGCCCCCGAGCTCTGCCCCGTGTCCTGCTGATAAACACATGTTCTCCGGGCTTCCTCTTTCACTCCCTGGCCGCTGGCTGAGCAGTCTCGAAAACATGATGCTTCAGACGTTCTCTGACTCTTTTTTTTTTTTCTTTCTCTTAAATGTATGTATTTGGCTCTGCTGGGTCTGTGTGGCAGAGCATGGACTTTCTCTAGTTTTGGCGAGCGGGGATTACTCTCTAATTGGGGTACACGGGCTTCTCATTGTGGGGGCTCCACTTGTTGCAGAGGAGGGGTTCTAGGCCACGCAGGATTCAAGAGTTGGATCTTGAAGTGATTCAAGAGTTGTGGGCGCATGGGCTTTTACTTGCCTTGTGGGATCTTCCCAGATCAGGAGTTGAATCCATGTCCCCTGTGTTAGCAGGGCAGGGGCATCCTTAGGAAATAGGAGAGCGTGGAGGGTTGACTGTGTTTCCCAGCTGCCAGATTTCCTGGCTAAAATGCCCTTTCTCTTTCACAGATGACAAGAAGCCCACTTCTCCACCAAAACCGGCGCCCGGTAAGAAGGAGAGGTGCTCAGCATCCAGAAACACAGCACAGACACTGTCGTGCACCCCACTTTCGCCAGGAGCTGGGGCAGATGCAGACGGCTAAATGCCCGCAATGGATACAGCCTGGTTAATATTTGAACGATGCTGTGATGTCTCACGTCCAGCAGTGGCCGTAAACGAGCAGACGCTGACTCTGGCGACTTGCTCTGGGGATTCCTTGGGAAGCGTCTCTATGCCGAGTGTCTGTTACTGGATTTCAATACTCATCTCTTGGGAGGAGCAATTTTAGAAGCTGGGACCCTCTTATAACCCATGAGCAAAGTCAGATCTCAGTGTCCACGAGGACCATACCTGATGTCACTCACCCTTTCTGGAAAAATCTCAAGATTCAGAAACTAGTGACAGCTGCCTAAGGATCAGATTCACTGGGGTGTGGGGGTGGCTTCCCAGGTGGGGCTCTTAGGAAAGAACCCGCCTGCTAATTCAGGAGATGTAAGAGACACAGTTTCGAGCCCTGGGTCGGGAAGATCCCCTGGTGGAGGGCGTGGCAACCCTTTCCAGTGCAGTATTCTTGCCTGGAGAATCCCACGGACAGAGGAGCCTGGTAGGGTACAGTCCACGGGGCTGCAGGGAGTTGCTGTGCTGACTTTACTGAATCGAGTGTGTGTGTGCGTGTGTGCGTGTCTAAGTGACCCCAAATCGGTGGGTTGTACGTTGGTTACGGGTTTCAATTGACTCGGGAATAGTGAATAAAATTATATCCATACATATATATTCTCGAGGTAAATTAATAACCCAAAGAGTAGATTTTTCCACTTTCGCAATCAACGAGTCAACACGGACTGAGAGACGTTCGGGTACTTGACACATCGGGTAGTCCGAGGAGACAGGCACCCGGACAGGTCCGTTCTTACGACCTCACCCAACGGTAACGGAAGAGGTCCCCTAGAGGACTGGGTCCCTAACTTGGGCCCAGAAAACGTAACGTCCGGTAAAGAAATTGCAGACTCGATCGTCCCTTCACAACACTCATTTCCTATCGCAACGAGTGCACGGAGACACAAACTGGGTGACTACACACGTCTTGTACGACCGACTCAGTGAGAACTTGCCTTTACACCTGGTAGTGCTCGAGGGACCTTACGAATACTGAGTCCTACCGAGTCTTGGAACACGACCCACCCGTGTCTTCGAGAGGACACATAGAGACCCTGAACTCAGGAATTCTGTTTCTTCCGGTGGAGATTTTAGAGGTTGCGAGACTTTGCAGTGTAGCAAAATAGCTCGTGTGGACCCAGTCGACTTAGTGAAAAAGTGACCCACACTTCGGCTTAGTCCGGTGCCCAAAGGCAACAACATAATATTGTAGATGCACCGGTTTCAGTCCCCGTAGAACCCTCCCAACCAAAGTCCCACCTGTCAGTTGTCCTTTTCTCGACAGACGTCTGTCTTCAACCTTAAGGTCGAACCAAGTCCCCCCGGTGTTGACTAAATATGTATGGAAAGTACTAAAACTAAAAAGAAAACCAAGAAAAGGACCTTCTCTTCTTCCCACACGTGTGCCAGTCCTCAAACCAAAACGCCAGCTATGTCTGGGATACTCTATGCTGTCTGCCTCGAAAGCCATTTCTGCTCTTCATTTCACACAGAGCTGCAGGCTTCACTTTTTTTTTTTTCCTTTAGGGAATGATGACTTTGATTTGAACGATGCCATTGGTGGTGGAGGAAACGGTAAGTAGTCTTGTCTTAAAAAATCTCCTGTGAGTCTGACCTGGTTATTGGATCATTTCAAAGAGGCTTGTTCTCTTTTAATGAAATCGAATGAGTTTGCCCCCGGAAAAGCCTAAGGGACGGGTGTTATTGTTTGTTGGTTCTGAGCTTTTGGCTTTTGTCTCCGTGTCTTCTTTTGATTTACAACTCTTAGGGTGTCTCAGGGGATATGAGACAAAATGAAAACACCCTGGGCAGGGCTGGCCTCGTGGGTTCGTGGGGTCACGCCCAGTAGGTCTTCCGTCCTTGGTTGAACGAAGGCTGTATTGAAAATGGTAGCACACTTTGAGCAAGGACATGCAGAGTGCGTTTTCAGTTTGCACTGGACCCCACAAATTGAGTAGCGGGCCCAGCCATCTGCTTTATTTGCTGTTGGAAATGAAGTGTTAAAATAGCTGGACGCTGATGGACAGAAATCCACAGGTGGCTGCACGTATGTATACCCACCATGAGAAGGCGTGCCCGACCGTGCCAGAGGGCACACTTCCATTTCCCACGGTCCAGTTAGCCAGCTGTATGCAAATGCTTCCCAGAGGGCACTTAGTGGTAAAGAACCCACCTGCCAGTGCGGCAGGCATAAGAGAGGTGGGTGTGATCCCTGAGTGGGGAAGATCCCCTGGAGGAGGGCACGGCAACCCACTCCAGAATCCTTGCCTGGAGAATCCCATGGACAGAGCAGCCTGGCGGGCCACAGTCCGTGGGGTCGCAGAGAGTCGGACACGCCTGCAGCGACTTGGCACCGACACGTGCAAACGCATATTCTGTTTTCTTGACCTCAAAGTGCTCCTAACTGCAAGTGTCCTTTTTCACAGATGACCGAGTATCACCCAAGCCTCCGAAGCCAAAACCTCAGCCAAACCCCAAGCAGCCCGGCACTTCTGGTGAGATCCTGGGGCTCCTGGAGCTCCTTGTGTGGGTTTCAGAGTTCAGTGACCTCTGTGGCAGCTGAAACGAGGTCATTCCAGAGTTAGCGTGATCCTGCAGTGAATTGGAGAAGGGAATGGCACCCCACTCCAGTATCCTTGCCTGGAGAATCCCATGGACGGAGGAGCTTGGTGGGCTACAGTCCACGGGTCGCAAAGAGTCGGACACGACTGAGCGGCTTCACTTTCACTTACAGTGAATGCTCTGTACAAGGGAATTCCAGTTTTCCAGTGTTGGAAAGCAGTATTCAAGAAGATTTCTGTTTTTTTTTTTTTTTTTTGGATTTGATGTTTAGTTTCCTGATTTTACTTCCAAGATTGCAATGGAAATAAAAAAAAGAAAAACAGCGTAAGATTTTAAATATAGAGAATCAATATGGGGAAACGGGCTTCCCTAGAAGCTCAGCTGGTAAAGAATCTGCCTGCGATGCAAGAGACCCCAGTTCTATGACTGAATCTTGAAGATCCCCTGGAGAAGGGATAGGCTACCTACCTCCAGTATTCTTGGGCTTCCCTGGTGGCTAAAATGGTGAAGAATCTGCCTGTAATGCGGGAGACCTGGGTTCCATCCCTGGGTGGGAACGATCCCCTGGAGGAGGGCATGGCAGTCCACTCTAGTATTCTTGCGTGGAGAATCCCACGGACAGAGGAGCCACTCATCTGTACACACACACACACACACACACACAGATGGAAAAACCTGCGTTTGATGATCGAGTCCGCTGCCGTTGGTAGCAGCATCCCAGAGAGCCTTCTCCACGAGTTCTTTCCCTATTCCCTGTGCTGGAAGCCACCGTCTGTTTCAAGCAGCTTGCCCAGAGGACAGTGGATAATTTGAACAGTGGAATTTGTCTCATCACGGGCTCCCTGGGGCAGGAACACTTTCCCTCTAGCATCTCACAGTAACCCGGTAAGTCGCAGACAAGATACACAACCTCTCCCAGATGTCTCTGGGACTCGACAGTCTTTTAAGAAGGCTGCATCTGAAACCATCAGGAGTCTTTCATTTTATGGACATAAAACATCCTTTCATGGAGCACAGCGGGGTCAGTTGAATCCCTCTTTCAGTGGGCTCTAGCCCAGGTTTGGCCACAGATATCCGTTCTTACATTGTAACATCTGTATTGCGAAAGTCATTGGCAACTTGGGAGGGTTGGTTACAGGCTGGACAGTCAATGGGAAAGAATTCTGTGCAGGCAGAATTTGGAATTCCCACTCGGCCCATGGGGCGTAATTGATTTACAAGTTGCTTTCATTATTTTGATTTAGTTTTTCCTTTTATTTTTTCTTCTTGACCTTAATGTTCTCCTAAGACTGTGAGAACAAACGGTCGGAGTTTGGTTTTCCCGTTGAGTTTTGGGTCAGACTGATAACTCGATAGTGTCTGTATAGAAAGCCATTTGTGGTCTTCATTTCACGCACACCTTCAGTACTCACTATCTTTCTCGTTTAGGGAATGATAACTGGGATTTAAACGATGCCCTTGATGGTGGAGGAAAAGGTAAGTAAGCTGTCTTAAATCTCCTACGTGTCTGAATTGATTACTGATCATTTCAAAGGAGTGTGTCTCTCTTAAAGACCTCAAATTAGTTTTCGCCGGGAAACCCTGAGCAATAGGTGTATGGTTGGCGTGATTGAGTTTTTTGCTTTTATCTGTACGCCGACTTCTGTTTTAGAACTCTTTAGAGTCTTTGGGGTGTATAAGGCACTTTGAATACCATTGGTGGGGCTGGGCCTCACAGGCACGTACGCAGGAGCCCCACGCTCACAGGGGGCTCCATTGTTGGTTGAACACACTTTCATTGCTCATGGCTCAGTGTGGCCGCCGTACTGAAATTCCTGGTACATTTTGGAGTAAGGACATGCAAAATGCATTTTTGCTTCTCACTGGACCCCCATGTTCTGCAGCTGGCCCAGCCATCTGCTTTACTTTCCACGGGAGATACACCAAGCTGGATGCCGACGGACACAGATCCGCAGAGGGCTGTGTGGACGTATATCCCCAGCACGACAATGTGTCCCCGGCCGTGACAAAGGGCACACTTCCATTTCCCACCTAACTATCTGTATGCAAGCGCTTCCCAGGTGGTGGATCCCCTGGAGAAGGGCAGGGCAACCCACTCCAGTGTTCTTGCCTGGAGAATCCCCTGGACGGAGGAGCCTGACGGGCTACAGTCCACGGGGCCACAGAAGAGTCGGACACAACTGAGTGACTCAGCACCCACACATGCAAACGCACGTTTTGCTTTCTTGACCTTGGAGTGCTCCTAAGTGCAACTGTCCTCTTTCACAGGTGGCGGAGCGTCCCCCGACTCACCGAACTCAAAACCTCAGCCAGACCCCAAGCAGCCTGACTCTAACGGTGAGACCCTGGGGCTCCTGTGGTTCCTTCTGTGTTTCAGGTTTCGGTGATCCCCGTGTCAGCTGAAAGGCGGTCATTCCAGGGTTAGCATGATCGTACAGTGAACGCTGTGTGCAAGGGAATGCCAATTTTCCAGTCCTGGAAAGCAGTATTCAAAAAGATAAATATAGTTTTTTGTTTTGGATTCCATGTTTAGTTTGCTGACTTTACTTAACCAGGTTTTAATGAAAGCTCAGAAGTATTCAATGTGATTTTTAATATAGACAGTCAATCTGGAGAAACATGAGCTTGAGCAAAAGCTCTTTGTTTTTCCTTGATGCTTTCTGCTTTTTCTCACCCATCTTCGTGTTCTCAGAGTCATTTGGCTGCCATCAGTTTTCTGAGTTGAAGAGCTGTTGAAACTTCCCGTTTTGAGTGGACTTTTTTTGTTCGTTGAAATAATATTATTTGTTTGTATATTTTGCACATTTATATATTTGTTGGATGGTGTCACCAACTCAGTGGACGTTGAGTTTGAGCAAACTCTGGGAGATGGTGATGGACAGGGAGGCCTGGCGTGCTGCAGTCCGTGGGGTCGCAAAGAGTCGGTCAAGACTGAGTGACTGGCTGAACCGATTTATTTCTGTTTAATTTTTAACCTGGAAAAATAGGAATAGTGTCCATCTTCTAGCACAGTGAAGGGGGTTAGTCTCTCTAGTATTTTATATCGGTTTAAATGCAAGCAATGTTAAGTAAAACTGTTGGTCTTTTATTCATACTCTGTTATAACATTATTGTTCACTTGCCAAGTCGTATCCGAGTCTCCGCGACCCCATGGACGGCAGCACACCAGACCTCCCTGTCCATCACCAACTCCCAGAGTTTGCTCAAACTCATGTCCATTGAGTCAGTGATGCCATCCAGCCATCTCATCCTCCGTCGTCCCCTTCTCCTCCTGCCCCCAATCCTTCCCAGCATCAAAGTCTTTTCCAATGAGTCAACTCTTCGCATGAGGTGGCCAAAGTACTGGAGTTTCAGCTTTAGCATCATTCCTTCCGAAGAAATCCCAGGGCTGATCTCCTTTAGGATGGACTGGTTGGATCTCCTTGCAGTCCAAGGGACTCTCAAGAGTCTTCTCCAACACCACAGTTCAAAAGCATCAATTCTTCAGCACTCAGCCTTCTTGATGGTCCAACTCTCACATCCAAACATGACCACAGGAAAAACCATGGCTTTGAGTATACAGATCTTTGTCGGCAGTGACGTTTGCTTTTTAATACGCTGTTCAGGCTTCTCACAGCCTTCCTTCCATATCGTCAAACTTTTTGCTAACTGGTATTCCAGAAGCGTTTTCTGAAGTTACTTGCAAGTTTTAATCGTATGAGTTTTCTTGGCGGTTAGATGCGATCACACCCAATGCCTCATTCTGAAGATGGTGTGTATCTTCTGATCGTTTAGAATGACGGGTCTGTTAGTTTATGATAGTTTAGAATGTGGGTGTCCAAGGG
>SJYG01000424.1:2447270-2465793 GCA_006410535.1 Litocranius walleri
TTGACGTACAGCATGGTAGAGCTGCGTCCCTGTAGGTGTGGGGTAAGCGTGTCTTACTCTGAAGCCCTAGATCGGCATTGGAGGGGGGCATGCATAATCTCTGAAAACACACAGCTTTCTGAAGGGCTCTCTGCAGCATGAGTCTCTCCATCCAGAAGCCATGACTGCAGAGGAGGGATTCCCTCGAGGATTTTCTGGAAGGCCCTGAGCTTTTCCACCACATAGGGCTCCAGATGACTCAGTGGACAAGACCCTGACACTGGGAAAGATTGAGGGCAGGAGGAGAAGGGGGCGACAGGGGATGAGAGGGCTGCATGGCGTCACCGACTCGATGGACATGAGTTTGAGTGAGCTCCGGGAGTTGGTGATGGACAGGGAGGCCTGGCGTGTGCAGTCCATGGGGTCGCAAAGAGTCAGACACGACTGAGCCACTGGACAACAAGCACTCTTTTGGGGGTGACGGTTGCGTGTGGCTTTGTTGCCAGCCGGGCGGACGCCTGCTGGACCCCAAGGTCCATGCTTCGAATGGCCGTGACATCCCTCTTCTCTCCTGCAGGAGGCGGCGGAGGCGGGTACCAGCCGGGACACGACAGCTATGGTAACAAGCCCACTACACGCCGCCTGGGGCCCGTAGGGGTGGCCGGGCTGGCTGGCCTTTTCCGGGGCTCCCATTAGAGCTTCCTGCTGGGTCTGGGGTGTTGGCCGCTTCACTGCTGACCCTCAGCTTGCTTTCATCCAGGTGTCCAGGGGCTGACCCCACACCCCTCAGTCCAGGTAACAAGACACAGAGCCCCCGGCTGCAAGCCTCATTAGGCAGAGAAGGGCCCAGGAATTGTAGATTCTTTATGTGAATAGTGCATTATGCTAAGAATGAAAATAATTTACCCCGGAAGTAACAAACGCCCTTCTTGTCTATACCGAGCTTTTCTCCCAGCGAGGGGTGGATCTTTAACTCTCCAGAGGGTCTCTGGTGCTGTAAAGTGAACTTGGGAGCAAGTTGAGCCAGAAAAGCAAAATGCATTGAAATCCTGTTTGTAAACGGAGATAGAATCCACAAGAAACATTGTACGAAGTAGTCACGTGATACTTTGTAAAGATAGCTGTTGGGGCTGTTTAGTCGCTCAGGTCGTCTCTCACTCTTTGCGACCCCGTGGACTGTAGCCCCCCAGGCTCCTCTGTCCGTGGGATTCTCCAGGCCAGAAGACTGCAGTCAGTTGCCACGCCCTCCTCCAGGGGAATCTTTCTGACCCAGGGATCGAACCCAGGTCTCCTGCATTGCAGGCGGATTCTTCACCATCTTGAGCCCCCAGGGAATCGCTTTTTAAAAAATTACTCCCTGGGGACTTCTCTGGTTGTCTAGTCAATAAGACTGTGGGCTTTCACTGGTAGGATCTGAGATCAGTGCCTGGCCAGGGAATTAAAATCCTGCATATCCTGCGTGCAGCCAAAAACAGGAAAAAAAAAACATTGCCCTCTGGACGTAAGAAGGTGTGGAGAAAGGTCCTTTATTCCCCAGTCACTGAGATGACCGTTTGCTGCCTTTGAAGCATGCTTCCTGGCCTTGGGGACTGGACTTTCCCCTGGACGCACTGAGAAGTGGGGTTTAGAGCTCAGGCAAGCCCCCTGTCTCTGCAGCTGGGGGTCAGCGTGCCCCTGGCATTAGCAGAGCGGCTGAACTTGCAAGGTGAGCTCAGCCCCACTCGGTGCAGCCAGGGAATGTCCCGGGGTACGCTGGTCTCCTCCTCTGGCTTGGGGAGAATCAGGGTGGGGCTTTTGCCCAGATGTCACAGCCTCTGCTTCGGGGTCCTGTCTTTCTCGAAGCTTCCTTTGGGGATGTCTGCGGCATTTCCGAGCCTTACCTTCCTCTTCACGTGGCTTTTCTGTCCTGCAGGACGAGGAGGGCGCTACAGACCCGGCTCCCCTGGCATTAATTATGGTAAAGGAGGTCTTTCGTGAAAGCCAAACCAGGAGACGTTCTCCTGCTGAGGAGTTAACCCCCGCGTGTGCGCTCCCTGCCCGCCTGGGTCTCTGATCAGCGTCCTCACTGTGCACTGAAGCTAGGGAGGGCTTTGCATGGGACGCGGGTCGCAATCCTTCCGAGAAGTGCAGGCTTGCTCATGCGTGTTCCTGCCTGTGTGCACGCGTGTGGGCATGTGTGTGTCCGTGCATGCGCATGTGTGGGCGTGTGGCTGGGCGGGCGCTTGTGTTTGCACATGTGCACATATGTCCACATGCACCTTCGCGCCGTGTGTCTGTGCACGCGTGCCTGTGAATCTGAAACACACGTGCACGTGGGTGTGCGCTGTGGGTGTGCATGTGGACATATGTGCAGCTCTTGTGTATTCATGTGTACATGTGCGAGCGTATACTGTGCACACGCTTGTGGAGATACGCACATGTGTGTCCACGCTCGTCTCCACACAGGCACAGTGCCTGTGATGCTTGTGTGCATGCCTGTGTGCCCACATGTCTGTGCTGAGGTGTGTGTGTGGACGTGTGCTTCTGTTGTACATGCGTGCATGTGTATACGCGCGTGTGCATGTATGCATATGGGTGTGTCAGTGTGTTGTATGTGCATGTCTGTATGTGGAGTGTTGCATGTCTGGGGGGTGTTGTGTTTGTGTGCATGTATGTGTGGGGTTTTGCATGTATGTTCATGTGTGTGCATGTATGCATATGGATTGTGTTGCGGGGGTGTTGTGTTTCATGTACGTACATGTGTGTATATGGGGTGTGTGTTGTGTGTGGTGTTTTGTGTGTAGACATGTTGCATGCATGTACATGTGTGTGTGTGGGTGTGGTGTGTGGGATATGTGCATACGTGGTGTGTTGCATGCATGTACATGGCTGTGTGTTGTGGTGAGGATGTTGTGTGCACGCACATGTGGTCTGTGTTGCATGTGTGTATATGATTGTGTTGTGTGTGTGTGGTGTGTTGCATGTATGTACATGTGTGCATATGGGTGTGTGGATATGTTATGTGTGTGTGTGTATGGGATGTATCTGTGGTGTGTTGCATGTATGTACATGCATGTATATGGATGTGTTGTGTGTGTGATGTGTGTATATGGGTGTGTGTATGTGGAATGTGCCTGCACATGTGTGTATATGGGTGTATGTGAGATGTGTATGTGAGCATGTGTGTATATGGGTGTGTGTGTATGTGGAATGTGTGTGCACATGTGTATATGGGTGTGTGTTTATGTGGGATGTGTGTGTGAGCATGTGTGTATATGGGTGTGTGTATGTGGAATGTGCCTGCACATGTGTGTATATGGGTGTATGTGAGATGTGTGTGAGCATGTGTGTATATGGGTGTGTGTGTATGTGGGATGTGTGTGCACATGTGTATATGGGTGTGTGTTTATGTGGGATGTGTGTGTGCGCATGTCTATATGGGTGTGTGCGCGTGCTTCTTGTAGACGCCTTTGTGTGTATCCCTACGCCCTGAGGTGACAGCCTCACCCCCGTCCCCTCTCCGGCTTGGAGGTGCAATGCCCACCTCCCAGCAGCAGGCAGCTGGTGACCAGCTCTTCCGAATACCCTGTGACCGTGTGCTTGTCCCCTTCCAGGTGGAGATGGCTATTCCACCCAGGGCAACCTGCCAGGTACGGCCTGGGGGCGGGGAGGCTTCTGGCCTTCCGAGGGGTGGGCTCCCCACGTGGCTGTGGAGGGGCCGGGGAAGGCGTGGCATTATTTCCACGGAGGGCGTTCAGGGACCACCTTCTCTCTGTGTGTGGGCGTTCAGAAGCTCCTTCTGGGTGGGGTCTGTCCCACGGGAGTCAGAGAGGAGACCTGGGGACTGACTCGGAGCTGCAAGATGCCTGAGGCTCTGCGAGCGTGGCTGCAGGGCTTGGAGCTCCTGGTGCCCACCGCCAGCACCCATTTCGTTGACCACAGCTGACCTCAAGCCTCGAAGGAGAGCAGCAGAGAAACCACAGCCTTAACCCCCAGAGAAGGCCCCAGCAGGGCCGGCGGACAGGACAGTGCCCACGTGTCCCCTCCGGACCCCAGGTCGGTCGCCTACAGTCGGCACACAACGACCCTGCCGCCTCCGGTCAGAGAGTCCCTAGACCTCTGACTGTGGTCACGTCCCGTTGCCACCTGGGCGGGCCGACTGGGGTTCCGAAACTCCCTCTTCTTTCCCTGTCTCGACAGAAAGATTGGGCAGTCCGGGTCCTGGTCCTACCCCGGTGTCATAACGGTAAACGTCCTGTATAACGGCAAACGTCCTTAATAAAGGCAAACTTCCTGCATAACGGCAAAGGCCCTGCGTACCCACAAACGCGTTTCAAACGCTTCCGATGCCCACGAAAGGAAGAGCACCCGACCTCCATCCCCTCCTCTCTACGAGGGGTCTGTTCTTAGTCCAGACTGTGTGCCTAAGTACCTCAGACATCGTTCCGTCCCCGAAGGGGCTATCGAGTCAACCATTTCTTAGACGGACGTTATATCCTCTGGGGTCAACCTAAGGACTCAACCCTTCTAGGGGACCTCTTCCCTACCCGATGGGTGAGGTCATAAGAACCCGAAGGTACCACCTAATCGACCATTTCTTAACGTCTCGTCCTCGGGGAGCAAAGTAAGGAAACAATCCTCCTAGGGAACCTCTTCCCTTACCGATGGGTGAGGTCATAAGACCGGGCCTCTAAGGGCACCTGTCTCCTTCGGACCACCCCACCCCCGCCGATGTCAGGCACCCCAGTGTTTCTCAACCTGTACTTGCTTCGCCGCTTCTGAAAAAGTGAAAGCGGTCCTGTCTCCTGAGTGGGTCCTAACCCCACCCGACCTTCTGTCTTACTGACGAAGACCTACCCTGTAGAGGTTCCGTGCCAGATGTCTACCCACCCTCGGTCTTGTCCTCTGTCTCCGCAACACGATCGAAACTGACTTGCCTGGGGGTCCTTGACATGATACACACCCCGGTCTCATACCTTACACTCCCTACACTCCAGAGTTCCCCATTGATCGGCCCACTGGGGACCCGACGAGACGTGAAATATGTGCGTAAAGGAACCTGCCGTTTCTCTAAGTGGGTCAGGTAGGATTTCCTTTAGTCAGGACTCATAAGTAACCTTCCTGACTACGTCTTCGACTTCGAGGTTAGGAAACCGGTGAACTACGCTTTTCGACTGAGTGACCTTTTCTGGGACTACGAGCCTTTCTAACGTCCGCCCTCCTCTTCCCCTGCTGGATCCTACTTTACCAACCTACCGTAGTGGGTGAGTTACCTGTACTCAAACTCGTTTGAGGCCCTCGACCACTTCCTATCCCTCCGGGCCGGACGACGCCAGGTACCCCAGCGTGTCTCAACCTATGCTGAGTCTCTGACTTCTTGTACTTAGTTGTAAAAGACAGAGGTTTCTATGTTTAAGTAGGTTTGTGTGGGTAATTTAATTTATATAGATATATAGAAGACATGTTTTGACAACCTACGAGGTCTGGCTGGTCTGCACGAATCATTCGCGGGAAATGTATTTCGTCCTACGTAGGGAACAGCTCCTTCGATGAATTCCATCCTTTTCCCGTGAATAGGAGGGCGGGGAGGGCCGGGGGCGGGGGTGAGTGGGGAGTCACTGGCAATACAAGATGTCCCCACTGGCGCTGTTTTTCCTGAGACTGTCTTCTTCCCCCGGATTCCTGCAGGCGACACAATAGCGAAAATTGCATCTCCCATCGTCTCCGTGGTGGTGGTGACGCTGATCGGGGCGGCGGTCAGCTACTATAACCGGAGGAGAAACTGCCTCAGGACAAACGGCAAGTCTCCCCCCTCCTCCCACAATTGTGTCTGCCTTAACTGGTAATGCCCGATTTAAAAAATGCATATAGATACATGAGTGAATGAAAAACAGGCAGACCCACAGATACAGACAACAAGCTAGTCGTTCCCAGTGGGGAGATGATAGGGGGCAGCGGTTAGATGGAGGGGAGGGGGTTAAAAAGAACCAGCTAAACGGCAACCCACTCCGGTATTATTGCCTGGAGAATCCCATTGGACAGAGGAGCCTGGCGGGCTGCAGTCCACAGGGTCGCAAAGAGTCAGACATGACAGAACGGCCCAGCACGCACACACGACCTCCAGGGAAATGAGTTTGTGCAGAGGGCGGTGGTGGTGGTAGGGGGTAGGGCTTCTGCTTCAACTTTGGGGCTAAGCTCCTGGGTTTGCAGAATAACAAGCGCAGGGAGCTGCCCTTGGGAGCAGAGATCCTGGCTGCTGATCCAGGAAATTCCTAGAGATGTCGCTGAAGAGGTAGTCGGGGAGAGATGCTTTCCTGCAGAAGCAACAGCTCAGACGTTAATCTACTCTCTCAAGCTTAGGTCCTGAGACCACTCATGTCGGCATCTATCTGGGTGTTGCCAGAGTGAGGTTTCCACTGCCCCTGAGGGAAGCTATGAAATAGAGGTCTATTCCAATCGTGTTTTTGTTTTGGATTTGGGCAACTTCAAAATCTCAATAGCTGCCCTCTGCCTCCCTCTGCCGGTGGTTGGGTGGTATTGGTGCCCCTTGGGCTATACAACACCCCAGCCTGAAAGTTTGCCGTGGGTGAAGTAGAGTTTCTGAAAAAAATAAACCCACTTAAATTCCAGACCACATGCCTCATCATAGATGTTGTGGTTGAGTCACTCAGTCGTGTCCGACTCTTTGCGACCCCATGGGCTGCAGCACGCCAGGCTTCCCTGTCCATCACCAACTCCCGCAGTTTACTCAAACTCATGTCCATTGAGTCAGTGATGCCATCCAACCATCTCATCCTCTGCCACCTCTACAGTGAAAAAAAAATTAACAGTGCTTTAAGATCAATCCACTGAAGTTTGGGGTTTTTTATTCCCCCCTAACTATGTTGTCTTGCTTTCAATGTTTCCTTGCAGAATCACGGACTATCTGAGGTCTTCAAAATCCACCCACCGCTCTGAGAAAGCCTCCGTTCAGATGACAACCCTGTCGATCCTGTGGAACATTCTTTTCATTCTTGGCTTCACCCACTGCCCTGGAGGTTCTCCTCTTCTGTTTGCAATAGACGTGCCGCCCCACAAAGAAGGGGGTTCCTAATTCCTCAGATATACCGATGGGAACGAGATGGACAGCTGGATCTTGGATTGTAAAGAAATTGCTTGATCTGTGGGTTCCCTTGGCCACGCGGGCTGAGAGGTTCTGACTCTGGTCTGAGATCTGGAATGTGTCCTGTTGAGACTACGGGCCACCGACGCGGTCAGAGAACACAGGAGCCAGGAGAATAGCTGGGGGTCTCGGGCGGGGCTGCCGTGGAGGACTTCCAAAGGATGGAAGCTGCTGCTTGGGTTTCTAGCAAGCTGGGGAGACAAGCTTACCTGATGCTACAGGTTTCTTGAAAAAGCGAAAGTGTTACTCACTTAGTGGCAACCGACTCTGCAACCCCCTGGACTGCAGCCCACCAGGCTCCTCTGTCCCTGGGGATTCTCCAGGCGAGAATCCTGGAGCGGGTTGCCATGCCCTTCTCCAGGGGATCTTTCCTGACCCAGGGATCCAACCTGGGTCTCCCGCATTGCAGGCAGATTGCTTTATCATTTGAGCCACCAGGGAAACTAAACCACCTTTAGCCAACATCAGGAATCCGGACCCGTTCACCACCGCCCGTGAATCAGGAATGAATGTGTTTCTACCCTAAAGGGCAGCATTTGAACTTTATCTCAGCTCACAAAAGTATTATCACCTGCAGAGGATGAGGCTGGATTTCTGGAAATTTAAGTGCGAGGCCCATGATGTGGAAACCTGCTTGGGGAAGCGATCTTGGGGTGTCTTTTTTTTTTCTTTTCGCCATGAAACTGTATGGCTTCTACTTCTTCTTCTTCTTCTTTTTTCAGAACATGGGATAGAGATTTTGAGATGTCGAGACTTTGTTGATTTATTTTTGGTCTTGGATCCTCTGTGGGTACCCGTTCTTAACGCAACGTCAGCGCTTCCCTTAGTGTAAACTTTTCTTTTTCCTGGACTGACTGTCTACCCTCAGCATCTAAAAAGTAGCCCAGCTGCTTGCTGGGGTTTTAGTCGTTCTTTAGAGGAGAGGAGAGAGTGGGTGGTTTGGGAAGACTCGTGTAGTCTGATGGACTGAGATGGATGCTGATGGAACGTTTAAGGTTTGAGTATTGGGACCAAAGAGGAAGATGGTCGTTAGAGTCTGGAACGCAGAAAGATGATGCTGGGAAATGCTAGATGTTCATGCGTGGGTGCTCGCCCTTAGGTTCCTGCAGCTCAGAGTTCACTGCACCACTCTCCACGGTAGCTAAGACGTGCAACCCCTGAGAGTCCATCAGTGGAGGGATGGCTCAAGTCCAAGTCCATCGACAGGGGAATGTCTCAAGTCCAAGTCCATCGACGGGGGAATGGCTCAAGTCCAACTCCATCGACGGGGGAATGGCTCAAGAAGATGCGGTACATGGAAACAGATGGAATATTACTCGGCCGTGAAAAAGAATGAAACCGTGCCGCTTGCAGCCACGTGGGGGGACCTGGAGACAGTTACAGTAAGTGAAGTTGAGTCTGCAGAACACAAATGCCACGTGATATCGCTTCCGTGCGGAGTCTAAGACAACGGGTACAGATGAACTTGTTTACAAGACAGAGATAGACTCGTAGACATTCACAACGAGCTTCTGGTCACCAAAGGGGAAAGCATGGAGGCATCAATGAGGAGTCTGGGATGAAGAGATACACGATACCATATGTCAAATAGATAAAACAGCAAGGTCTTACTGTATAGCACAGGGAACTGTACTCAAAATGTGGTAATAAATGATAATGGAAAAGAATATATGTATATCTCTATGAATAACTGAAATCGCCTTCTGTTAGTCACTCAGTCATGCACGCTCCTCTGTCCATGGGATTCCCCAGGCAAGAAGACTGGAGTGGGCTCCCATGCCTTCCTCCAGGGGATCTTCCTGATCAGTGATGGAACCTGGGTCTCTTGCAGTGGAATTTGATCGTTTACCCACTGAGCCACCAGGGAAGACTATGCCTGAAACTAACGCAACATTGCAAAGTGCCTGCGCTCAGGAAACGAGAACGCCCTCTCCAAGTATAAACCACTGGATGCAAGGGTGCAGACCCACCTCCAACTGTTAATGTAGGGAAAGCTAATCTCTCTCTCTCTCTGTCTCTCACAGAGACACACACACACCGGTCTCAAAATTCATGCACTGGTGTCCTGACCCTTGGGATCTCAGAGTGAAACCTTATGTGTCGAAAGGTCGGGGACAGTTGTGATCAGTTAAAACGATGAGTTAGAACAGAAGGATGGCTTCTAACGCAATATGAGCTGTGTCTTTATAAGAGGGGAAATTCAGAGAGACACCAGGAGAAGAACCCGAGTGGCTTGCAGCGGGCCAGCTGCAAGGCAAAGAGCTACCGCAAGCCAGGACAGAGCCCTGTGTAACCTTCAGAGGGTGCTCCTGCCTGCCCACCCCTCTGTCCTGGACTTCCAGACTCTGAAACGGGGAGAAGATACATATTTCTTGTTTCATCTGCCCAGTTTGTGGAATTCTGTTAAAAACATCCTTAAAAAGTCACACAGAGATGAATATATTTGGGGTACATAGTTGTGAGGTTGGTTTCTTTTTTTTTTTTTTTCTAATTTAAACCGAGAATGAGAAACGCATCTAACTTGTCTATACAGGTCGCACAGGAAGCCAGGCATGAATAAACTCTGGACTCAGGCCCAGAGCGTGAGATCACAGTCTGGCTTCTCCAGATCGAGCTGTGTGACCCTAGGCAAGTTGTGTAACATCTCTGGGCGTCAGTCATCTCATCTGGAAAACGAGTGCTAACGGCATCTGTCTTCCAAAACGGTGGTGAGCTGTGGTTGTTCAGCTGGTAAGTCGTGTGGAGCTCTTTGCAGCCCCATGGGTTGCAGCCCTCCAGGCACCCCAGTCTACGGAAAAACACTGGAGCGGGCTGCCATCTCCTTCTCCAGGGGATCTTCCCAACCCAGGGACTAAATCTGGGTCTCCTGCATGGGCAGGCGTTTTCTTTACCCCTGGAGCCGTCGAGGAACTGTATCCTCTATTTTGAAAGATTTTAAATAGTCTCACCTCTGAAAGAAAGAATGCTGTCAGAGGGTGGAAACATCACATGGCTACGGTGATCATCCCACTGAAAAGTAGCTGCCACGGTCATCCCACTGAAGTATAGTTGCTGTGGTCATCCCACTGAAATGTATCGTCATCCCACGGAAATGTATCATCATCCCAATGTACACCTTAACCTTCTACAATGTTACGTGTCGATTATATCTCAGTAAAGCTGGGGGCATAGAGTTCTTTCTGAATTTTTTCTGCGAGTATTTTTGCTTGGATCTTTACAGTTGCTCTGGTGAGACTTTCCCCTTTTTTTCCACGGAAGATTCACTAGGCATTTAATATTCTGAGACAGCGCATTGTGTACACACGTATATATCTGGGACAGGGCAGCTCTCTTACTGACCATATGTTTCTGCTGACGTAATACAATCTGACTTTCAAATTGTGTCATCATCCCACGGAAATGTATCGTCATCCCAATGTATGCCTTAACCTTCTACAGTGTTTCGTGTTGATTATATCTCAGTAAAGCTGGGGGCGAAAGAGTTCTTTCTGAATTTTTCTTTCTGACTGCCACGAGTCTTGTTCATTTTCAGGAGTGTTTCACAGGGTATGTGCGTGCATCTGTCCTTTTCTCTTCCTTCGGGTAATTCAGTGTAGATTTGGTGGCTGTTTCTTGCATAGATTTGGAAGACTCCTTAATCTGTGCTCAGAAATCAGCTTCCTTGAAACTTCTTGTGATCCACGTTCAAGATTTGCAGCATCTCCGGTATTTCACATCGAAGGAGCCACCGTGTGTAGCAAAATCATCTTTACTTTCAGCAAATGTTTCCTAACATTTTGTTGTTCAGTTCTCTCTTTCTTTGTACCCTCTACCTTCTTTAATCACCCCCCCAAAAAAATATTAGCTTCATTATTAAAAAAAAAAAAAAACTTTTGTATTAGAGTATAGCCAGTTAACAATGTCATGATGGTTTCCGGTGGACAGCAAAGGGGCTCAGCCATACGTATACATGTATCCATTCTCCCCCAAACTCCCCTCCCATCCAGGCTGCCACACGAAATTGAGCAGAGTTCCCGGTGCTGTCCAGCAGGTCCTTGCTGGTTCTCCATGTTAAACACAGCAGTGTGTCCATGTCCATCCCAGACTCCCTGACTATCCCTCCCCCATCCTTCCCACCCCTCAACCATAAGTTCATTCTTTAAGCCTCTGAGTCTGCTTCTGTTTCTAAGCAAGTTCGCTTGTATCCTATCTTTTCAGATTCCACGTGTAAGAGATGTCATATGCTATTTCTCCTTTCATGTCTGACTCACGTGACTCAGCATGACACTCTGTAGGCCCATCCATTTCACTGCAAACAGCATTAACCGTCTGGCTTCTTATAAAAAAAACTCCTTTGAAAGTGAAAGTACTAGCCACTCAGTCGTGTTTGACTCTTTGAGACCCCATGGGCTGTAACCCGCCAGGCTCCTCTGTCCATGAGATTCTCCAGGCAAGAATACTGGAGTGGGTTGCCGTTTCCTCCTCCAGGGGACCGTCCTGACCCAGGGATCCAACCTGTGTCTCCTGAGTCTCCTACACTGCAGGCAAATGCTTTACCGCTGAGCCACCTGGGAAGCCCACACATCTGGAAACAGTCACCACCTGCCATGTGGTTTTAGAATAAGCGTTAGTCTTGGTGGGGTAATTCAATGCCTTTTCTGCTTTTTTTCTTTGAAATTAAAAATATATATATTTTTTTCAACTTTTGGCTGCTGTATTTGTTGCAGTGCTCAGCCTTTGTTGTTCCACGGCATGTAGCATCTTAGTTCCCTGACCAGGGATCGAACCTGCGTCCTCTCCATTAGAGATCGCTAACCACTGGGCAACCCTTTTGCTTTCCTTGGAGACAATGTGCTCAAACGGAAGTTCTGTCTGAGCCACAGGAAGCCCACTCTCACTGGTGAAAAGTCTCCTGAGATTTCCTAGCAAACAGAGAAGATGCAGGGGAAAGTGAACACAGGATCAAGGTGTCCAAGAGCCAGTCCCATCCCGTGGGACTGGAGTCTGCAGGTCAGACTCCACATGGAATAATAGAATCAGCATATCGTGTACTATTCTGGGCCTGGGTGTTGACAGGCTTCAGTGGGTGTGGGTTGGCGTCCGCCCAAGCCCTGTCTTCCTAATGGAGGCTTGTCCCCCGGAGTTCCAAATATAAATGTAGCGTGTTCCCCTGAATCCAGCAGAGCTATGAGCACATCTGTGCTTTGCAGCTGACTCTCCTTTATCCTGGCCACCTCCCTCCCCACCCTTCTAGAACAGGTGTGCGGCAAAGATAGCTGCCTGTCCACAAATAGCTGGGGCTCCATAAATGGTCCATGGTTGGCAGATGTCCCGAACTCCCCTGCACTGAAAATCAAAGCAGTGTTTGGATGTGATGCTTTTGAACTGTGCTGCTGGAGAAGACTTTCGAGAGTCCCTTGGACTGCAAGGAGATCCAACCGGTCCATCCTAAAGGAGATCAGTCCTGAATATTCATCAGAAGGACTGATGCTGAAGCTGAAACTCCAATACTTTGGCCACCTGATGGGAAGAGCTGACTCATTGGAGAAGACCCTGATGCTGGGAAAGATTGAAGGCGGGAGGAGAAGGGGACAACAGAGGATGAGATGGCTGGATGGCATCACCGACTCGATGGACATGAGTTTGAGTAAACTCCGGGAGTTAGTGAAGGATAGGGAGGCCTGGCGGGTTGCAGTCTGTGGGATCTCAAAAAGTCGGACAGGACTGAGCCACTGAACAACAACAATTTGAACTGACAAACAGAGAACACTTTGCCACTGGAGTGGAGGGTTGGGGGCACCACCTGGCTCTCTCACCTTTGGCTGTAAACCAGAGGGACATTAATTAGATGAGACCACTGCAATCGTAGCCAAGGGCACTTTCTTGCCTACCTCCTCTGCTCAGACTTCTGTTCTCTGTCTCCCATATCCACTTCCAACACCTAATAAAGTACGACTTTCAATTGTTTATTCCTGGCTTCTCCCCACGACTCGAATATACATTTGGAAAAACATGGATATGTCTGTAACTCCTAGAACCATGTGTGGCTACCAGCAGTGACGTGAAAGTCGCTCAGTCGTGTCTGAACCTCTGTGACCCCACGGACTATAGCCCTGCCAGGCTCCTCTGTCCATGGGATTCTCCAGGCGAGAACATTGGAGTGGGTTGCCATGCCCTCCTCCAGGGGATCTTCCCGACCCAGGGATCGAACCCGCGTCTCCTGAGTCTGCATTGCGGGTGGATTCTTTACTACTGACCCACCGAGAAAGCTCCAAAATAAGGATATATAATTGTAATCGTGGTGCACACACAGAAGGAATATATATATAAATGCTTCCTTCTGTGTATATATATATATACACACACACATACTGCTTAATTTGTTCTCATCGTCTTGCTTGCCTTTCAAGGTTACTCACAAGGCTTTCATCACACAAATGTGGCAAGCCATCCAGCCAGTTGGCATACTTTTGTAGCTTGTGGGCTTGAACTATGTCTCGCAAAGCGCCCTGTAACTTGCCAACAGCATTGCATCTGATGTAGCAACCAAAGACTCATATTCTCCAAACAACGTCTTGCGAGAACACAGGCTGAGTTTTGCAATAGACAAACATCCTTTGTGAGGCACCTGAGAGCAGAGACCGCCTCGGGCTCAGGGCGCCCAGAGGTCACCTGGCTTCCTGGATAGTGCCCCCCACCCTCAAAGGAACCCAGCTGCGCCCATGGCAGGATGTCTACTCTGGGTTTAAAAATGGACCTAGCCTTTGCCCGGAGATCCGGAGGATTGCCTGTGGCTGACTGCCTTCGGCTCTGTTTGCTGATACTGTTCAATCGCTCAGTCGCGTCCGACTCTCTGCGACCCCACGGACCGCAGCACCCCAGGCCTCCCTGTCCATCACCAACTCCCAGAGTTTACCCAAACTCACGTCCATCGAGTCGGTGATGCCATCCACCCATCTCATCCTCTGTCAGCCCCTTCTCCTCCCGCCTTCAATCTTTCCCAGCATCAGGGTCTTTTCCAATGAGTCAGTTCTTCCCATCAGGTGGCCAAAGGATTGGAGCTTCAGCTTCCAGTGAATATTCAGGGTTAACTTCCTTTAGGATGGACTAAATACCTCTGCCATAAAAAGGAATGAAACTATGCCACTTTCAGAGATGTCACCCAGAGACTGTCTATACAAAGTGAAGTCAGAAAGACGAACATCTTATATTACTACGTATATGTGGAATCCAGAAAAATGGCATAGATGAACACATTTGCTAAGCAGAAATCCAGAGTGGGATAAAATGTGAAACTGAGATTGATACGTACACTGGGCTTCCCTGGTGGGTTAGATGGTAAACAATCTGCCTGCAATGTGGGAGACCTGGGTTCCATCCCTGGGTCAGGAAGATCCCCTGGAGGAGGAAATGACAACCCACTCCTGTATTCTGGCCTGGAGAATCCCATGGACGGAGGAGCCTGGCGGGCTACCGTCCCTGGGGTCACAGTCGGACACAACTGAGCGACTTTCATTTCACTTCACGCACACACTGCTACACGATGTATAAAATAGCTAACTAATGAGAACCCAGGAACAAAATTGCTACGTGTGTATGTACGACCGAATCACTTTGCTGTACAACATGCTTTTGCCGCTGTTTATATGCTAAGCCATTTCCCCCTCTTCTGTGAGCCCGTGGACTGCATCCCTCCAGGCTCCTCTGCCCACAGGATTCTCCAGGCAGGAATACTGGAGTGGGTTGCCATGCCCTCCTCCAGGGGCTCTTCCCGACCCAGGGATCGAACCTGCGTCGTTTCCTACATTGGCCGGCAGAATCTTCATCACCGAGCCATCAGGGAGGCCCTTCATCTGTTATACTCTAACAGAGGCTTAATTTTTTTTTTGAAGTTACGAAATAAGGGCTTCCCACATGGCGCTCGTGGTAAAGAACCCGCCTGCCAGTGCGGGAGACTGGGGTTCCATCCCCGGGTCGGGAAGATCCCCTGGAGGAGGGCCTGGCAACCCACTCCAGTACTCTTGCCTGGAGAATCTCATGGACAGAGGAGCCTGGCGGGCTACAGTCCATGGGGTTGCGGAGAGTTAGACATGACTGAAGCCACTCAGTACTTTCACAGGCAATATGAAATAAACACGAGAATTGGAAAAAAGAACAGACGCAAACCTCTCTCCAGTTCCCCTCACTTGCTGCCTCTGGCTCCCACCTACTTCCCCCATTCTCCAGCCACAGGATGCTCCAGGCATCCCAAGCCCACAAGTCAGCAATCAGAACCCACCAGGGGCAGGGAAGCTTGGTAACAGAGGGTACAACCCCAACACGCAGTTTCCTGAGGCTAGGGGGTGTAACAAGACCTGGGGCTATTTGTCAGAACGTCCCAGAAAATGCTGTGACCCGTGGAAGCAAAAGCCGGGGGAGGAGGACTCGGAGTGAAGCAGGTTTGGGTGTCCGGCTCCTGTGGGTGGGAGGGGGTGATATCTACTTCCTTCAAACCTATCAACCCGCCTCGTGGTGTTTTCTGGACTTCCCAAGGGTTGGGGAGAGCGCGGAATTCCTAGGATGCTTTATGAGCAGTAATGAAAGGGTGGGTTCAGCGATGAGGCCGGAAGGAATCTGCCTTCTCCAGGACTGCGTTTGCACTTGGCCTGGAAGGGTCTCATTTTCTCCCCCAAGGCAGGAGAAAGCGCCAGGAACTACCCCTCAACCCGTTCCCCAGCCTGGAATGTGGCTTTTTTAACCCTCTCTTTCTCTCTGGGCCAAAGCAATCTGCTTCCTCCCTCCCGGGTGTGCTTAGTAAATGCGTGCACTCAGGCATCCGTGAATTATTAATTCACTCACTCACCCGCTCCAGCAGAGGGGCGCTCATTCACGAATTCACACACTCACCCCTTCTTGCAGGCATTCACTCATTCACTCAGGCAGGCACACAACTCATTCATTCATTCACTCAGGTACGCACACGGGAGCTCATTCATTCACTCACTCAGGAACGCAGACGGGAGCTCATTCATTCATTCACTGAGGCACACACACAGTAACTCATTCATTCATTCACTCAGGCACGCACACAGGAACGCTCATTCATTCATTCACTCACTCAGGCACGCACACGGGAGGTCATTCATTCATTCACTCAGGCATGCACACGGGAGCTCATTCATTCACTCAGGCACCCACACAGGAACGCTCATTCATTCATTCACTCAGGCACGCACACGGGAGCTCATTCATTCATTCACTCACTCAGGCACGCACACGGGAGCTCATTCATTCATTCACTCAGGCATGCACACGGGAGCTCATTCATTCACTCAGGCACGCGCACGGGAGCTCATTCATTCATTCACTCAGGCACGCGCACGGGAGCTCATTCATTCATTCACTCAGGCATCCATTCACTCATAACTGTGTTCCCTCCTTGTCTACTCAGGTTTATCCATCCGCGTTACGTTTCTCTCCATCACCGAGTCTGATCAGTCTCTCTCCTGCGCCCAAGCACTGTCCACGCCCCGCGCGCGCGCCTCCTCGGCTCACCGCACGTTCCCTGAATAGGATCAGGTTTCCAGCGTGGCCTCTGCCCGGGGCCCCGCTGGCCTGGGGCCCGGCCCGGGAGGCCAGTGCAAACATTGACTTTGGGGGCGGCGTGTTAAAGGTTAGAGGTTTTCGAGCCAGGAGCCCCAGACGCAGGATCCCGCGGAGAGGCGGCCGAGGGAGCGAGGCGCGGAGTCCGCAGTGCCCGGCTGCAGGCTCTCACTTCCCGGGGCCGCAGGCGGGGCGCGCGGTGGGGCGGGCCGTGCGGGAGACCCCCGCCCGCGGGCGGGGCTGACCTTCCGGAGAGCCGCCCCAGCCACCGCGGCCAGCAGCTGCAGGAGCGCGGAGAAGGTGCGCGGCGCCGCCGGCCGTCCGGGGCCGCGGCCGGGGAGGGGGCCGCAGGCCAGGCCCGGGCTGCCCCCGCGCACCTCGTGGGAGCGGCCTGGGCGCGGTGCAGACCCGAAGCTCGCGGAGCTCGGAGGAAGAGCGGGCCGCGGGGGTGTGGAAGGCGCGGGGGTGCGAGGTGCAGGGAGCTTCCGGAGGCGGAGGCGTGGTGGCAGCCTGGGCGCTCCAGCGGAGGGGGCACCCTGGAGCGGGTTTGGGGCGCACCAGGGCTGCCGGAGCTCGGAGACGCAGAGAGGGGCGCGGCGCACGGCTGCACACGCGGTGGAAGCAGTGATCGGGGCGGGGGCGCAGCGAGAAGCCTGGGCCGTGGATGGGTGTGTGTGTGGGGGGCGCCTGGAGCCTGGTCCGGGCGCGGCGGGGGGCCCTGAGGACGCCCGGGGGCGCCCCGGCGGCGGGAGGGCCCGCGGCCGCCCCTGCGCGGCGGAGACTTGGGCTGACTCGGGAGGGGCCGGGGCAGGGGGCGGTGCGGGTATCCGGAACGCCCAGCTGTCTCCGCAGGCCTCGCTCTCGGAGCGGGTGGGGCCCCTGGAGACGCACACGACGCCTCGGCGCGGCTCGGCGGCTGGAGCCCGGGAGAGAGGCCGCGCCCCGGCGCCCCCGGCCGCGTGGTGCCCACCGCGCGCTGCGCCCACACCATGCCCGGTAAGCCGAGAACCCTCCTGGCCGCCAGCCTCCGCGCTCTCCCGGGCCGGGTGAGATGGACTGCGCTGGGGCGCGGGGACCCCCACCTCCCCGCTGTGCCCGCACAGGGGGTCCCCAAACTTCAGCGTCCACCGTGCTGTGTCCGCCCAGCCCCTCGCTCACCCCGGGGGCTGCAGAGCTTGGTGGCCTTCGGTGCGACGGGCGAGACAGTGGGTCTCTGCGGCGGGGAGGGGCTGAGCTTGAGCTGGCTGTTCTTCAGTACCTCCGTCGTGTCTGACTTGACTGCAGCGCGCAGGCCTCCCTGTCCATCACCATCTCTCCGAGTTCGCTCAAATTTACATCCACTGAGTCGGTGCTGCCGTCCAAGGGGCTCGTCCTGGGTCGCCCCCTTCTCCTCCCGCCCTCAAAAAAGATGGTCAAGGGGCACTGAGGTTTGGTGATTTTCCTTCTGTGCAAGCTTAGCCCTTGGAGGTTGGGTGGACCATTTTCTTGGCAGGCACGCAGCTGTGTCAGAGGCTTACCGACTTGCAAAACCATGGGAAGTTCGCGGTCGTAAAACTCTGGGAAGACAGAGTGTGTTTGGGCCTCACCAAGATAGACCGGAGACAGAGTTGCTCATTCCTGTATAAAGATCCACGGTTAATCCCCGCTGCAGGGCAGCAGGCTGACTTTGGTGGGATGGCTGCCCTGACCCCCAAGGGCTACAATTGCATCCTATCTGCCTGCCCTAGGGTTTGGTGGGGACATCCAGCTGGAACAGTGGACCTCAGAGGCTTAGCAATGGGAGGATAAAATGTAACCTTCACCCATGGGAAAGATGTCTGTCCTGTTCTGTTTTTCTGTGTG
>SJYG01000424.1:2466317-2487747 GCA_006410535.1 Litocranius walleri
GGGGGGGGCGGGGGGAGGGTGGGGAAGAGGGCTGGTTTGGCCACCTCACCCGGCATGTGGGATTTTGCCTTGCTGACCACGGGTGGAATCTGGGCCCCCAGCAGGGACAGCTTGACATCCTAACCGCTTCCCTACGTACATGCCAAGTGTCTCAGTCGTGTCCGACTCTGCCCCGAAGGACCGTAGCCCCGCCAGGCTCCTCTGTCCATAGGGATTCTCCAGGCGAGAATATCAGAGTGGGTTGCCATTCCCTTCTCCGGGGAATCTTCCCTGACCAGGGCTTGAACCCCTATCTCCTCCATTGGCAGGCGAGTTCCTTACCACTGATCCACCTGGGAAGCCACACCTGACCACTTGCCTGCAGGGGAATTCCCGCCTGTTCCTGTTTTTATTTTTTTATTTTTATATGAAGACAGTCTCTACTTGCACCAAGTCAGGCCTGATCATTCATGAGAGCATTAAAAAAAAATTTTTTTTTCCACGTTGCTTTTTATTCAGAGGAGCGATTTGGTAATAAGTCACCAGGCGGCTTCCCAGCTGTTTTCCACGTTTGTGCCTTAGAGAGGCAAAGTTGTTTGGGCCGATTTCCTGCTGTACGCTACAAGGTTCTGTTGATGTGTGTTCCAGGGAGAGGCTTGGAGCTCTCCAAAAAAAAAAAAAAAGCATTTTCTGGAAACTGGCGAGGGTGTGTATAAATGGTAGCATTCAGGAGGGACGTTCGTGCACATGGCCGTCGGACCGGGCAGCGTGCTGGAGAGACCCCACTGGGGATTCAGCGCTCTCGGCCGGGAACAAAACGCGCCTTTGAGTGAAAGCGGAGGCCCCCCCCCAGGAAGCCAGGGGTGTTATTTTGGGGGAGTGGTTGTCAGGTGGGTGGAAGGGGAAGGAGGCGAGGAATCGGAGTAAACATTGCTTCCCGACCCCTCATAAAACTGACAGCTGCCGCTATCTGCAGGGTGAAGTAGACTTTAGGAGATGTTTTTTTTTTTTTTTCTTTTTCAACCTGGGGTTGGAGGACAGCCACCAGTCCTGTTTGTGTTCCATGCCAGACGTCCCCACCCTCACATCCCGTCGAGTGGAAACTCGGCCTTTCAGCGTGGCTGCGTACGTGCTCAGCGGCTCAGTCGTGTCCGACTCTTTGCCACCCCACGGACTGCAGCCCACCAGGCTCCTCCGTCCGTGGGATTTTTCCAGGCAAGAGTACTGGAGTGGGGTGCCATTTCCTAGACAGGTGTTATTACTGTTAATAGATGGTGATAGCTAGCTAGATGAATAGACAGACAGCCATCTTTGGGGCTGCAGACTTGAGTTCTGAGTTTTCCCTATCAGTAATAACTCATGGCTGAGATGCCGGGAATCCTCATCTTCTCTTTAATCCAAGAAGAACCCCAGCCAGGAGCAGACAGGAGGCCCTTGGGCAGGTGGGCACTCACCCCAGCAGAATGTCAAGGGTAAAACAGGAAAACAGGCCGGGAGCATTGGGTCCTGCTGTTCTTTCCGGGGTGACTCTGTCTCTGGAGGCGGGGAGGCCGAGGGGGCCACAGGGGAGCGCCATCTGGCCTTTGAGAACTGAGCTGTGTGCTTCCAGCCCCAAACCAAACGCTGCGCATGTTAATTTCTGTCACCAGCTCGGGAGCCAAGGCCCGGATCTCCTGATCCCCTTGGTTTTGTCCTGGCGGCCAGGGGACCTCAGAATCGAGCGGTTTAAAATTCCCTGTGAAGGTCCACAGCACGCGTTCTTCGCACTTGGAACTGCCGTCAGTCTCATCAGCTGTTGGAGTTTCTTTCCCTGCTGCGGAGACACTGGGGGAACAGGGCGTTTTTGGTGGATGAAACGGTCTTCTTTTCCCTTCTGAAGCCCGTCTCCTTGGCTTCACACACCCTTGAGTTGAAGTCTTGCCAACGACTGGGGCGTGTGCGATTTAATTAATGGGTCTGGCGGTTCCCTTTTGAGAGCCCGGTTCTTTTGGCAAGGTGGGCGGGAATCCTCGTGGTGACTCGGATCAATCCGAGTGTTGTTTGTACCTTTGGCTTTGTGTTCACCCGAGACCTAAAAGTCTTGGGTGAGTTTTTGAGACTTCAATGCAGAATCAAATAAGCTAGACATTTGTGTCATGCTGGGGGGAAAGGAAATTTTATTTTTTCAACTGAAGGATGGTTGATGTACAATATCATCTTGTTTTCAGCAAAGTGATTCAGTGACCCGGGTTCGATTCCTGAGTTAGGAAGATCCCCTGGAGAAGGAAATGGCAACCTTCTCCAGTACAGGGGACAGAGGGACAGAGGAGCCTGGTGGGCTACAGTCCATGGGGTCGCAAGAATCGGACATGGCTGAGCATATCTTCATGTGTATATCGTGTATATATGTACGTCTAGATATACTTGGTTCCATATGTCTTTATACATATATGTCTATATTCATATATTTTAATTTACATATATATGGGGGTTTTTTTTTTTGGAGATAGGGGCATGGCATGTAAGCTCTTAGATCCCAGACGAGGGATTGAATCCATGTCCCCTGCAAAGTGAAGAACATAGTCTTAACTGCTAGGCCATTAGGAAAGTCCCTCTGTATTCTTTTTTTTTTTTTTTAATTGTTTTCCATCATAGGTTATTGGAGAAGGCAACGGCAACCCACTCCAGTGGTCTTGCCTGGAGAATCCCAGGGACGGGGGAGCCTGGTGGGCTGTAGGCCATGGGACCACTAAAAGTCGGACACAACTGAGCAACTTCACTTTCATGCATTGGAGAAGGAAACGGCAGCCCACTCCAGTGGTCTTGCCTGGAGAATCCCAGGGACGGGGGAGCCTGGCGGGCTGCCGTCTATGGGGTCGCACAGAGTCGGCCACGACTGAAGCGAGTTAGCATAGGTTGTTAGAAGATACAGAGTTCCCTGTGCTATACAGTAGGTCCCTGTTCTTTATTTTTTTATTTTATATGCAGTGTCTGTTTGTATATAAGCAGAGTATATGATTAAAATCTCCTGGTGCATATAAACAGATACTGTGTATAAACTTAGATCCGTTCATCGGCACCAGGAAATTTTAATCACTCTGCATATTTCGTGTTTCCTGCATGCGTGTGGGGTATTTTCTTTTTTAATTTTTCAATGAGAGAGTGAGGGTGAAATGTCCCTGAAGCGTGCTCAGTCGCCTCACCCGTGTCTGGCTCTTCACGACCCCAGGGGCTGCAGCCGGCCAGGCTCCTCCGTCCCTGGGATTCTGGGGGCAAGAGCGGGTGGCCCTGCCCTCCGCCCGGGGATCTTCCCCGCCCAGGGATCGACCCCGCGCCTCCCGCATGGGCAGGCGGGCTCTCCCCCGTGGGAGCCCCTGGGGAGAGTCCGCGCGCCGTGGGCCGCCTGGCCCGGGCCGGCGGGAGCCTGACCGGCCGTCCCGCCCGCAGTGTCCGACCAGGCGTTCGTCACGCTGGCCGCCGACGACGTCTACTGCCAGGGGGCCCTGGTGCTGGGCCAGTCGCTCCGGGAGCACGGGGCCACGAGGAGGCTGGTGGCGCTGGTCGCGCCGCGGGTGTCCACGCCGCTCAGGTAAGACGCACGCACACAGCGCTGGCCTGGGCGCGGGAGAGGCCTCTAGGCCGTGGGCCGCGGGCACTCAGGAGCGGCTGCCTCTCCGCCACCCCGGGCAGCCCGCGGGCTCCTCTGTCGCTGGGGCTCCCCAGGCAGCCGTTGCCTCCCCCGAGGGGCCCGCCCAGCCTCGAGGGAGCCGGGGTCTTCCGCACAGCAGCTGGGCTCTCTGCCACGGAGACACCCGGGAAGCCCACATCGCGAGCCAAGTCAAAGCATCTTCATTTTTCTTCATTTTTATTGAGAAATGGCGATAGACTGAGGCAAAATCTGAGAGACTGGGGCGGGTGAGGGGTCGGGGCGCGCTCCTGAGGTATTATGTGACAGAAACAGGAACACTGGAAGGTAAAATCTGATCGAAACTAGGGGGTCCTGAGGCAAATTCTGACAGACACTCAGGGGTTCTGACATAAACTCTGACAGAAATTAGGGAGTTCTGAGGTAAAATCTGACACATGAGGTTCTGAGGTAAAATCTGACAGGACATAGAGGGTTCAGGGGTAAAATCTGACAGAAAGATGAACCTTCTGGGTTGAGATCTGACACAAAGATGAACATTATAAGGTAAAATCTGACAGAAGCTAGAGGTCCCTGTGGTAAAATCTGACATAAAGTAGGGGGTTCTGAGGCAAAAATCTGACAGCCAGTAGGAGGATCTGAGATAAAATCTGACAGAAGGAGTTTCTGAGATAAAAATCTGGCAGGAAGAAGGACCTTCTGAGGTAAAATTTGACAGAAAGACACTCTTTCTGAGATAAAATGCTTGTAGAAAAAAAGAAAAAATTCTTGTTTTTTTCCCCCCAACTTCCTGGTTGGCATTAGTTGAAAAGAACCTGCCTGTCATTGGAGGAGACAGAACGATGAGGTTCAACCCTGAACGAGAAAATGGCACCCCACTCTGGTATCCTTGCCTGGAGAATCCCACGGACAGAGGAGCCTGGTGGGCTGCGGTCCATGGGGTCGCAAAGAGATGGACGCAACTGAACACATATCTCTGTGCAAAGATTTTTATCCCTCCAGAACCTTTTAGAGAAAAACGCTTCAGCATATACTCCAGCAAAATGAAATATGAGCAACAAGGGACAGAATAGCTTGTGTTAAACGGTTTCCTGGTCTCCTCGAATTCGGCCTATCTTTTTCCAGGGTTATCCTCTCAAGGGTGTTCGATGAGGTCATCGAGGTGAACCTCATAGAGAGCGCGGACTACGTCCACCTGGCCTTTCTGAAGAGACCTGACCTCGGAATCACCCTCACCAAGCTTCACTGCTGGACGCTCACCCATTACACCAAATGTGTCTTCCTGGATGCAGACACGCTGGTGAGTACGGAGGAGGGGGAGGCCCAGATCTTCTGCTTGAGGAGATGCCCACTCAAAGCTCATGCCCCTCTCTCCATTAGTAGGCTGCTAGCCCTTGCTGGTGGATCCCCACCAGGTAATGTCCATCTCTACCACCAACATCATTTAGTCAGTCAACATCGTAATGTCCATCTCTACCACCAACATCGTTTAGTCAGTCAACATCAGGTAGAAAACACCCAATAAATAGTGTTGCTGAGAACACTGGGTTACTTGAAGGCCTATTCCTTTCCTGCTGCTGCTGCTGCTAAGTCGCTTCAGTCGTGTCCAACTCTGTGCGACCCCATAGATGGCAGCCCACCAGGCTCCCCCGTCCCTGGGATTCTCCAGGCGAGAACACTGGAGTGGGTTGCCATTTCCTTCTCCAATGGGTGAAAGTGAACAGTGAAAGTGAAGTCGCTCAGTGGTGTTCCTTCCCTAGGACGAGTTATTTCATTATGTCGTCTACACAAAATAAAATATTGGGAAAATACTCTTCTTTCATTGTACCGTGAGTTATGCAGTCCTGGTGGGGCTGGAAACCTGGCTTCGTAAGTTATAGCATCTCCACTGTAGTCGTTTGGAGTAGTGACTTCTCGGTGCAGGAGCCCAGGTCAGGTACTTTCAGAAATAGGAACGTCGAAAGGTGAAATGAGGTTTGCATGTTGGAGATCTCTTCTGGGTTGTCTTGGTTGTGCAAAGGTGGTGTAGGAAGATGGAGGCGTGGAGAGGAAAATCAGAACAGAGGAACAATCAGAGTAATATATATTTTTCCCAAACAAAGCACAATTTATAAAGCCACTAGGTGCGTTGGAGAGGAGTACCGTTAGTGGTCAAGCTCTCGGAGGCAGTGTATGATATCATATTGGCTTGCAAACCTCCATGTTGTGGATTTCCACTCTCGTAGGTCACGTTTGCTGGATATAAGAGAATAAATACAATTAACAGCAATACACATAAGAGCATATCGTCAGTATATTGGGGCTTCCCTGGCGACTCAGACGGTAGAGAATATTCCTGCAGTGCAGGAGACCAGGTTCGATCCCTGGATTGGGAAGATCCTCTGGAGAAGGGAAGTCGCCACCCACTCCAGTGTTCTTGCCTGGAGAATCCCATGGACAGAGGAGCCTGGCGGGCTACAGTCCATGGGGTTGCAAAGAGTCTGGCATGACTGAGCGACTAACACATCCATGTACTGACTTGCAAACCACTATGTTCATGGATTTCCAGGCTTACTGGTTACATTTGCTAGATGAAAGAGAATAAATACAATTAAGTAAATGTTTAAGTGTTCCACAGAGGATCTTCAGAACCTGGAGATGATAATTTTGTTTCATAGATGGTATTGCTTCAGTGGTGTCCCTTGAAATGAAACCAGGGAGCAAGCTTATACACACATTCTTCTCTTTGGAATATAAGCCTCAAAGAAGAGGGTCACTCAAAAAATTGGGTATAACTGTCCCATCACGGACCACTGTCTGGTTCATCATGAAGTTCCTGTTTCATTTCTCACTTGTACGCTGACCGGGGAATTTTTGCAGAAAGTAGTGCCTGCGGATGGTGATTTGTTAAGTAAGTGAATAGCGAAACACTTCCATCAGGAATGTTCGGGTAAGAGAAGACATGGTTCGATCCCTGGGTGGGGAAGATCCCCTGGAGGAGGGCATGGCAACCCACTCCAGTATCCTTGCCTGGAGAATCCCATGGACAGAGGAGCCTGGCGGGCTACGGTCCATGGGGGCTCAAAGAGTTGGACTCAACTTAGTGACTGAGCAACCACAAGCTTGCAGGCAAATTCCCTTTTCTGATGAGCTTCTCCTGGTCAGGATGTTTCCTGGCAGCTAAACAAAGGACTTTTAGCTTAAGGCTCATTCTGCTGGAGGCAGGTGGTTCCTGGAGATGAGAGATGGGCCATTGTGTATCATTTAAGCTCACGTGCAACGTCCCTTTAGTGATAGGTGTGCTCGGGTGTTTTTGACTGTGACCCCTGGACTGCAACCCCCAGGCTCCTCTGTCCATGGGATTCTCCAGGCAAGACTGCTGGAGTGGGTCACCATTGCCCTTCTCCAGGGGGATCTTCCCAACCCAGGGGATTGAACCCACGTCTCTTGCGTCTCCTGTATTGGCAGATCGGTTGTTTACCCCCGAGCCACCTGGGAAGCCACCTGCTTCATCCCTTTAGTGATGAACTTGTAGCAGAAGCAGCTGAGCATAGAAGCTCAAGTCACAGACACAGATTCAATATGGAGTCAGACTTCCGTCGTACGGGGGGGCCCACGCTCTGTCTCCCCAGGTGCTGTCCAACATCGACGAGCTGTTCGACAGGAGAGAGTTTTCTGCGGCCCCGGATCCAGGATGGCCAGATTGCTTCAACAGCGGGGTGTTTGTCTTCCAGCCCTCGCTGGAGACGCACAGCCTCTTGCTACAGCACGCCACCGACCACGGCAGCTTTGACGGTATGTTGAGGGGCAGTTGGACGTTTGTGGACCGGAGTGGGGCTGTGGCCATCCCTTTGACCCACTGGCACTTCCTCCCCGCCACCTTGAATCTGTGAATAGCAAGTTAAAGACGGGGATTGAGGGACTTTCCCTGGTGGTCCGGTGGCTAAGACGCCAAGCTCCCAATGCAGGGGGCGAAAAGTACACCATTCGTTATTAACTTCTTTGGCTCTGCTGTAACTCTCTAGGGGCAGACCAAGGCTTGCTGAACAGTTTCTTCAGTAACTGGTCCACCGCCGACATCCAGAAGCACTTGCCCTTCATCTATAACTTGAGCAGCAACACCACGTACACCTACAGTCCTGCTTTCAAACAGTGAGTTTTATAAATAGTTATAGTTTATGAAAAAATGTCAAAGATGTGTCCCTTTTTACACATTTAAAAAATAATAGGGCTTTATATATAGTTTCAGTTAGATTTTCTGAGAAAATATGAAGGGTATAGATAGAACTACAGATTTTTTGAAAATGTAGTTATACAGAGTATATATTTTTTATTAATTTTTTTATTGAAAGATAACTGCTTTCAGATGTTTTCCATCAAACCTCAACATGAATTATGAGCATGAGGTCTTCCCTGGTGACTCACACGGTAAACCGTCTGCTTGACAATGCAGGAGATGTACGTTCGACCCCTGGGTTGGGAAGATCCCCTGGAGAAGGGAACAGCAACCCACTGTAGTCTCCTTGCCTGGAGAATCCCATGGACAGAGGAGCCCGGCGGGCTACAGTCCATGGGGTCGCAAAGAGTCGGCCACTAAATAACCAGAGATGTAACCCACACTTCCTGCTTTAGAAGGCAAATACTAACTCCTGGCCCATCAGGAAAGTCCCAGATTGGGCACAGTGGTCCATACAGAACATAGATCTCTGGGGAGAATATGATATCAAAATTTCATAAGAAAGCGATGAATTAAGAAAAAAATTTTTTTCAAAGCTGTGAGGTTGCTGCAAGTGGTAATAACGATAAAAAGACAGAAATGAAGAGGGGAAAAGTTTCCGTCCTGCCCAAGAAGTCAGTTTTCTGCTCTACAGGTTTCATTCTCTGCTATAAAATCTATTTAAAAAAAAAGTCTGTCATCATTTTCAGGGTGAGATGATTTGGGCTCTGAAACCAACCGCCTTTCTAAGACAGGATCCTGATTTATTCTTTCTGTTGTGGGGAGCCTCCCACTGGGTTCTGATTATGTTTCTTGGTCTACAGAAATAGGAAAGACTGCCAGCATGGACTGACTGTAAACAATTTTTCTTTTTTTTTTCAATGCAAGTCTTAAGTGGCTGTCACGAGAGGATCATCCCTGAGCCGTCGGGGTGCATCTCGCTGTCTGTGATGAGTCCTGCGGTGGTCACTGGCTTTCTTTTTTTTTTTTAACTTTGTTGATTTTTGTCTGTGTCTCCTCCTCAGATTTGGCTCCAGTGCGAAGGTGGTCCACTTTCTGGGGTCCTCGAAGCCTTGGAACTACAAGTACAATCCCCAGACGGGCTCCGTTTTGGAGGAGGGCTCCGGGCGGGCCGACCAGCATCAGACGTCCTTCCTTAACCAGTGGTGGGGAATTTACCACCGTAGCATCTTGCCCCTTTGTGAAAATCTCCGGAACAAGGACCACCAGGCGCCCCCAGGGCACACGGTAAGGTCCTGAAACCCCAGAGTTGAAACCAGGGATTAAAAATAGACAGAAACTGGGGATCGGTTCTCTATGCTCTACACTTGGGCATTTTCTTCAAAGGCAGACTCCCCCACGTTCTTGTGTTGAATCTCTTCTCATTTTTAATTTTTTTTTTTTAAAGACAGATATAGGATATGTGTGAGTCACTCAGTCATGTCCGACTCTTTGCGACCCCATGGACTGTAGCCTGGCAGGCTCCTCCTGGGATTTTCCAGGCAAAGATACTGGAGTGGGTTGCCCTTTCCTTCTCCAAGATACGGGATATTATAAGCAATTACAAGTTACATTAAAAAAAAAAAAATCTGTCAATGTTTCAGAGGCAGATTTTCTATGTAAATTTTTGGTTTTTTACAATACACTACATTTTTATTTCTAAGAAAAGCACTTTCAAAGTTGTACTTGAAGAATGTTGCGTCTTTAACGTATCGGCCACTTTTGTGCTGATCAAGTCCATTAAAAAGTTAACAGCTGTAAATGTATTTTTGTTTCTAATATCCAAACACTTATTTTCTTAACTAAAACCTCTTTCTGAGAAGAAGTTGGACTTCAAATTATAACATAGTTCTATGACCTCACAAATAGGTTTCAGTTATATTAGGGTGTTGGCTCTTTGACAGTTCTCCATTCCAATAAAGTTAAATTACATCCTCCCTCCCCAAAAAAATCAAGTGGTAACTAACCAATTTGCATAATATAATTGTATCAAATCAACATGTTATATACCTAAAACTAACACAATATTATATGTTAATTATATCTCCAGACAGTTTGGGGGAAAAAAAAAGGAAGAAAAATTAAAAAAACTTTCCCTTTAGAAGAGAACAAAAAATTTTGTCAAGGACTACTACAGTAATGGAAGAAATAAGATTTTTTTTAAGTTCAATTTTTTAAAATATTTATTTATGTGGTAGCAGCAGATCTTCGTTGGGGCATGTGGTATCTGGTTCTCTGCCCAGGGATCGAACCTGAGTCTCCACTCACGAGAAGTCCAGAGTCTTAGCCACTGCACCCCCAGGGAAGTTCAGGAATAGTTCACCGTTTCTAGACATGTTTATTTAAAAATGAGGGACTTGGAAGATATTAAATAATGCTGAGACCCTCCAGAAAGGAATTAGACGGGGAAAGATGCGTTATTTCACCGCAAGAAATAAAGACCGTAGTTGGAGGCTAAGGACCCGCCAAAGTTTAGATCTTGTCCACTTTCGTCTGTATGCCTTCCTGTATTTCATGTAAGAAGATGCTGAAAGAGGCAGGCAATTTGTGTGTGTGTGTGTGTGTGTGTGTGTGTGTGTGCGTGCGCAAAATCGTGAATGTTTCATGAGCAGAACTGCGTCTGCGGTTTACCGAACCGACGCAGAAATAATCATTTAAATCAACCGGCTTCATCAGGGAAAGAGCCACTCATTGATTAAGTGGCTGGAAATGACTGATTATTCATGTCAGTGGAGCGGGCATTTTCCACTTTCTGTCCTTGATTGAAGAGGCCGTTGAAGGTGGTGTCTGAAGAGGGCTTTTCAAGTTCTGGATGGGTACCCATTTGATTTTTTAAAAAACTATAATGCTGCATGCTCTCCGTATTGGAGTTTCTGCAGTGAATTTCAACAGGCAGGCAAAAGACCTTTTAAGGTAAAGTCCCAGGAAATTTTATTTCTCGGTTTGTTTCTAATGGGCACGTTGAAACAGTGGAGTCCAGTCTCTGCAAATACATGCACTGGGACCTTGAAAAGAATTCACTTTTCCAGTGTTTTTACTGCAGGTTTTGTTCGGTGGAGCTGAGTGCTACTTTGCAATCAGAACCAAAATTTTCTTGCAGCATCTCTGCTGGTCCAGTGGTTAAGAAGGTCCATTCACCTTCTAATGCAGAGGGCAAGGGTTCAATCCCTGGTCGGGGACTAAGACTCTTCATGCTGCGCGTTGTGGCTGAAAGACTGAGGAGAAGAAAAAAAAAACTTTCTCTGACCATTGGAGACGATCAAATAGGAGTTTTTTCAGATTCTTGTCCTTTCTGCCAAGCAGTCCGCTTAGTCTGTCTTTTTTTTTAATGGAGTCGCTCAGTTGTGTCTGACTCTTTGCGACCCCGTGGACTGTATCCCACCAGGCTCCTCTGTCCGTGGGATTCTCCAGGCAAGAATACTGGAGTGGGTTGCTATTCCCTTCTGCAAGGGATCTTCCCAACCCAGGGATGAACACACGTCTCCTGCATTGCAGGCGAGTTCTTTACTGCTGGATACTGGGTTGTATATGAAGAAAGATAAAGCAGATTCAGGTGGTTCTAAGAAATGAAACGCTGAGGGCCGTGTAGGGAGCCTGTGCCATGGGGTCCTTCTTACCTGGAGCAATAATGTGAACGGGGATGTTAGTCAGATTTGCAGAGAGGTTAGGAGGCCCTTGGACTGCAAGGAGATCCAACCGGTCCATCCTAAAGGAGATCAGTCCTGAATGCTCATTGGAAGGACTGACGCTGAAGCTGAAGCTCTAATACTTTGGCCACCTGATGCGAAGAGTTGACTCGTTGGAAAAGATCCTGGATGCTGGGAAGGATTGAAGGCGGGAGGAGAAGGGGACAACAGAGGGTGAGATGGTTGGATGGCATCACCGACTCGATGGACATGACTTTGAGCAAGCTCCGGGAGATGGAGAAGGACAGGGAGGCCTGGCGTGCTGTGGTCCATGGGGTCGCAGAGAGTGGGACACTACTGAGTGGCTGAACAGCACGCGAGACTTTGCTGAGTGAGAACGTTTTTACGCAGGCTCGCCTCGGAGGCATTGCGGTGCCGCGTTCCAATGCAGCGGCCGCGGTGGAGGGGTCGTATGCGAATCCAGCAGAGGGGCCCAGGCAGGCTCGCCCTGCTGACTGCTCGGAGAGGACCGTGAGGGTGGAGGGAGACATCCCAACTCCGGCAGCTTGCCCTTCCGAAGAGGTCAGTACATTTGTTTGCTCTGCACAGGGACGATGGAGGCTCAGGCTCACTGGTTACCATGGAAACGGAGGATGCTCCCTGGACCCCCGGGGACGGGGAGGGGGCGTGGGGAGGAGGAGGGGAGGGACCCGTCTTCAGGTTGTTCTGGCACCAGTTTGAAAGTGTCAGTTACGCAGTCATGTCCAAGCAGTGCATGTAGCTTATCTATGCAGGTGGTACTGGAAGCTGGTCCTGATTAATCTCTGGCCTCATGCCCAAAGCTTAAGATCAGAGTCTGGCTCCTCCAGCCCGCGCTCTGTGAGCTCAGACAACTTGTGCCAACCTCTCTGGGCGTCAGCTCATGTGAGAAACGAGTGATAATAATAATGCCGCTTTCCCACCAAAGGGTGGTGAGGCTGTTGTTCAGCCGCTCCGTCGTGTCTGACTCTGCGACTCCCGTGGACTGTAGACCGCCAGGCTCCTCTGTCCATGGGATTCTCCAGGCAAGAAGACTGGAGTGGGTTGCCATGCCCTCCTCCAGGGGATCTTCCCGAGCCAGAGATCAAACCTGCGTCTCTTAAGTCTCCTGCACTGGCAAGCAGGTTCTTTGCCACGACAGGCACCTGGGAAGCTGTGTAACAATGCTGTCAGAGTTTCAGGTGCAGAGCGTAGGGATTCAAGCATCCAAGCATCCATTCTCTCCCAAACTCCCCTCCCATCCAGGCTGCCACATAAAAGCCATTTCCAAGCCCCTCTGTCTCTCGTGAGACTTGGCATGACTTCACTGAAGGGGGTAAGATTTGGGGGCCCCGTGGAAGGGACGTTGTCAGCTCTCCAGGGGCTGTTTCTCGATTATGGTAAAACAATGGACATTTCGATTTTAGCCGACGTTTCTATGGGACGTTTCTCTTCTACACTTTAACATGGGATCAGTGATGTGCAGGCAACTTCCGTGCATCAGCAATTTCTGAGTTGTGAATTCATAGCCACTCAAACAAATTGAAAAAAAAGAAAAAAAAAAACGACACTGGTTTGGACCATGGAGGGGTCTGGGAGCTGAGCTTATTCCTTTTTTTTTTTTTTTCATTTCTTCTGCTGTACCCTGAGGTTTTCCCAGCACCTGCCTCTGGCCCCAGGAAATGCCTTATCTGGGTTAAGCAGAAGGCTTCGCCTTGCAGGAATGTGACCACTTTGGATTAAGCTGTGATGTTCCAGTAGAACCGCCTCCGTGCTCTGCCGGCAGGAGCCACACCCGCAATGGGAATTTAAAAAAAACCTGAAGTATACTCGATTTACCACACTGTGTTAAGCCTCACGCGTCCAGCAGAGTGCTTCGGCTATTTTTTTTTCCAGCTTGTTTCCCATGACAGGTTATATTACAACACACTGAATATCATGCCCTCTGCCATACCGTAGGTCCTTTCGTCCAGATTTGTGAGAAGAGTCGGCATTCGCGTTAAATGTTTGGTAGTCAGACTCTATGGGGAATCTCTCAGAAATTAAAAAATAAGTAAAAGGAAATAATGAGATAAATGATTATATGATTTAAATAATAAACATAAGTGTATTAATATAAATATATCAATATAAATGTATTATATTAATATATTAACATACATAAATAAAATATAATTTTATATTTAGGTTTTCCCAGCACCTGCCTCTGGCCCCAGGAAATGCCTTATCTGGGTTAAGCAGAAGGCTTCGCCTTGCAGGAATGTGATCACTTTGGATTAAGCTGTGATGTTCCTGTAGAACTGCCTGCGTGCTCTGCCGGCAGGAGCCACACCCGCAATGGGAATTTAAAAAAAACCTGAAGTATACTCTATTTACCACACTGTGTTAAGCCTCACGCGTCCAGCAGAGTGCTTCGGCTATTTTTTTTTTCCAGCTTGTTTCCCACGACAGGTTATATTACAACACACTGAATATAATGCCCTCTGCCATACCGTAGGTCCTTTCGTCCAGATTTGTGAGAAGAGTCGGCATTCGCGTTAAATGTTTGATAGTCAGACTCTATGGGGAATCTCTCAGAAATTAATAAATAAATAAAAGGAAATAATGATATAAATGATTATATGATTTAAATAATAAATGTAAGTGTATTAATATAAATATATTAATATAAATGTATTATATTAATATATTAACATACATAAATAAAATATAATTTTATATTTATAAATTAAAACAAAACACAAATAATGTAAATATAGATAAATATAAATAACAGTATATTTATATTATAATTTAATATAATTACATTAATCAATATATTAATATGATCAATAAAATAATCTATACAACATAATTTATATACATAATATAGTTAATTAATGTAATTAAACAATATATTAATTATAAAACATTAATAATATAGTCATATATTGAGTCTTCCCTGGTGGCTCAGATGGTAAAGTGTCTGCCTGCAATGCAGGAGACCTGGGTTCAATCCCTGGGTTGAGAAGATCTGGAGAAGGAAATGGCACCCCACTGCAGTACTCTTGCCTGGAGAATCCCACGGACGGAAGAGCCTGGCAGGCTACAGTCCATAGGGTCACAAAGAGTTGGACACGACTGAGCGACTTCACTTTCACTTTCAATATATTATTATAAATAAAATAGAAATCATTTTATTAAAGTAAATTATATAATAATTACTATGAATATATGTTATATTAATATATTGATATAAACAGATAAAATTAATAAACTAATAAAAAACCCTTCCAACAGCAATGGTTGGTTTTACGAGTCAAGTTGAGCAGAGTAATGGATGCACAGACAGCTGGTGAAACGTTACTTTGGGGTGTGTTTCTGGAAGAGATCAGCATTTCAGGAAGTGTCTATCAGGACTTGCCTGATGGTCTAGTGGTTAGGACTCCCTGCTTTCAGCGCTGGGGTCTCTGGGTTCAATGCCTGGTTGGGGAGATCCTGCATGTTGTGAGGCGTGGCTGGAAAAAAAACACACACACACAAGAAAGAAAGTCTGTATTGACTATTTTCCGATGAACATGTGTGTCTCAAATTGAGAAAGTCGTGGCCCTTCTATACGTGAAAGTCACTCAGTCGAGTCCAAAAGTAAATAAAATAAAAATGTTTAAAGAATAAACTGGGTCCCAAGACACGAAGGTGAAAGTTGCTCAGTCCTGTCCGACACTTTGCGATCCCATGGGTTACACAGTCCATGGGATTCTACAGGTCAGAACACTGGAGTGGGGGGCCTTTCCCTTCTCCAGGGGATCTTCCCGACCAGGGATTGAACCCAGGTCTCCCGCATTGCAGGCGGATTCTTTACCAGCTGAGCCACCAGGGAAGCCCAAGAATGCTGGAGTGGGGAGCCGTTCCCTTCTTCAGCGGATATTCCCAACCCAGGGATTGAACCCGGGTCTCCTGCATTGCAGGTGGATTCTTTACCAGCATGTTAAGATGTCTCTTGCACGCTGGGATGCTCTTCACCATGTGCCATCCTGGGTAGAGTCGAGAAGAGCCGCTTGCATGGTTTTCTGTGGGGTTTTGTCTTCCTGTGGCATTCCAGCTGAAATCTGAAGAGGTCCTCATGGAACGGGACCTTCACCCGACCTTCGGGGACCCAGAGGAGAAAAACTGTCTGCCACCTGACCACCCAGTCTGAGTTGGTGATGCCATCCAGCCGTCTCACCCTCTGTCATCCCCTTCTCCTCCCGCCTTCAATCTTTCCCAGCATCAGGGTCTTTTCCAACGAGGTGGCTCTTCCCATCAGGTGGCCAAAGGATTGGAGTTTCAGCTTCAGCATCAGTCCTTCCAATGGCTATTCAGGACTGATTTCCTTTAGGGTGGACTGGTTTGAACCTCCTTGACCTGCTTCTAGTCCAGCTGTATTTGCATCCATGGAGGCAGACGGATGCAGACGAGTCATTTTTAGTTATCTGCATGAAGTATTCTCCTAACTTTGCTTTCACTTTTTCTTTTTTTTTAGACGGTAGGTTGGCAGGAAATAGAGACTCAAGCTGAAGTGCAACGTGACCTGTTCTCAACACCCTCCCCCCAGTTTGCAGACCTCACAGAGATCCAAACTTATTCGGTATAACTCACTGCTACTTCATTTTTTTTTTTTTTAATGGCTGCACCATGCAACACAGGGGATCTGAGTTCCCTCAGCAGGGATTGAACCCACAGCGCTTGCAGCGGCGGACTTCTTAAACGGCGCCTGTTCCTCTGTGTGCCTGTGTTGGTCAGCCACCAAAGGAGACACCCCATGTGTTTCTCCTCTATCCTGTGACATTTCTGAATGGCTTTCCACCCTGGTGTTGTTCATGAATCGCTTTACTTTCCAGGTGGATAAGACACCTGGGTTTTTGCCCACCTAAATCCCTGAGGTTCTCTTCTGTCTTGCTTTAGGAAGAAATTGAAAAGTGTTAGACGTTCAGTCGTGCTCCCAACTCTTTGCAACCCCATGGACTGTAGCCCACCAGGCTCCTCTGTCCATGGGGTTCTCCAGGCAAGAATACTGGAGTGGGCTGCCATGCCCTCCTCCACAGGATCTTCCCGACCCAGGGATGGAACCCAAGTCTGTTTATATCTCCTGCGTTGGCAGGCAAATTCTTTACCACTGAGCGACCAGGGAAGCCCATACATATACCTGGACCTATTCTTTTTCAGATTCTTTGGCCAGGCGGGTCATTACAGAATATTGAGCACGGTTCCCTGTGCTGGGCAGCAGGTCCTTGCTGGTTCTCCATGTTAAACACAGCAGTGTGTCAATGTCCCTCTTAAACTCCCTAACTATCCCTTCCCCTCATCCTTCCCCATGGGAACCATAAGGTGATTACAGAGTATTGAGCAGAGTTCCCTGTGCTGGGCAGCAGGTCCTTGCTGGTTCTCCATGTTAAATCCAGCAGTGTGTCCGTGTCCATCCCAGACTCCCTGACTATCCCTACCCCCATCCTTCCCCCTGGGAACCAGAAAGTTATTAGCGTATTGAGCAGAGTTCCCTGTACTGGACAGCAGTTCCTCGTTAGTTATCTATTTTATATATAGCATCAATAGTGTACATATGTCAATCTCAATCTCTTCATTTGAAAAATTAACCCTTACATCACATAACAAATGTCAGCCTCTCGTCTTGTGCAAAAAGTAACGGGTGGAGGGGGGACGTTCAGAGTAGTAAATCACACCAAATGACTTTAAAAAGTTTGTTTATTGTTTTGACTGTGCTGTGCAGCTTGTAAGATTGTTTATTGTTTTGACTGTGCTGTGCAGCTTGTAAGATTTGAGTTTCCCCAGCAGAAATTGAGCCAAGGCCCTCAGCAGTGAAACCAAGGAGTTCCAACTAGTGAACTGGGGCTCAGTGGGTAAAGAATCTGCCTGCAGTGGAGGAACCTGGGTTCGATCCCTGGGTCGGGAAGATCCCCTGAAGGGCGTGGCAACCCACTCCAGTATTCTCACCTGGATAATTCCATGGACAGAGCAGCTAGCCTGGCATGCTACAGTCCATGGGGTCGCAAAGAGTTGGACACCACTGAGTGATTAACCCACGCTATACCACCCACTGGACCACTGGGGCTGGCTGGTTGCCCTAAATTGCTTACTTTTTTTTTTTTTTTTTCACAAACCATTTGTTTGATCCTAAGGAAAAAGAGTCTCTGTCAGTCTGGTTCAGGCTGTGGTTCTGGGAAGCCCCCTGCAGACTAATGATGCAACGATTCTGTTTCCAGCAGCGGGCGGAGAACGAGAGAGGTGCCCCAGCCGAGGATGCCTTGGAACTGAGCCGGGAGCCCTCTATGGATGTCAGCAGGGACCCCAGTCCCCAGGACGCTCTGGAGGTGGTGTCCCCTGTCCCAACCGTTCACCCTGTGCAGCTCCTGGGACGGACGCCGTGGGCTCTTGCAGCTGTGTACATGCATGGGCCTAGCCACGGTTGCAGCCTTGCTTGTTGAGATGAGAACCTTCCTTCTCGCGCTGTCTCGGATTCACCTGGCTTCTCTCTGGCCTTTGCCCTTGGCAGGCGGTTCACCCGCTTTCCTCTTCTCAGCTCTGATCATCATGCCCGTTTTCTCCTGCAACGCTGTTCTGCAGATTTTAATTGACCTGAAGGGGCTGGGCTGTGTTTTCTGCACCTTGAGCTTGGGAGGTGATGCACAGATGTAAAACCTGGGAAATTTGAGGGGTGGGGCGGGTGTTTTGATCCTAACCGAGCATGCATTGATTTCTTCTTGCAGAAAGACATGAAAGATGCTTTCTTCCTAAGTGTACCTCTTCCAGATGCTCTGGTCTTACATTTCAGCCTCTCTGATGATGCATTTAAGGAAGCTGATGGCTTGTGTTTCTAACTATGACGTAATAACACTTTTGTTGCTGTTTCGGTTGATGTTCAGTCACTAAGTCATGTCCACGGACTGCAGCACGCGTTTCCTTGGAGTGACAGTTGTGAACAGGGGTGTCCTTTGCCAACTCCCAGAGTTTGCTCAAACTCATGTCCATCGAGTCAGTGATGCCATCCAACCATCTCGTCCTCTGTTGCCCCCTTCTCCTGCTTCCCGCAATCTTTCCCACCATCAGGGCGTTTTCTGATGAGTCGGCTCTTTGCATCAGGTGGCCCAAGTATTGGAGCTTCAGCTTCAGCATCAGTCGTTCCAGTGAATATTCAGAGTTGATAATCTAGCTCAAGAGCAGACTGCTGGGCGGAGGATAAAATTGGTATTGATGTTTTTCATTGTGCCTTTGTCCGTGGAGGCCGCTGTAACAAAAAAAGACCACAGTCTGGGTGGCTTCCGAATAACATGAAATGTTACTTCTCGTGGCTCTGGAGGTTGAGTGTCCAAGTTTCAGGCACCAGCAGGTCTGGGGTCTGGTGAGAACCCCTCCTCCTGGCTCACAAGCATCTCCCTGTGGGCTTGTCTTTCCCCAGGTGGACCTGACCATTTCCGTCTCCCAGATCTCCATCGAAGAGAAGCTCAAGGTCCTGAGTCCCGAGGAGGAGCGGAGGAAGTGGGAGGAGGGACGGATGGATTACCTGGGGAAGGATGCTTTCGCCCGCATTCAGGAAAAGCTGGACCGCTTCCTGCAATGACTGCGCTGTTCTGATGAGCGGTCCTGTTCCGTCAACGTCCCAGGGCCCTTTCCAAGGAGCTCTTCACCCACGTGCCTCTGTTTACGGTCAACCCACTTGAGTGCCTTCTGCCCAACCCGTGGTCCATCCAAAACCCAGCTCGAAGCCCCGTGTGACCCCAGCTCCCCATGCCTCTCAGGCTTCCCTGGGGATGTCCCGTCTCCTTTATGTCTTGTTAGCAAATCACTGAGGACCGTGACTGCAGCCATGAAATTAAAAAACACTTGCTTCTTGGAAGAACAGCTGTGACTGACCTAGACAGCGTATTAAAAAGCAGAGACATCACTTTGCCCACAAAGGTCCGTCTAAGTCAAAGCTATGGGTTTTCCAGTAGTCACATATGGATATGAGAGTTAGACCATAAAGAAAGCTGAGTGCCAAATTGCTGCTTTTGAACTGTGGTGTTTGAGAAGACTCTCGAGAGTCCCTTGGACTGCAAGGAGATCCAACCAGTCCATCCTAAAGGAAATCAGTCCTGAATATTCATTGGAAGGACTGATGCTGAAGCTGAAACTCCAATCCTTTGGCCACCTGATGCGAAGAACTGGCTCATTTGAAAAGACCCTGATGCTGGGAAAGATTGAGGGCAGGAGAAGAAGGGGATGACAGAGGATGAGATGGTTGGATGGCATCACCGACTCAATGGACTTGGGTTTGGGTCAACTCCAGGAGTTGGTGATGAACAGGGAGGCCTGGTGTGCTGTAATCCACGGGGTGGCAAAGAGTCGGACACGACTGAACACCTGAACAACAGCAAAAGAGAACAGGAGTATAGCCTTCTGGTCAACCCTGGGTCTCTGGACTTGATTGAAGGAGCTCAGGATTTTCTCCTGGACTGATGAAACCACATCCGTCCTACGTAGGATTAGCTTGAAGCACTGCAGAGCTTCAAATGCACAGCACTCAGAAAGATATTGAGCCCCCTGAGAACCTTCCAGGATGATTAAGTCCTTTTCTTGAAGACAAGGTCAACGTTCAGATGTCTTGAGTGTGACTGTGGTGTGAATTTTGCCAAGAGTGGCTGACAGACACCACAGCTGTGCTTTCTCTTCTGCAGAAATACCCAGGGGGACTTCAAAGTCTCTTGACATGGTCCCCATGGGGACACATCAGAAATATTTGGAAGGAGATTCTAGCTGGCTTGGCAGAGATGACTTCTTCCAAACTGGTTTAACTCCTGGTGTAGAAGACGTCCCAGGTGGCGTTAGTGGTAAAGAAACTGCCTGCTAACACAGGAGATATGGGTTCGATCCCTGGGTCAGGAAGATCCCCGGGAGAAGGAAATGACAACCCACTCCAGTTTTGTTTTGCTTTTTTTTTTTTTCATTTTGACCTTTTAATTTCGTATTGGGATGTAGCCGATCAACAATGTTATGATGGATGGTTTCAGGTGGGCGGCGAAGGGACTCAGCCAGACACATACGTGTATCCATTGTCCCCTCCCATCCAGGCTGCCTCGTGACAGAGCACGCAGGAATGAGCACCCAGGGTTTATGCCCAAGGGTCACGTGCTCATGGTGACTGGATCTGGGGGGGCTGTTTCTCTGGAGGCGAATCCGTGCGGGGTCGAGGACACGGGACTGCCCTTGGCGGGGTCTCACTACCTCACCTCACAGCTGCGCTCGAGGTCCTCGGTGAGCCACTGCAACTCAGCTATGTGGGGACAGTCCTCCGTTTTGTGACACTGGACACTGTAATTCCGCAGGAAAGCCTTACTTCAGAAGCATCCTAGTTTGGAATGAATGCAGTGTGTCAGACCCTCTCATGGGGTCAGCGTTTGAGGCCACCGCAAGGATAGTCAAAGCCAGGTGTCAGCTGCTGTCCTAAGGAGGAGATGCAGGCCACCGCAAAGATAATTAAAGCCGGACGTGGGTGGCTGTATTAAAATCAAGATGCGGGTTTTAAACGTTTGAGTGATGTATCGCTTCCCCAGGTGGCTGAGTGGTAGAGTCTGCAGGAGGTCTCAGGTTTGATCCCTGGCTCCGGAAGATCCCTAGGAGGAGGAAATGGCAACTGCACTCCAGGATTCTTGCCTGGAGAATCTCGTGGACAGAGGAGCCTGAGGGGTACAGTCCGTGAGGTCGCAGGGAGTCAGACACGACCGAGGGGCTGAGCACTCATTATTGAAAATCGTGCCGTGGGTTTGGAAGAAGGTTGAGGTGGCTTTGTTCAAATCCACACGGGATCCGAGTGGACTTCTGGGGCTTGTAGCAGCGTTTGCTGTGAGAGGTGCCCACTCTGGAGGGGCTTTTATTTATTATCTGTGGGTGAATGATCTGGTTTCTTGGTTGGTTTCCTACATACGATGCTTCAGGGGCTACTAGGAAAGAGCCAGGGGACGAACTCCTTGGGTG
>SJYG01000424.1:2495754-2554126 GCA_006410535.1 Litocranius walleri
CACCCACCCATCATCTATCCATCACCCACCCATCATCTATCCATCACCCACCCACCCATCATCTATCCATCACCCACCCATCCATCATCTATTCATCACCCATCCATCCATTATCTATCCATCACCCATCCATCATCTATCCACCCACCCATCCACCCGGGCACCCACACGCCCTCTGGGTTCCATTTCTCTGGAGGACCCTGATGAAGACGAGCACCCACCAAGTCGTCAGGAGGTAAGTACTTACTGTCCTTGTCGTGCCAGCGGGCGGCGTGGAGATACTGCCCGCAGTAATGAAACAGGAACTCATGTGGCGAGCGCTCAGCATCTCCCCGCAGCAGGGGCAGCAGGCTCCGGCCGTCGATGACCCTGATTCAGGGAAGAGACCACAGGAGGGACTGAGGCTACGCGGGCTGCACTGAGGATCTGGGACCTTCGAAACCCCAAGGCTGCCAGGACCCCAGATAACACACAGTGGATCAGACACGCCCCATCTCCCTGAGGCTGTCCAGACTACGTGTAGCACGTCATAAATAGAAGACACACAGACACACCCAGACACAACAACACACCATGCTGACCGCAGATATTAACACCAAGTCTTCTTAAATTCCAGCTGGGCTGCCCATGCCCCTGGGCTGAAGTCTAGGGCAGCAGAAACCTTTTATTTATACTTTTCATTTTCTGTATATATTTTTGAATTTTTATTTTCTATTAGAGTATAGTTGATGAGCAATGTTATGATAGTTGTAGGTACACAGCAAAGTGAGTCAGTGACATGTAAAACGTGTATTTTTTAAAAATTCTTTTTCTGTTTAAGTGATTACAGAGCATTGAGCAGAGTTCCCTGTGCAGTACAGCAAGGCCTTGTTGGTTATCTATTTTATACATAGTAGATGAGGTTAACATCTATAATTAGCAAGGCCTTGAGTAAAGCAGATCGCCCTGGGGTCAGGAGGGTGAGTCTGGTCCGATCAGTTGAAGGCTGTCAAGAACAAATCTGAGGTTTGCTGCAGAAGAGAAAACTCTCCCTCAACACAATGATACAGAAATACTCCTGAATTTGCGGCTTGCGGCCTTCCCAACATCAAATTTCAATTTGCCAGTCTCTACCACTGCGTGACCCAATTCCTTATGATAAATGTCTTATTTTGACCCCACAGACTATAGCCTGCCAGGCTCCTCTGTCCATGGGATTCTCTAGGCAAGAAGACTGGAGTGGGTGGCCATGTCCTCCTCCAGGGGATCTTCCCAACCCAGGGATCGAACCTGGGTCTCTTGCATTGCAGGCAGGCACTCCTTACCATCTGAGCCACTGGCGCAGCCCTTCTTACTTACACACACACACACACACACCTGCACATGTACTGCTGGCTTGCTCTCTCCAGAGAAACCTGCTGAACTACAAATACTACTAAACTAAAAAATTAGTAAGATGGCTTTTTTTTTTGCAGTAAGAACTAGGGGATAAAGTACCTTATATTATTATCTATCATACACAAATATTGGTAACCTTTTCTTCAGGCTTTTTTTTTTTTGCGGGGCGAGGGGGTGAGAGGTAGAATCTTCATTCCCCAAGCAGGGATCGAACCCATACCCTCTGAGTGGAAACGTGGATTCCTAACCACTGGAGATCTAGGGAAGTCCCTTACTGGTTATCCTAAAGGAAGTAAAATCCAATCTTGTATCAAAATATTTACTTCTATTTTTCCTCATGTATGAGAGGGAATTTTGGGGTGTGTATCAAGGTACATAATCATTTTTAAATCATATTTTCAAGAGATTTCCCTGGTGGTCCAGCAAGGTTAAGACTCTGAACTTTCAGTGCAGGGGGGACACAGGTTCAGTCCCTGGTTGGGGAACTGAGATCCCACATGCTGGGTGGCACAGCCTAAAAATAAATAAACTTTAAAGAAAATTTAAATTTTCATAGCCGCACCAACACGTGGGCAAGATTGCATTTCAGAAGATTAATAGGAGATGTCGCATTCCGACGATTGCCTCTCCGGATTGTGATGCCGGAGCATAAACTCGGACACAACTGAGCGACTGAACTGAACTGAACATAAACTCTTGACAAAAAAAAACACAAGTCACTGGACCCAATAGTTTATTTAGCCTTGTTTTCCTGGGTGTGGTCATTTCACATCAGCCTGTCCCCTACACGGGAGCCTATTTTAAACGTCCTCCTATCGTGGAATGTTTTCCCCCAAAATACGGCCGAGGGAAGGGGGCTCTCTCAGGACGCGGGGAGGACTGTACCTGTCCTGGGGCACCCGGCCGCCCGCCAGCTGGACCACGGTGGGGAAGATGTCCATCAGGCTGGTGGGCTCGTGGATCACGCGGCCGGCCGGCAAGACCCCGGGCCACCGGAATATCCCGGGGACCCGGATCCCGCCTTCCCAGCCGGCCATGCCTTTGCCGCCTGGAAGGGAACGACACCACTGTCTTCTCAGGAGATGCTCCAGCCTAGAGACACACCCGTGTGTTCCTGTGTGGGTCTGTATCCAGTGTGCACGGTCGGTCACTCAGTGGCGTCCGACTCTTGGCCACCCCATCGCTGCAGCCCATGGGCGCTAGTGGTAAAGCCCCCACCTGCCAGTGCAGGGGATGCATGAGATGCTGGTTCGATCCCTGGGTCGGGAAGATCCCCTCGAGGAGGGCAAGGCGACCCACTCCAGTATCCTTGCCTAGAGCATCCCATGGACAGAGGAGCCTGGCGGGCTACAGTCCGTGCGGTTGCAGAGAGTCAGACACGACTGAGTGACTGAGCACACACACAGAGACTGTAGCCCGCAAGGCTCCCCTGGCCACGGGATTCTCCAGGCGAGAACGCTGGAGTGGGCTGCCATTTCCTTCTCCAGAATAACTCAGATGGACCGTATCAAATTTTATTTAAAAAATATTTTTTTAGTTCCCTGACCAGAGATCGAACCCGTGCCCCTTGCAATGGAAGTGTGGAGTATTAACCAGTGGACCCCAGCGAAGTCCCTCATGTCGGATATTTAAAAGTACCAATGTAAAGAGATTTTACCCTGGAACCCCCATGCCCATGGGCCTTACCTCTGTATATTCCATTCCACCCGCCCAGCTGGACGTGTCCATCTCTCGCCTCCAAGTGTCCCCCGTGATCAGAGGTGAAGTACGTGAGAGTCGTGTTTTTCAGACCGTGTTTTTCAACGGCGTTCAGGATCTCCCCTTTAGGAAAGACGCAGCATTTCAGGGCGACGTAAATGAAACAGCATCTGAGAATTCAACACGACATCTCCTTTCTGAGCATTTCCCAGGTGGCTCAGTAGTAAAAGAACCCACCCACCTGTCAACGCAGGTGATGTGGGTTCGATCCCTAGGTTGGGAAGATCCCCTGCAGGAGGGCATGGTAACCCACTCCAGTGTTCTTGCCTGGAGAATCCATCCCATGGACAGAGGAGCTGATGGACTGCAGTCCACGGGGTTGCAAACAGTCGGACATGACTGAGTGACTAACACTTAATTTTTAAGCTCTTTATTGAATGTACTATAATATGGTTTCTGTTTTATGTTTGGTGTTTTGGCCACGAAGCATGTGGGATCTCAGCTCCACGACCAGGGATCGAACCCACACCCCCTGCATTGAAACGTGAAGCGGTAACCACTGGACCACTTGGAAAGTCCTGTCAGGACAGCGTTCAATCACAGACTTTAGAAGGACGCCTTAGTGCAAAAGCAGACAAAAGAAATAGGAAAGGCCGAAGGAATCTGTGGATGATGTGGGAGAATCTTCCTCTTCGTTTTTGATGCTTGACTGAAGGCTGGCTCCTGGGGACATTAGCCACGTGTCACCCTGCCATCTAGGGAAGGCCAGGAACTAATGAAGCCTGGCCGAGGGCGGACTTACCCACGAGCCAGTCCATCTCCTCCACGTTGTCACCGTACAAGCCGTGCTGACTTTTCCCAAGGAAACTTTCTGTGGTCACCAGGGGGATATGGGCGTGCAGGAGAGACACAAAGAGCAGGAATGGACCATGCTTATTTCTGGAAGAAGAAAGTACAGCCTGTGGCTACAAGAGCATCTCTGTGATCCAGGACTTCAAAGCAGACTGAAGGCTCGTGGGCATCAAGTAAGCAACATCTTCTGTTCGCTGGGGGTTTTAGCATCTGTGAAACAACTGAAGAAGTCTGCATCAGATACTATGATCTGCGTACTTCAGACAGGAGCTTGAGCAGAGGTCAGGGGTCGGGGTCTGTCCCAGGAACGCCCCGTAGGGTTGTGTCAGCTACATTTCCGTATCAGCACACACAGCTCCCTATTCTTTTACGTTTGCTGTGCAATATTCTAGACATCCCAAGTGGCTCAGTGGTAAAGAATCCAGCTGCCAATGCTAGAGACCCGGGATCATATCCCTGGGTTGGGAAGATCCCCTGGAGGAGGGCACAGCAACCCACTCCAGTACGCTTGCCCGGAGAATCTCCATGATGGAGGACCCTGGAGGGCTACAGTCCAGGGGTCACCAAGAGTCAGACACGACTGAGTAAGACACACACACACACGATTCCCACTGGTGATGAACAGACTCAGACGCACCCAGAACTCACCTCCGATTTCCAAGGGGGCGGCGCCATTACCTTGCAATAAAGGAAACAGCCTCCTGGAGCATGAGGCTCGCAGCTCTTTCCAAAACCATGGGCTGCTCAGTGACTTCGTGGTTTCTCATCAGGATGCAGTTCCAGCGGCGGACGAAGCCGAAGCTGACGTACCAGGACATGAAAAACAGCAGGACCAGGGCGGCCACACTCAAGACTAGTTTCCAGGAAACGGAGATCAGCCTGCAGGCTTTGCCTGCTATGACGGTCAACACGCCCAGGGCCATGATCTGGGTGTAAAGCCACAGCCTGGCCCTCAAGCCCGCGTCCAGTGTCGGGGGCCTGTCCGGGTGGCAGTCATTGACCAGCGTGAAGGGCATGCCAAAGAAAGAGTCAAAGCCGTGGTGCAGAGGGTGATGGCAGTGGTCGTTACGCGAGGCACAGTTTACACCCTGATGCCATTTTCCTGAGGACAGAAGCAAGAACTTTAAAAAAAAGAGAGACATAAAAAACAGCATACGTCTAAGGGATTCTGCCTGCAGTTACTTTTTGCAGGTAATTTGGAGGTTCATCCCCGACTCAGTGGTCATGAGTTTGAGCAAACTCCCAGAGACGATAAAGGACAAGGAAGCCTGGCATGCTTCAGGCCATGGGGTCACTGAGAGTCAGACACGACTGAGCGACTGAACGACAACATCCAAAAGCAACAGGGGCTTCCTAGGTGTCTCAGTGGCAAAGAATCTGCCTGCCAGTGCAGGAGACACAAGAGATGCGGGTTCAGTCCTTGGGTTTGGGAAATCTCCTGGAATAGGAAAAGGCAACCCACTTCACTATTCTTTCCTGGAGAATCTCATGGACAGAAGAGCCTGGCAAGCTACAGTTGCCCAAAATTCCACGTGAAGAAGTAACACTTTTTCCCTTGTTCCCTTGGTCCCCCCCACGACTCACAAGCTATCTTCAGAACCTATAAGACTCTGTCCTGGTTACCAGCCCAGGAATCTGCCCTTTTATATCTGAGGAAACAAAAACAGCAGGCTGCAGTGAGGATTCTGGAGAACAAAACCATACAGAAGGATCCTGCCTCCAAAGCTTCCCACCATCTGATGTTTTAACACTGAGTTTTGGGATGAGGTGTGGCCATTTAAACCAATATAATGTCTAGAAGATTCTGACCAGTGCCGTGAGGATAAGATGGATTCCTCCAGCAAAGAGGCTAATGGAGAAATATTTTAAAGTTACAAGGACTTCCTGAGAAAACCATAATTGTAAAAGACTCACGTACTCCAGGAGAAGGCAATGGCACCCCACTCCAGTACGCTTGCCTGGAAAGTCCCATGGAGGGAGGAGCCTGGTGGGCTGCAGTCCATGGGTTCGCTGGGACTCGGATACGACTGAGCGACTTCCCTTTCGCTTTTCACTTTCATGCATTGGAGAAGGAAATGGCAACCCACTCCAGTGTTCTTGCCTGGAGAATGCCAGGGATGGCAGAGCCTGGTGGGCTGCCGTCTATGGGGTCGCACAGAGTCGGAAGTGACTTAGCAGTAGCAGCACGTACTCCAATGTTCACTGCAGCACTACTTACGATAGCCAAGACATAGAAACAACCTAACTGTCCACTGACAGATGAATGGACACAGATGTGGCACATATATACAATGGAATATTACTCAGCCGTAAAAAAGAATGTATTTGAGTGACTGGTGGGGAGGGTGGATTAAGCTAGAACCTGGTATACAAAGTGAAGTAAGTCAGAAAGAGAAAAACAAGTATCCTATGTTCACCTGTATGGATGGAATTAGAAAGACGGAACAGATGAACCTATTTGTTGGGCGGGAATAAAGACTAGAGTGAGGATAACGGGCTTGGGACCGCAATGGGAGAAGGAGATGGTGGGATGAACTGAGACAGCAGCACTGACATCTATACACGACCATGTGTAAAACAGACAGCTCAGCAACGGGCTCTGAGATGACCTGGGTGGGTCGGGGGGGTGAGGTGAGCAAAGAGGCTCAAGAGGGAGCATTCTTCGTGGCTGACTGACTTCACTGCAAAGCAGAGACCAAGACAACATTGTAAAACAACTATCCTCAAAAAACAAAAGTCCAGAAATAAAAGAAAATAAGGATGAATATTATTAAACGAAAAGAAAATTACTGGGTTAAAAAAAAAAAGACTCTTCAATTCCAACATGGTGAGGCATTCAAGACACATCAGAGGAACCAGGAATTAAATCTGGGTTCTGACAGCTGCACGTTTTCTAGGAATACAGGCCTTTGCGATGCCTGACCTTCACCGTCACGCAAAGAAAGCAGAAAAATATACGCATCACCACATACCGACGAGGCCCGTGGTGTAGCCTTGCCGCTGAAGGATCCTGGCAAACGTGGTTTCGTTCTGCGGGAGTCCCCCCGAACCCGCGTTCCACTGCAAGGCCCGGTAGCCATCCGTGGCGTCCATGCCTGGGCAGCAGAGCCGAGAGGAAATGTTGGTTTCCGGTAAACAGCCGGAAGTGCCCTACTTCCGGGAAGGGCCCTACTTCCGGGAAGGACCCTACTTCCGGTAAGTGCTCTACTTCCGGTAAGTGCCCTACTTCCGGTAAGTAGGCCGAGGGTCTCCGCTGGGCACTGAGGCTCTCCACCACGGATGACCCTGTGCGGAACCATCTGAAACTGCAACTTGACCTCGAGACTGACTCAAAGATTCTGGACAAACAACACAGAATGCAATCAGTCACCTGGAAGACTTTCAACTTTCTGAATTCTCAGTAATTACAGAGCTTTTTGGTGGCTCAGATGGTACAGAAACTGCCTGCAATGGAGGAGACGGGGGTTCGATCCCTGGGTTGGGAAGATCCCCTGCAGAAGGAAACGGCAACCCACTCCAGTATTTCTGGCTGGAGAATCCCATGGACAGAAGAGCCTGGCAGGCCACAGTCCAGGGGGTCGCAAAGAGTCTGCAGATGACGGAGCAACTTGGCAGCATACAAGCACAATATTTTCATAATTCCAGGAAAGTGAATTTGCAGATTGTGTTTTAACCATCTATCAACCGTTGGTACCTGATTTCTTTTTCTTTTTTGGCTATTTTCAGGATCTTAGTTCCCAGACCAGGGATCGAACCCATGCCCCACGATTCTTTTTTTTTTTTTAACATATATTTATTTATTTGTCTGTGCAGGATCTGAGTAGTGTCAAGTATGATCTAGTTTCTTAACCGGGGATCGAACTCATGCTCCTTGCATTAAAAGAAGAGTCCCAACTTCCCTGGGCTGTCAGGGACGTCCCACCACCCGATTATTTTTTCCCATGGCACCCCACTCCAGTACTCTTGCCTGGAAACTCCCATGGACGGAGAGCCTGGTGGGCTGCAGTCCATGGGGTCCCGAAGAGTCGGACACGACTGAGCGACTTCACTTTCCCTTTTCACTTTCATGCACTGGAGAAGGAAATGGCAACCCACTCCAGTGTTCTTGCCTCGAGAATCCCAGGGATGGGGGAGCCTGGTGGGCTGCCGTCTATGGGGTCACACAGAGTCGGACATGACTGAAGCGACTTAGCAGCAGCATACACATTTATGTATATTTGGCTGTGCAGGGTCTTAGTTATGGCATGTGGAATCTGGTTCCCTGACCAAGGATTGAACCTCTGGCCGGTGCAGTGGAAGAGCATGGAGTTTCGACCACTGGACCATGAGGGAAGTCCTACCATCTAATTCTTTTAGTTTGTATTTTGTGTTAGCCTTTTTTAAATCTGTATCAAAGTCCCCTTGTCTTTTTATACAGCAGTTCATGGGGTTCTCGCTGGGAAATATACTGGAGTGGTTTGCCTCTGCACCCATGCAATGGACATGAGCTTGGGCTAACTCCGGGAGATGGCCACCACCCCATTTTTAAGGACAGTCAACGGGCAGACGAGGCCACCCTTTCCCCAGCTGCCCCCACACCCACCTGATCTGAAGGCGTGTCTCCCCGTGAGGAAGGCGGCCCTGCTCGGGGTGCACAGGGGGGCGGCCGCCAGGTGCTGGGTGAGCCTCACGCCTTCCTCTGCCAGCCGGTCGATGTTCGGAGTCCTGGGCAAAGCACACAAAGGTCACCGTTAGGATGGGTCGAGCGAGCTGGCTGGGGTCCCCGTGCTGAGGGGTATACGGATGAGTTCTCTATTTGAGGAACTCCCTTTTCTTTAGATGTAATCACATTTTGCCCCCCGCAGGACCTCCCTGGTGGCTCAGATGGTAAAGCAACTTGCCTGCTATTTGGTATAACCCGGTTCAATCCCTGCGTAGGGAAGATCCCCTGGGGGAGGAAATGGAAACCCACTCCAGCATTCTTGCCTGGGAAATCCCATGGACAGAGGAGCCTGGAGGGCTACAGTCCATTCGGTCACAGTCGGACACAACTGAACGACTAACACAGACACACTTCTGCAGAGGCAGTTCCTAAAACTTTTGTTCAGAGGTGGCGGCTGATGGTATCATTCACACGCATTCCAAAAAAGGTTTCCGTGCATGCTCAGTTGTGTCTGACGCTTGAAGACCCCATGGACTGCAGCACGCCAGGCTTCCCTGTCCATCAGCATCTCCTGGAGCTTGCTCAAACTCCTGTCCATCGAGTCAGTGATGCCATCCAACCATCTCATCCTCTGTCACCCCCTTCTCCTCCTGCCTGCCCTCAGTCTTTCTCAGCATCAGGCTGTTCGCATCTGGTGGCCAAAGTACTGGAGCTTCAGCATCGCTTGCCTGATCTTAGGAATTCTTCTCACCTTCCTAGTCTCAGATTTCCCTCTAACTCTCTCCCTCTTTCTCTCCGAAGTCCCTTGTGCTCTCTTCTTCCGCTCAGAAGGGTTGATAACTCTCTTTTGCTCCAAAAATAACTTTCGCTGTGGAAATTTGATGCCTTAAGGAATTTCCTAATTTCTGTGGGCAGATTAGAAGTCTGCTTCATTCATCCAAACACGCACACACATACCCCGAGAACTGCCTCCCCGCTCCCCCTATCCGCAGCTCCTGGTACCTTAGTGTATCGTTTCCATAGCAACCGAGATCCCCAATGCCCAGATCGTCCGCCATTATCAGCAGAATATTTGGTTTAGACGTATTTGCTGATTTTAATTCGCAAGTCTTCAGAAGCAAACACATGATGAGCAACAGAGTTAAAGAGTCTCTAGAGAGAGAGAACAAAGAAAGAAAGAAAAAAGCCAAAAACGAAATAAACGTCTCCTTTGGAAGGAAAAAGTCAGCCTTTCAAACCAGGTAGCGGGGAAGGTGCGGGCATTTCCATTCCACTGCACGTGTGCTCCGTCCATAGGTCCAGTCCGCCTCTCTGCATCCTTACAGACAGGAGCCCACCAGGCTCCTCTGTCCATAGCATTCTCCAGGCAAGAATAACTAGAATGCGCTGTCATTTCCTTCTGCAGGGGATCTCCTCCACCCAGAGACTGAACCAGTGTTTGCTACACTGGCAGAGGGATTTTTTTTACCACTGAGCCTCCTGGGAAGCTCTTCCTTTATATGAGGCTTTAACAAAGAAAGGCCTGCAGCCCTTGTATACTTTTATTCCAAAGGCTTGCCCAATCCATTCCACGCGCCGCACAAAACTTGAAAGCACTATGTTTTGCTTTTGAAAGTCGTGATCCGCCCAATTCCGTTTCTTTCACTGAATTCACCCAGGGCCCCCACCTTGCAGTACTTTATAATTAATTCTCGCTGCACCCCGGGCACGCCTTTCCCTGGGCCTCGGAGCTGCCTTCTGCCCAGGGGCGGGGGGCCCAGGGTGAGGGGGACCCAGGCTCCGCCAGGAGGGAAACGGGGCCAGGTCGGATCAGAAGGGGACTTAACGTTTTTAAAGGATCTATAGGGGATTAAAAGTACCCTAGACAGCACAGTGATCAAATGATCACTGCACGGATTTGAAAAGCGCGCGGTCAGCGAGCGTCGGGGGCGTACCCGGCGTGCGCGCGCCACCGAGGTTTGGGCGGTCCCGGGTGGTGGACCTACGCAGGCTCTCTCTGCCCCCCAAAACCCAGAGGCACTCGGGGGCTAGAGGCTCCAGCGGACCCCCGAGTCCCCAGCAGGGGCCCCGGTGCCATCCACGTCCTCCGATCGCGTCCCGGTGGACGTTCCCCGATCGCGTCCGGATGCGCCAAGCGCTCCGGAGACCGGGGGCGGCGTCTCCGCGGCGCTCGGGGTTGGGGACCTGTGGCCTGGGGACTTCCGTTTGTAAAGGATCAACACGGGATTAAAAATCCCCTAGAGAGCACAACTCCGATTTGCATGCAAGGCGCGCCGCCAGCGAGTGGCGGGCGCCGCCCAGACGCGCGGGCGTGCGCACGGCCTAACGGAGATTTGGGCGGTCCTGGGGGTGGGCCTACCGAGGCTCTCCGCGCCCCCCAGGCCCTGCGGCCCTGGGGGCTAGAAGCTCCAGCGGAGCCCAGAGTCCCCAGCAGGGCCCTCCCCATCGGTGCCAACACCGGCCCTCTCTCGGGCCCCGATGCGCCAACTAGTCCGGAAACTGGGGGCGGCGTTTCCGCCGCGCTTGGGTTTCGAGACCTGCAGCCCGTGGCCTGAGACTTGGGGAGTGGGAAGAATTGGAAGAATTCCAATTCTTGGAAGAATTTGTTGTGGTGAAAAGGAAAACAGAGGAATGAGTTTTTCTTTCCGTTTCCTGAGAATAAAGAAGAGAAAGTGAACAGTGGGCAGGCCTGATCATTCCTAGTTGTTGTTTTTTTTTTTTTTTCTCACTTTAACTGCTCGGAACTCTGCGTGTCTGTAACTAAAGTTTGCTTTTTCTGCTCCCTAACTCTGCAGGAGCCACAGTTCGCTTTTTTTTTTTTCCCCTGGACTCTATGCTAAACGCACCGCCCCCCCGCCCCCCAACCTGGTGTTCACGCTTACAACACCCTTCCCGTTGAAGTTACATGTCAGAAAGAAGGGCCCCAGAGCCACCGAACCGCAGACTCAGTTACGGGGTACTGACAGTCTAGGACTGTGTCTGAAAGAATGCAAGAGGAAGAAATCAGGGTCCTACCACCTCTTTGGGGGGCTTGCCCTGGTGGCTCAGAAGGTAAGGAATCTGCCTGCCCTTTGGAGGCCTGGGTTCGATCCCTGGGTCGGGAAGATCCCCTGGAAAAGGAAATGACAACCGACTCCAGTTTTCTTGCGTGGAGAAGCCCATGGACAGAGGAGCCTGGCGGGCTACAGTCTCGCCAAGAATCCAGAAGGTAGGGCAGACCGTTTGCATCCTCGTGGGCTTCAGGCGCACGGCCACGCTTGTGGGGCTCGTGGGGAGGTGGTCCGTGCGCAGAACGGGGGTGTGTCTTAGTTTGGGGATGGAGGGCGCGCGGCGAGAGAGGGCTGGAAGGAGGCTAGTGAGTGGCTGGAGGGGACGCGGATGCGCCTGGGGACGGAGACGCCTGGGATGGGACAGGAAGTCTTTGGAGAGCGGGGGAGGCGCTGCGCCACCTCTACCGGGGCGTGGCCTGCCTGCCTCCCCTTCCTCCCCGCCGCCTGCCCCACCTTCTGGTCCTTTTCCTTCCGCTCCCTCCCGTCCCCCGACGCCCCCCGCCGCCCCCAACCCAGCTCTCTCGTCCCGCCGGCGTCCAGGGAGGCCAGCTGCGCTTTGGAGACTCCGAGGCGCAGGCGCAGGCCGGCCTCTGGCTGGCTGGGGGGGGTCCACGCTCACCCTAGACGCCCCTCCCCACTCTGCTCCCCCGTTTGCACGCCCCCAGCCCAGGATCGGGGCAGGACCGGGGCCCAGGGCCCCGCGCACCTGGCGGCGTGCGCCGCGCGTCTCCTCTGCGCTGTGGGCGCCACGGCGGAGCGCGGCCCGGAGCGCGGGACCTTGCCCCGTGCGCCCTGCGTCCCGCCCACCGACCGGCGAGATCTGGGGTGTGGGGTCCCCCTCCCGCTCTCACCCGCTTAAAGGCCTAGGGCCTCAGGGGGAACTGAGCTTCTAAACAGGTTTTCCTGGCTGGCTTTCTTGGCGGGCACTCCCAGGAGACAGGGGCCAAAGCGGGGGTGCAATTGTTTCTAAGTCGTGTCTAACTCTTTGCGAGTCCACAGGAGACAGAACTGCCGGGCTTCCCTGCCCTTCTCCAGCTCCGGAGTTTGCTCAAACTCTTGTCCATCCAGCCGTCCCATCCCCTGTCGTCCCCTTCTCCTCCCGCCTTCAATCTTTCCCAGCATCAGGGTCTTTCCCAATGAAGTCAGCTCTTCTCATCATGTGGCCAGAATATTGGAGCTTCAGCTTCAGCAACAGTCCTTCCAATGGACATTCACGGTTGGTTTCCTTTAGGATGGACTGGTTGGATCTCCTTGCATCTCTCAAGAGTCTTGTTATTGGACTAGAGTTGATTTACAATCTTGTGTTAGTTTCACGAGTACCACAAAGTGAATCAGTCATACCTGCACATGGACCAACGCTTTTTTGTCTTTCCTTCCCATTCAGGTCACCCCGGGGCACTGAGAAGAGTTCCCTGAGCTATATACAGTAGGGTCTGACAGGTTATCTGTTTGACACATGTGTGCTCAGTTGCTTTGGTTGTGTCTGACACTTTGCGGCCCCGTGGACTGTATAGCCTGCCGCGCTCCTCTGTCCGTGGGATTCTCCAGGCGGCAACACTGGATGGAGTGGCTTGCCACTTCCTTCTCCAGGGAATCTTCCCCACCCAGGGACTGAACCTGTGTCTTGCGTCTCCTGCATCGGCAGGCAGGTTCTTCACCACCAGTGCCACATATAAAGCCATTTAACAACAGTTCCGCTAAATGTGTGTATTAATTCCAAAAACTTAGATCTAGGTTCTTTTTGCCTTTCAAAATATACTATTATATTTGAATAGCAAAAAAGAAAAAGAAAGCCATTTAATACAATTTTTTTTTTTTTTTCTCACTTTAACTGCTCGGAACTCTGCGTGTCTGTAACTAAAGTTTGCTTTTTCTGCTCCCTAACTCTGCAGGAGCCACAGTTCGCTTTTTTTTTTTTCCCCTGGACTCTATGCTAAACGCACCGCCCCCCCGCCCCCCAACCTGGTGTTCACGCTTACAACACCCTTCCCGTTGAAGTTACATGTCAGAAAGAAGGGCCCCAGAGCCACCGAACCGCAGACTCAGTTACGGGGTACTGACAGTCTAGGACTGTGTCTGAAAGAATGCAAGAGGAAGAAATCAGGGTCCTACCACCTCTTTGGGGGGCTTGCCCTGGTGGCTCAGAAGGTAAGGAATCTGCCTGCCCTTTGGAGGCCTGGGTTCGATCCCTGGGTCGGGAAGATCCCCTGGAAAAGGAAATGACAACCGACTCCAGTTTTCTTGCGTGGAGAAGCCCATGGACAGAGGAGCCTGGCGGGCTACAGTCTCGCCAAGAATCCAGAAGGTAGGGCAGACCGTTTGCATCCTCGTGGGCTTCAGGCGCACGGCCACGCTTGTGGGGCTCGTGGGGAGGTGGTCCGTGCGCAGAACGGGGGTGTGTCTTAGTTTGGGGATGGAGGGCGCGCGGCGAGAGAGGGCTGGAAGGAGGCTAGTGAGTGGCTGGAGGGGACGCGGATGCGCCTGGGGACGGAGACGCCTGGGATGGGACAGGAAGTCTTTGGAGAGCGGGGGAGGCGCTGCGCCACCTCTACCGGGGCGTGGCCTGCCTGCCTCCCCTTCCTCCCCGCCGCCTGCCCCACCTTCTGGTCCTTTTCCTTCCGCTCCCTCCCGTCCCCCGACGCCCCCCGCCGCCCCCAACCCAGCTCTCTCGTCCCGCCGGCGTCCAGGGAGGCCAGCTGCGCTTTGGAGACTCCGAGGCGCAGGCGCAGGCCGGCCTCTGGCTGGCTGGGGGGGGTCCACGCTCACCCTAGACGCCCCTCCCCACTCTGCTCCCCCGTTTGCACGCCCCCAGCCCAGGATCGGGGCAGGACCGGGGCCCAGGGCCCCGCGCACCTGGCGGCGTGCGCCGCGCGTCTCCTCTGCGCTGTGGGCGCCACGGCGGAGCGCGGCCCGGAGCGCGGGACCTTGCCCCGTGCGCCCTGCGTCCCGCCCACCGACCGGCGAGATCTGGGGTGTGGGGTCCCCCTCCCGCTCTCACCCGCTTAAAGGCCTAGGGCCTCAGGGGGAACTGAGCTTCTAAACAGGTTTTCCTGGCTGGCTTTCTTGGCGGGCACTCCCAGGAGACAGGGGCCAAAGCGGGGGTGCAATTGTTTCTAAGTCGTGTCTAACTCTTTGCGAGTCCACAGGAGACAGAACTGCCGGGCTTCCCTGCCCTTCTCCAGCTCCGGAGTTTGCTCAAACTCTTGTCCATCCAGCCGTCCCATCCCCTGTCGTCCCCTTCTCCTCCCGCCTTCAATCTTTCCCAGCATCAGGGTCTTTCCCAATGAAGTCAGCTCTTCTCATCATGTGGCCAGAATATTGGAGCTTCAGCTTCAGCAACAGTCCTTCCAATGGACATTCACGGTTGGTTTCCTTTAGGATGGACTGGTTGGATCTCCTTGCATCTCTCAAGAGTCTTGTTATTGGACTAGAGTTGATTTACAATCTTGTGTTAGTTTCACGAGTACCACAAAGTGAATCAGTCATACCTGCACATGGACCAACGCTTTTTTGTCTTTCCTTCCCATTCAGGTCACCCCGGGGCACTGAGAAGAGTTCCCTGAGCTATATACAGTAGGGTCTGACAGGTTATCTGTTTGACACATGTGTGCTCAGTTGCTTTGGTTGTGTCTGACACTTTGCGGCCCCGTGGACTGTATAGCCTGCCGCGCTCCTCTGTCCGTGGGATTCTCCAGGCGGCAACACTGGATGGAGTGGCTTGCCACTTCCTTCTCCAGGGAATCTTCCCCACCCAGGGACTGAACCTGTGTCTTGCGTCTCCTGCATCGGCAGGCAGGTTCTTCACCACCAGTGCCACATATAAAGCCATTTAACAACAGTTCCGCTAAATGTGTGTATTAATTCCAAAAACTTAGATCTAGGTTCTTTTTGCCTTTCAAAATATACTATTATATTTGAATAGCAAAAAAGAAAAAGAAAGCCATTTAATACATCATAGTCTGTGTCAATTCCAATCTCCCAATATATCCTGTCCACCCTTTACCCCCTGGTAAGCGAGTTTCTTCTCTACATCTGTGAGCTTGTTTGTTTGCATGTGTGGGTGTGTGAGTTCATTGCTCAGTCATGTCCGACTCTTTGCGACCCCATGGACTGTAGCCCGCTGGGCTCCTCTGTCCGTGAGATTCTCTGGGCAAGAATCCTGGAGTGGGTTGCCATTTCCCCCTCCAGGGGGGCTGGTCTCGCTGACCCATGCATCAGACCCGGGTTTCTGTTGTGTAGGTAAGTTCATTTGTATATTTTAGTTTTGGAGGCCTTTTTTTAATTGGAGAGTCATTACTTCCCAATATTGTGGTGGTTTTTGCCATACATCAACATGGATCAGCTGTAGGTATACATATATCCCCTTCCTCTTGGACTTCCCTCCCTATCCTACCCCTGTAGATTGGCACAGAGTGCCAGCTTTGGCTTCCTAGCATCGTACGGCAAATTCCAACTGGCTCTCTACCTTACGATAGGACATATGTTTCAAGGCCACCCTATCCATCCGTCCCACCCCGTCCTTCCCCTACTGTGTCTGCAAGTCTGTCCTTTGCGGCTCTGCAGTTAGGATTGTCAGGACCATCTTTCTAGATTCCACGTATGTGCATTCAGTTCAGTCCAGTCGCTCAGTCACGTTCGACTCTCTGGCCCCGTGGACCGCAGCACACCAGGCCTCCCTGTCCATCACCAACTCTGGAGTTTGCTCAAACTTATGTCCATTGAGTTGATGATGCCATCCAACCATCTCATCCTCTGTCGTCCCCTTCTCCTATGTACATTAATATATGATATTTGTCTTTCGCAAAGTCAAAACAGAAAGACGAGTACTGGATTCATTTTTTAAATTGATTTGTCTTTTTAATTGAAGGATAATTGCTTTACAGAATGTGGTTGGCTTCTGCTAAACCTCAACGTGAATCAGCCATAGGTATACATATGTCCCCTCCCTCTTGACCCTCCCTCGCACCTGCCTCCCCATCCCACCCGTCGAGGTTGTCACCGAGCCCCTGTTTGAGTTCCCTGAGTCATACAGCAAATTCCCATTGCTTATGTAATTTACATGTGGTCTTGTAAGTTTTCTCCCGGCCTCCCTGATGGCTCAGCTGGTAAAGAATCCGCCTGCAACGCGGTTGGATCTCTGAGTCGGGAAGATCCTCTGGAGGAGGGCTTGGCAACCCGCTCCTGTATTCCTGCCTGGAGTGTCCCGTGGGCAGAGGAGCCTGATGGGGCTACAGCCCATGGGGTCGCAAAGAGTCTGGCATTCTTCATACATCTCAGCCTTTCCTTCCCACCAACCCCACCACCCCGCACCAACCCCAATCCTGGATTCTAGGTGAAAGCATTCAAGCCCACACAGGCAGGCGACTTGACCTCACGCCGATGCTTTCTTTGTTTGACCCCAGTGAGCCGGGCTGGGCTCCTATAGTGGGTCCGCATCCTGATCGCACCAGCAGAAGGGAAACCGCCCACAGCACGGCTGCAGCCACGGCCTCCACATGTTGTCCGCCGCGTCCAGCTGCAGTGGGACGGGGCTGAGCGTCCGGCGATGGGCCGCCACGGCCCGGGCCACGGTCTCCACCACCCGGTGGAACGACGGCTCCGTGTCCGGTGTGAGGGCGTGGGCCTCGGAAGGGTCTCGGGACAGGTCGAACAGCAGCGGTGGGACGTGGTGGGTCACCCTGTCTCCTGAGCAGGGGCAGACTGCCTGCCCATAGCAGGCGCCTGCACCGTCCGGCTGGAAGATGGGAGTTGCGAAGTGGACTTTCCACACTGCGCCTCCTGGAGGAAAAGCAACAATAAGTCAACTGATTCAGTTAGTGGACTTAGCTGAATGAAGGTTAAGGACAGACGGTGGCCAGTCTTCTGAGCATGTTTGGGGTGGATGGGACAGGCATGGGCTTCCCTGTGGCTCAGACGTTAAAGAATCTGCCTGCAACACAGGAGACCCGCGTTCGACCCCTGAGTCGGGAAGATTCCTTGGAGGAGGAGGGCATGGCAATCCACTCCAGTATTCTTGCCCAGAGAATCCCATGCACAGAGGAGCCTGGGGCGTGGGGGGCTTCACACAGCCCTTGGGGTCACCAAAGAGTTTGACACGACTTCGTGACTGAAACCATACGCAAGCATTTCCTTCCCATCGGGGCAGGATGATTGACAGCTAGAGGATGCTCCTGGGATCGGAAGCAAAATCCCACCAAGAAGGAAGTAAGGACGATCCGGGGAAATAAACGGAAGGCGTGAAGGAGCAGCAAAGGAGAGCAGAGGCCAAGCCGGGCCCCGCGTGCGGCGGACTCACGGTCGCGTTGGTGCCACCGGGCGGCGTGCAGAAAGCTCTCGCAGTAATGCATGAGGAACTCGTGGTCTGAGTGCCGCGCGGTCCCCTGGAGCAGCGCCAGCAGGTCCCGGCCATCCACCACCCTGCAGGCGGGAGCCAGCGGGTGGACTCAGGGCTCGGCCGCCAGGAGGCGGGCGAGACCCTTTAGGGAGCCCCGGCGAGCAGCTGGTACACCATCCGCCTGCAGGCAGGACCTTTGTTTGGAAGAGCCTGGCAGGTCCCCAGCCCCTGCAGAGGGCTGCAGCAAAGGTCTACCCAGCCTTATTCTGGATGCACGGATGGGTTAATGTCTGGGAAACAGCTGCTTGGTTTTATACGGATTGGAGCTCATCACCGAATACGTGCTGCCCATCCACAAGACCTGGAGTCATCCCATAAATATATATAATAAAATAAGTATCTATACGATATATATGGGGCTTCCCTGGTGGTGCTCGTGGTAAAGAATCTCCCTGCCAATGCAGGAGGAGCAGGTTCGATCCCTGGGTCGGGAAGATCCCCCGGAGAAGGGAATGGCAACCCACTCCAGTATCCTTGCCTGGGAAATCCTATGGACAGAGGAGCCTGGCGGGCGACAGACCAAGGGGTTGCAAAGAGTCGGACATGACTGGGCGACTAATGCTTTCATCATATAAATTAATTTTGTATTCATCTCTGTGTTAGCAAGTTTAAGAAATTATTTTCTTTTTTTTACTCCCAAATTTTCTATAATTTCGGGGGGTACCATGTTGTGCTGCATGTAAGATCTTAGTTTCCCGATTAGGGGTTGAACCCACAACCCCACAACCCCTGCATTGGAAGAACAGAGTCTCAACCACCCGGCTTCCAGGGAGGTGTCTATAATATTTAAAGGGGGAAAAAAAAAAAACAAAACGGAAACACCAAAAGTCCCTACCAGGCTATGTGAAAAGGACTCTTGTGACGAACTGTCAGTAAATGTATCAGTGCGTTTCAGCGACCATCGTCCTTATACTTAAAAGGCTCCACTTTTAACTCAGGGGAAGGACAGGTTGTTTCCTCCATAAAGCAAATACTGGAGCCTCTAATGATGAATGCTTTTCCAGGTACCGATCTCACAGGTGTTTTAGGCCCAACAAAAGGGACAGTGATGTTTGACGCACATGTTTATGCCCAACGAAAGGGACAGTGATGTTTGACGCACAAAACGGAACTGCCTTCTCTGGGCCGGTCTTTACCTGTCCTGGGGCACCTGGCCGCCCGCCAGCTGGACCACAGTGGGGAAGACGTCCATCAGGCTGGTGGGCTCGTGGATCACGCGGCCGGCCGGCAGGACCCCGGGCCACCGGAATATCCCCGGCACCCGGATCCCGCCTTCCCAGCCGCCCATGCCTTTGCCTCCTGTGTTTAAATGTGAACAGGAAAGAATGTGATTCAAAGGGTGACTAAACCCTTCTGTTCGTTGTAAATCACTCTCTCTGTCCCTCTCTGTTTAATGACATGAGGACATTTAGCTCCTACACGGTCAGATTTTATTTTCCTTATTAATCTGGGTGTGGGTTTTCTACCATACTGGGGTAAGGGTGTGAATGTCTCGGGAGATATTATTCTGTCCACCACTCGGGGGTCAGTATATGGACGTCTTTGGGGACATTGGTCTGTCTATCAACCACGTGTCTATAAAGGTCATGGACGTCTTTGGGGACATTATTCTATCAACCACGTGTCTATAAAGGACGTGGATGTCTTTGGGGACATGATTCTGGCCACCACGGTGATCATTTGAGTTCTTCTGATTTTTGTGACTTTGCTTTTGTAAACTCACATTCCAGAGGAAAGGCTAAGAATTATTGGGAAGAGATGAAGACAATTGCCGACTCTCACCTTTATATATCCCATTCCAGCCACCGTATTGGTTGTTTCCAAACTGAGCCTCTAAGGATCCCCCGTGATCCGATGTAAAATAAACGAGGGTACTGTTGGTCAACCCTTCTGTGTCCAAAGTCTCAAGGATCTGGCCTGCAAAGAACAGATGTGTCTGAGGTGGTCAAAACTGAAGACAGTCTTTCAGCAAATTTTTGGAATGCTTCCTGAAAAGGAGTCTTTAGTATGAAAGCATGCTGAATGACCAGTAATAGAATTGTGGTATTCTAGTTGGTGTAGTCAAAGCTGTGTTTTTCCCAGTAGTCATGTACAGATGTGAAAGTTGGACCCTAAAGAAAGCTGAGCATAAAAGAACAGATGATTTCGAACTGTGGTGCTGGAGAAGACTCTTAGCGTTCTTTGGACTGCAAGGTCAAAACAGTCTATCCTAAAGGAAGCCAACCCTGAATATTCACTGGAAGGACTGATGCTGAAACTCCAGTTCTGTGGCCACCTGATGGGAAGAGCTGACTCACTGGAAAAGACCCTGATGCTGGGAAAGATTGAAGGCAGAAGGAGAAAGGGGCAGCAAAGGATAACATGATCAGATATCATCACCAACTCAGTGGGCATGAATTTGAGCAAACTCTAGGAGATGGTGAAGGACAGAGGAGCCTGGAGTGCTGCAGTCCACGGGGTCGCAAAGACTTGTTCAGACTTGGAGACGGAACAGTCAGGAAGCATCTTTGAACCAAGATTCATACATTTCTTTGTATATGCCCCATTCAGCCTCCAAACAATTTCAGGAGCGCTGCCAGGGTGCATGAGACTTGGGACAATGTGGCGAACCCTTAAAAGGGAGGGAAAAGAAGGTTATAGGGAAGAAAGGAGGGGGAGCACAGGTGAGTGTGAAGCAGAATTTGACGTGTTCGCACAGCAGTGAAGAAAAGCTACTTACCCACCATCCAGTCCATTTCTTCTGTGTTGTCCCCGTAAAGCCCGTGGGGACTCCTCCCACGGAAGTTCTCCGTCGTGACAAGAGGGGTGTGGACGTGCAGAAAGGACACAAAGAGGAGGAAAGGTCCTTGCTTGTTTCTGAAAACCGATACAATACACCTGGCCTTATTTCTCGGCCACTTGTTTCCGGGGACCCAGGTGGGTTCCAGGGAATGTCACGCAGCCTCCATTTTACCAAAATCGTCTTTCTGAGCCACAACGATTTCACCATGCGGCCTTCCCTGGTGGCTCAGTTGGTAAAGAATCTGCCTGCAACACAGGAGGCTTGGGTTTGATCCCTGGGTCGGGAAGATCCCCTGGAGGAGGAAACGGCAACCCAGTCCAGTATTTTTGCCTGGAGAATCCCATGGACAAAGAAGCCTGGTGGGCTATACTCCATGGGGCCTTAAGGAGTCAGATATGACTCAGCGACTAACAGCTTCACTTTTTAAAATACCCATTAACAAGAGGGGAAGGGGGCAGCAGAGGATGAGATGGTTGGATGGCATTGCCGACTGGATGGACGTGAGTTTGAGTAAGCTCCAGGAGTTGGTGATGGACAGGGAGGCCTGGCTAATGCAGTCTACGGGGCCACGAAGAGTCAGACATGACTGAGTGACCGAACAACCACCTACCCATCTCGGAAGAAGGAGATTCGGGCTGCGTCTTCACCCTGAAGCGCCTTTCTGCACTCACCTTTTGACGAAGGATGAGACCTCCCGGAGCATGAGTGGTGTCGTCCTCTGAGAGTGCATGGGCTGCTCGGTGATGGAATGGTTCCGCATCAGAAAGCAGTCTGCGTGCTCGATCAGGGCGCCCACCAAACAGGATGTGGCGAAGAGCAGGAGGCACACGACGGTCGACCAGATGACCAGCGTCCAGGAGGCGGCGGGTACCAGGTAGGTGAGCTTCCCGATTGTGAGTGTGAGGGTGGCCAGGGCCACGAGCTGGGAGCAGACGTTGAGTCGACGCTCCAGGACCGCACGCTTCTCGGATAGTCCCCAGCGCTCGCAGTCTGCCATCATGCTGAAGGGCATTCCGTAGAAGTGGTCGAAGCCGTGGTTGAGCGGGTGGTGGCAGTGATCGTCGGGAGACGCACAGCTGAGACCCAAATGCCATTTTCCTGGAAAACAGGCCAAAAAAAAAAAAGTGAAGATGCAAGAATGGTCCTTTCATCCTTTGGTGAGTGGGAAGGACGTCCTTGGCACAGCCTCTGTTCTCTGCTGGGCCATGGGATGAGGTCAGGATGCAGGCAGCTGGGCAGGGGAAAGTGTTTGCTGTTATTTCCCAAGGAACCTGGCCAGGTTGGGTGAAGACAAGGCATTCCTGTGCCCGCGTTTCTGGTGCCCGTTGTTGCTAATCACCATCTCCATCTTCTCAGAGTCTGATCGTCCTTTGAAACACCTGTGAGTTGCCTGCATCTTGTTTTTCAGTTGAGAACTCCATAACTTTGCCAGCAAAAGGGCATCTAGTCAAGCCTATGGTTTTTCCAGCGGTCATGTGAGATGCAGATGTGAGATGGTCATGTGAGATGTGAGAGTTGGACCAGAAAGAAAGCTGAGCAGCAAAGAATTGATGCTCTTGAACTGCAGTGTTGAAGAAGGCTCTTTAGAGTCCCTTGGACTGCAAGGAGATCCAACCAGTCCATCCTAAAGGAAATCAATCCTGAATATTCATTAGAAGGACGGATGCTGAAGCTGAGGCTCCAATATTTTGGCCACCTGATGCAAAGAACAGACTCATTTGAAAAGACCCTAGATGCTGGAAAAGATTGAAGCCAGGAGAAAGGGGCAACAGAGGAGGTTGGATGGCATCACCAACTCAATGGACACGAGTTTGAGCAAACTCTGGGAGATGGTGAAGGACAGGGAGGCTTGGCATGCTGCAGTCCATGGGGTCGCAAAGAGTCAGACATGTCTGAGTGATTGAACAACAACAACAGATTCGGAGAAGGCAATGGCACCCCGCTCCAATACTCTTGCCTGGAGAATCCCATGGATGGAGGAGCCTGGTGGGCTGCAGTCCATGGGGTCTCTAAGAATTGGACACGACTGAGCGACTTCACTTTCACTTTTCACTTTAATGCATTGGAGAAGGAAATGGCAACCCACTCCAGTGTTCTTGCCTGAGAATCCCAGGGACGGGGGAGCCTGGTAAGAGGCCGTCTATGGGGCTGCACAGAGTCGGACACAACTGAAGCAACTCAGCAGCAACTCAGCAACAGCAACAGATTAAAACTCCATGTGGGCCTCAGTGGGAACCTTAGAGAGATTTTGCATCCTGTTCAAAATTTGTTACCGTCACATCTGTGATGCCTCCAGTGCTGTCTTGGAGATGATTTGCAGTTATATTTTTCTTTTTTAAATTTTTATTTCCTATTGGAGTATTATTAACAGTGCTCTGTTTCAGATGGACAGCAAAGTGAATCAGCGATACATATGCACGTTATTTCTTTTTCATATTTTTTCCTCACTTAGATTATTACTGAACATTGAGAAGAGTTCCCTGTGCTGTCCAGCAGGTCCTTGCTGGTTCTCCATGTGAAATACAGCAGCATGTCCATGTCCATCCCAGACTCCCTGACTATCCCTTCCCCCATCCTTCCCCCTGGTGACCATAAGGTGATTACAGAGGATTGAGCAGAGTTCCCTGTGCTGTCCAGCAGGTCCTTGCTGGTTATCCTTGTTAAATATGGCAGTGTGTCCATGTCCATCCCAAACTCCCACTCTAACCTCCGCCCAATTTCTAAGCTTTTCAATATACTGTATCAGAAATTTGTATGAAATGCCAAATATCTCATTAAGCTGATATTTCTGGCACATATTACTTTGCGTGAAGCAACTTGGGTAGCAACATTCCAGCATGCATGGAGGTTTATGTCCAGTGAGAAATTCTACTGTGTTTCCCAACTATTTCATCTGCAAACTTTTTAGTTGAATTGAAAGTGAAAGTCGCTCAGTCATGTCCAACTCTTTGCGACCCCCATGGGCTATCTGGTCCATGGAATTCTCTGGGCCAGAATAGTGAAGTGGGTAGTCTTTCTCTTTTCCAGGGGAATCTTCCCAACCCAGGGATCAAACCCAGGTCTCCCACATTGCAAGCGGATTCTTTACCAGCTGAGCCACAAGTGAAGCCCAAGAATGCTGGAGTGGGCAGCCTATCCCTTCTCCAGCGGATCTTCCCAATCCAGGGATCGAACTGGGGTCTCCTGTATTGCAGGCGGATTCCTTAAAACTGAGCTATCAGAGAAGCCCATAGGTGAATTAAATGTCCCTATAAAAATAATGTGTTCCACACTGTTTGGCTCCTGACTATGGTTCTTTGGATGTTGCCAACAAAATTGGGATCGTCTAAACTGAGTCCAGTATAAAAGTCTTCAGAAGAAACAATAGTAACCTGCTTAATCCTTAGAAAGTGTACATACCTATGAGTCCGGTGGTATAGCCTTTCTCTTTCAGTATTTTTGCAAAAGTTATTTCACTGGGCGGAAGTCCTCCAGAGACCGCTGTCCACTGAAGAACACGGAGACCTTGACTGGAAACCATACCTGTGATCAATGGTGTTCAGAGAGATGTTACAGTCAGACGTCGAGTTGTATCATCACTGCTGTTGTTAACTGTTAGTCACTCAGTCCTGTCTGAGTCTTTGTGAGCCACAGACTGTGTAACACACCAGGCTCCTCTGTCTATAGAATTTTCCAGGGAAGAATACTGGAGTGGGTAGTCATTCCCTTTTCCAAGGGATCTTCCCTTCCCAGGGATTGAACCTGGGTCTCCTGCATTGCAGGCAGATTCTTCACGGTCTGAGTCACCTACTTAATATGTTCCTTTTATCTACTTGGCTGTGCTGGCTCTTAGGTGGGCCCACAGGATCTGTTAACTGTGCGTGTGAATTCTTAGTTGCAGCATGCGTGTGGAGTCTCAGTTTTGTGAGCAAGGATTGATCTCAGGGCCCCTGCGCTGGGTGCACAGTCAGCCACTGGACCACCAGGGAAGTCTCTACTTTTATTATTTTCAACTCAGAGTATTTGGTGGAAATCTCCATGACTCAATATGCGATGGAAAATTTAACCTTCCGACATGAGTTGACCTCATGGGGTTTATCTCTGATATTGTCACCCAGTGAAGTTTCTTTTTTAAAAAAATAATACTTTTTTCTATGTCTGCTTTATTTTTTGGCTGCTCTGGGTCCTCCTGGCTGACGGCGGGCTTCTCTCTAGTTATGGCAACTTTGTCTTTAAGGGGGACACTGCTTCAGTTTGTGGGTGAAAAGCGCTCAGTCGTGTCCCAGTCTTTGCGACCACATGGACTGTAGAGTCCATGGGATTCTCCAGGCCAGAACTGCTGGAGTGGGTAGCTGTGCCCTTCTCCAGGGGAGTCTCCCCAACCCAGGGGTCGAACCCAGGTCTCTTGCATTGCAGGCAGATTCTTTACCGTCTGAGCCACCAGGAAGCCCTTGAACTCTGTCGTTAAATATGGTTAAGACAAGATGTTGTATATTATGTGACTTGGACCACAATTAAACAAAAACATTTTTTAAAAAATGTGGGGGGACTTGGAGCATTCTCCAGACTCTGTACTGAACAATTCATGCCTGATAGTTACAGAGAGTGTGTTCCTGTCCAGTGTGTGGTTAGACAAACGGAAGGACCAACCTGATCGGAGGGGGTATCTGCCCGTTAAAAATGCCGCTCTGCTTGGCGTGCACACAGGGGCCGCGGCCAGATGCTGGGTGAGCCTCACGCCATCCGCGGCAAGGCGGTCGATGTTTGGAGTCCTGAGGAAGGAAACATTAACTCTCTTAATCCTTAGCAAACCAACACAAGGTTTGTTTTTCTTTCCATAAAGCAGAGTGACATCCTACTTGATAGAAAACCTGGCAATTATAACTCCCTGAGTTCCTGTGCGGGCTCATTCAATCGTGTCCAACTCTTTGTGACCCCGGGGACCGTAGCCCGCCAGGCTCCTCTGTCCATGGGATTCTCCAGGCAGGAATACTGGAGTGGGTTACCTTAACCTACTCCAGGGGATCTTCCCGACCCACAGATCGAACCTGCGTCTCCTGCACTGGCAGGCGGATTCTTTACCACCTTGCTGCTGCTGCTAAGTCACTTCAGTCAGGTCCGACTCTGTGCGACCCCATAGACGGCAGCCCGCCAGGCTCCCCCAATCCCTGGGATTCTCCAGGCAAGAACACTGGAGTGGGTTGCCATTTCCTTCTCCAATGCAGGAAAGTGAAAAGTGAAAGTGAAGTTGCTCAGTCGTGTCCGACTCTTAGGGACCCCATGGATTGCAGCCCACCAGGCTCCTCTGTCCATGGGATTTTCCAGGCAAGAGTACTGGAGTGGGGTGCCACTGCCTTCTCCGTCTTTCCCGCCTTAGGAATGATCAAAAGGCAGCAACTTTGCAGAGGTGGGGATGGACCTAGAGGTTGCCATACAGAGTGAAGTGAGTCAGAAACATAAAAATACCGTATATGAGCTTATATATATGGAATCTGGAAAGATGGTGCTGATGAACCGGTCTGCAGAGCAGAAATAGAGACGCACATGTCGAGATTAAGGTATGGATACCAAGGCGGGAATGAGGGGTGGGGCGGTGGGGCGGGATGATTTGGGAGTTTGGATTGACATGTAGGCCCTGCTGATACTGTGGGCGTCCCAGGTGCTAGTGGTAAGGAACCCACGTGCCCACGCAGGAGACCCGGGTTCGAGCCCTGGGTCCGGAAGATCTCCTGGAGGAAGGTGTGGCAACCCACTCCAGTCTTCCTGCCCGGAAAATCCCATGGACAGGGGAGCCTGGTGGGTTACAGTCCATGGGGTCACAGAGGGTTGGAGATGACTGAAGCGAGCTAGCATATCTATGTATAAAATCAGAAATGACTGAAGCGCCTTAGCAAGATACCACGTATAAAATGGATAGCTAGTCAGAAGCTGCAGTCCAACATGGGGAGCTCTGCTCAGTGGTACGTGGTGACCTAAATGGGAAAGAAAATCCAAAAAGAGAGGGGATACGGGTATACGCATAGTTGCTTTACTTTTCTGTACAGCAGGAACTAATACAAGGTCGTAAAGCAACTATACTCCATTGAAAATTAACTATACTGCATTGAAAATTAACTATACTCCATTGAAAACAACGACAAAAAACAAACAGTGGCAAAACTTCAAATGTCTTCCGAACCGTCAAAGAAACATCAACTGCAGAATTGTTTTCCAACGTTTGGCCACAGCCCGCTACCGTCAGGATCTTAGTTCCTAGAGCGGGAATCGAACCTGCGTCTCTTGCGTTGGAAGGCGGAGTCTTAACCGCTGGACCACCGGGAAAATCCCATTCAACTGCATTGTTTATCAAAAGCTTCCACACTGTACTGCTGAGGCTGAGCTCCCAGCCTCAATAGAGGATGCCTCAATAGAGGATGTTCTGGATGTTCACTAGAATGATTCAGTTACACTATACATTTGAGCTGCCTGAGTGCAGGCGTGGGAAGAATGGAAGACTAAAGTGCTTTTAGTGGCTCAGGCGTGTCCGACTCTTTGCGACCCCACGGACTGTAGCTCACCAGGCTCTTCTGTCCATGGGATTCTCCGGGCAAGAATACTGGAGCGGGTTGCCATGCCCTCCCCCCAGGGATCCAACCGACATCTCCTGCATCGCCAGGCAAAATCCTTACCACTGAGCCACCTGGGAAGCCCGATAGGACACAAAGAATGGATGTGTGCACAACTCTGTTCAAGATTGAATCGCCTAGACCAAAGGTCAGATGGCTCATCGTGGACCTCTGCACCCGGGTGTCAGATAAGCTGTTCTGTGGTCCTTGCCTGATGGTGGTGTTGCCGTAGCAACCGACGTCTCCAATGCCGAGATCGTCCGCCATCAGAAGGAGGATGCTGGGCCGGGGACCAGGTGGAGGGCCGCAGGCTGAGGGTTTTGGACCCAGAAGCGCAGCGATTCCGAGAGCCAGCCAGCTCCTGAAAGACAAGGACCAGACAAGGCTGCGTGCGCGGTTCCATCCAAGTACACAGCTTCTGTGAGCCGGACAGCTGGGGGCACTCGATCAGGAGACTCTGAGAGGGGCATCCCCGTACAGGAGAGTTTGAAAACATCTCTTAGGCATTTGATTCGTTTTTCTTCTTTATAAAAATATATATTATATTACATTAAATATAACATATTAACTAAGTGTATATTATATACAATCTATATATTATCATCCCATTTCAGAAGAGTTTGAATGCATCTCTTATGCACTTGATTCTATTTTCTTCTTTTTAAAACTGTATATTACATTAAATATATATTAATTGTAGATTATATTTGATTATACATAATATATATATATTATCATCCCATTTCAGAAGAGTTTGAATACATCTCTCTGGCATTTGATTCTTTTTTCTTCTTTAAAAAAATGTTATATTAGATATAATATATTAGTTACATATATATTATATTATGTTAAATATAATATATATTATCCTCCCATTTCAGAAAAGTTTGAATACATCTTTCTGGCATTTGATTCTTTTTTCTTCTTTTTAAAAATATGTTATATTATATTAGATATAATATATATTAATTAAATATATTGTACTTTGTTAAACAAATATATATATTATCATCCCATTTCAGAAGAGTTTGAATACATCTCTCAGATATTCAATATTTTTTCTTCTCTTTTTAGTTAAATAGGTTATCATCCCATTTCAGATGAAAACATCTCTTAGGCATTTTCTTTTTGTTAAAAGCAACTCATACTTTTTTTGGATATGAGCATTGAATTTCAGAAGAGGTTGGATACGTGTCTTAAGCATTTTATTTTTCTTCTTTTTTTTTTCCCTCTTTGTGACCCCATGGACTGTATAGTCCATGGAATTTTCCAGGCCAGAATACTGGAGTGGGTAGCTGTTCCCTTCTCCAGGGTCTCCTCCCAACCCAGGGATCAAACCCAGGTCTCCTGCATTGTGGGCAGATTCTTTACCCACTGACCCACAGGGGAAGCCCAAGAATACTGGAGTGGGTAGCCTATCCCTTCTCCAGCAGATCTGCCCAGCTCAGGAATCGAACTGGGGTCTCCTGCATTGCAGGAGGATTCTTTACCAGCTGAGCCCCCAGGGAAGCTCTAAATATATATTTTATTAAATTATCATCCCATTTCAGAAGAGTTTGAATACATCTCTTAGGCATTTTCTTTTTTGTTAAAAGCAACTCATACTTTTATTTTTTAATGTTAGTTTCGAATTTCAGAAGAGCCTGAATACTTGTCTTAAGCATTTGATTTTTCTTCTTTTTTTTAGTTAAAAATGACTCAACTTTTAAAAAAAATATTATCAGGATGTGAGAACTGGACTGTGAAGAAGGCTGAGCGCCGAAGAATTGATGCTTTTGAACTGTGGTGTTGGAGAAGACTCTTGAGAGTCCCTTGGACTGCAAGGAGATCCAACCAGTCCATTCTGAAGGAGATCAGCCCTGGGATTTCTTTGGAAGGACTGATGCTAAGGCTGAAACTCCAGTACTTTGGCCACCTCATGCGAAGAGTTGACTCATTGGAAAAGACTCTGATGCTGAGAGGGGTTGGGGGCAGGAGAAGGGGACGACCGAGGATGAGATGGCTGGATGGCATCACGGACTCGATGGCTGTGAGACGTGAGTCTGAGTGAACTCCGGGAGATGGTGATGGACAGGGAGGCCTGGCGTGCTGCGATTCATGGGGTCGCAAAGAGTCAGACACGACTGAGTGACTGAACTGAACTGAACTGATCATCTCATTTCAGAAGAACTTGAGTACATCTGTTAGGCATTTGAGTTTTTTTCCCCCTTTTTTTTAGTTAAAAATGACTCATGCTCTTTTTTATATATATATATATATAATCATCCCATTTCAGAACATGTTTTAGGCATTTGACTTTTTTTTCCTTTTTTAGTTAAAAGCAACTCACACTTTGTTAATATTATGATCTCATTTCGGAAGAGCCAGAGTACACCTCTTAGGCATTTTTTTCTTTTTAGTGAAAGACATCTCACACTTTTTAAAATATATATTATCATCCCATTTCAGAAGAGTTTGAATATATCTCTTAGGCATATGGTTTTTTTTTTTCTTTTTAGTTAAAAACAACTCATACTCTTTAAATAAAAATTTTTTAAATGTAAAAAAAAATTTAAATAATTAAAAAAATTATCATCCCATTTCATAAAAGTTTGCAAACATCTCTTAGGCATATTTTTTCCTTTTTTTGTTAAAAACACTCATACTCCTTTTTTTGTTTGTTTAAATATTATCAACCTATTTCAGATTTCAGATAGTTAAAAATCACTCACACTTTAAAAATATATATTATCATCCCATTTCAGAAGAGTTTGAATATATCTCTTAGGCATATGGCTTTTTTTTTCTTTTTAGTTAAAAACAACTCATACTCTTTAAATAAAAATTTTTTAAATGTAAAAAAAAATTTAAATAATTAAAAAAATTATCATCCCATTTCATAAAAGTTTGCAAACATCTCTTAGGCATATTTTTTCCTTTTTTTGTTAAAAACACTCATACTCCTTTTTTTGTTTGTTTAAATATTATCAACCTATTTCAGATTTCAGATAGTTAAAAATCACTCACACTTTAAAAATATATATTATCATCCCATTTCAGAAGAGTTTGAATACATCTCTTCTGGCTCAAATATATTCCCTTTTGACTCAGCTGGTAAAGAATCCGCCTGCAGTTCTGGAGACCTGGGTTCGATCCCTGGGTTGGAAAGATCCCCTGGAGAAGGGAAAGGCTCCCCACTCCAGTATTCTGGCCTGGGGAATTCCATGGACTATACAGTCCATGGGATTGCAGAGTCGGACTTGACTGAGCAAATTTCACTTTCTTAAGCATTTGAATTTTTTTTTCTTAGTTAAAACAACTCACACTTTAAAAATATATAGTATGAATCCCATTTCAGAAGAACTTGAATACGTCTCTTAGGCATTTGAATTTTTTGTTTTTCCTTTTTTTTTTTTTTCACGCAGTCCGGCAGTTAAGATATCGCCTTCCAGAGCAGGGAGGACAGTTTGATCCCTGGTCGGGAAGCTGAGATCCTACATGCCTGGGGGCCAAAAACCCAAAACATAAAGCGATAACATGCGCTCAGCTCTCAGTCATATCCGACTCTTTTCAACCCAGGGACCGTAGCCCACCAGGCTCCTCTGTCCATGGGATTCTCCCGGCAAGAACACTGTGCTGGGTTGCCATACCCTCCTCCAGGGGATCTTCCTGATCCAGGGATCCAACCTGGGTCTCTTGCATCGCAGGCGAATTCTTTACCATCTGAGCCCCCAGGGAAGTCCAAGAGGCGTGATCAGTGACTGAGAAAGATCACTTTACTATCAGTGGATTCTGAAAAACTATCCGGCAGAGTCGCAGGGGCTGACAGAGAAGATGACCCATTGCAAACAGCCCTGTCTTACCAAGAGTGTTTGAGACGTAACATGGCCTCTCTTTCCTTCTATTTCCTGTAAGAAACAAAGAGGTGTATACTAACATGGGCAGCAGAAATGGAACTATTGATAATGCAGCAAGTAATATAATAATAATAATATTATAATAATAGAAGGGTTCAGTGGTAATAAATAAATAAACAATCTTCCTGCAATGAAGGACATGTGGGTTCAGTCCCTGGGTCGGGAAGATCCCCTGCAGGAGGGCGTGGCAACCCACTCCAGTCTTCTTGCCTGGAGGATCCCGTGGACAGAGGAGCCTGGTGGGCTACGGTCAATGGGGTCGCAAAGAATCAGACACGCCTGAGCACGCAGGCAACCCTCTTGAGACCAGTCAGCTTAGGGCACTGAGTATCCTCATGAGTTTCAACAACAAGAGGGAAAATTTTGAGTCTGCCAATAGCCTGCGAAAATTACAAAAAAAAAAAACCCATAAAGGATGGCTCTTCCTGGAATTTCCTAGCAATCAACTAGTCAGGACTGTGTGCTTCCAGGGCAAAGGGCATGGGTTCAATTTCTGGTCGGAGAAAGTAACATCTTGCTTGCTGGCCAGTGTGGTCAAAACAATAACAACAGAAACAAAAAAGCAAAGAGGGGTTTTTCCAGGTGGCTCAGCAGCTGTAAAGAATCCACCTGCCAGCAGGGACGCTGGTTCCATCCCTGGGTTGGGAAGATCTTGCTTGCCAACTATGATCTTGGATATGGCAAAGAAGACTCAGCTCAGCCATCAGTAGTAAACCAGTTAATGTGGAAATAAAACAAAGAACCGGAAGAAGCTTTCCAGACACCAGACACCATCCCCAGAATGCAGAACGCAGACTTCATTAGATATAGCTTAGGACAGAGACGGTGATTGCTTTTGAGACCCCCAAACAGACCACGTTTTCTCCCTCGCGGCGAAAGTTCCCAAGGCGTTCTGGATTCAGGCGTGGCTGCTGGAAGCCTGGTTCGGTCCAGATGGACCTTGAGGCCCACATATGGAGCCAGGAAGCGAGGTTCTCCCTGGGGGCTCAGTAGTTAAAGAACCCACCTGGTAGAGGAGACACAGGTTAGATCCCTGGGTCAGGAAGGTACCCTGGAAGAGGAAATGACAGCCTTCAGCAGTCTTCTTGCCTGGAGAATCTCCCGGATGGAGGAGCCTGGCGGGGCTGCAGTCCACGAGGTCGCAAGCGTCGGACCTGACTCAGAGACTGAACACCAACGGCAGGCAAAGCTGTGTTTCCCCTGAAGGTTTTGGCACCCTCGGATCTCACCCAGGTTGTGGTTTACTGAGCCTGTTTGCACAAACCTGATACGAAGCGGATGTTCCGGTGCAGCGGCAGGTGGAGGCTTGTTCTGTTTGACGAGGCCCCGCATGCCCTCGAGGTAGGTCCTTGGGTCAGATGGGGCCCGTGTCCAAAGAACGTGGGTGCTCACTCAGACCTGCCCAAGTCTCTGCGACCCCACGGACTGCAGCCCACCAGGCTCCTCCGTCTTTGGGATTCTCCAGGCAGGAATAAATGCTGCACTGGGTGGCCGCGCCCTCCTCCAGGGGATCGTCCCGACCCAGGGATTAAACCCAAGACTCCTTCGCCTCTTGCCCTGTATGCAGGCTGGTTACCACTGAGCCACCTGGCAAGCTGTCCGAGCAATGTCCTTGGGGCCAGACTGCAGGTGGCAGGCGTGGGTACGTCCTGGTTGGAACTCTCGTTCAACTTGACCAGGAACAAATAAACCAGCTGGTTTGAGGTTTCTGCCGTCTGTGTCTGAGGCCTGATGGGACTTGAGAAAAAAAGAATGTAAGGACTTTTCCAGTGGCCAAGTGGTAAAGAATCCACCTGCCGGAGAGGGAGACATAGGTTCGATCTCTAGTCTGGGAAGATCCCAGGTGCCGCGGAGCAGCAACTAACTGAGCTGGTATTCTCACGGCCACAAGCTGCAGCTGCAGAGGCCTGGAGCCCGTGCCCGGCAGGAGGACAAACCACTGCAGAGAGAAGCCCGCAGGTCACAGCTAGAGAGGAGCCCCCGCTCGCTGCCACTGGAGAAAACTCCTTGAGCAGTGATGAGGACCCAGCACAGTCCAATCAATAAAGAACATTTTCAAAAATTAAAAAAAAATACATAGACGTGCCCTGCCCCTTCTGGTGGTCCAGTGATTAGGATTCCATGCTGCTAATTTTGGGTCCATTTTCAATGGACCCAAAGATCCTGCAAGCCTTGAGGTGTGAGCAAAAAAAAGAAAAGGACAGGAAAAAAGGAAAGAAAGCAGAACATGTGTTTATCAAGAACGTGGTGATTAATATTTTGGGCTTTTCTGCCAAGCTGGTCTTGTCGCTGCCACTTCTTTCTGCCGTTGCAGAAGGACGCGGCCCCCGACCATCCCGATGGCTGAGCTTGTCCGTCAATAAAACTGGATTTCCAAAGGCAGGCTGAGTTTGTGGAAGGCACCAGAGATTTCTGATCTCCGACATAAAGGAAGCAGGATAAAGGAAAATGCCAAGTGAAGTGATAAGAGATCGTTACGACATGATCTCTAATACATATTTTTTATTTTTAACTCTGGTGAAAGTGAAAGTCACTCAGTCGTGTCCAACTCTTTGCGACCCTGTGGACTACACATAAGTCCATGGAACTCTCCAGGCCAGAAACTTTAGTGGGTAGCCTATCCCTTCTCCAGGGGATCTTCCCACCCCAGGGATTGAACCCAGGTCTCCTGCATAGCAGGTGGATTCTTTACCAGCTAAGCCATCACGGAAGCCCTGATTGCCTTTTAATTGTGGTAAACACACATTGCTACTGCTGCTGCTGCTAAGTCGCTTCAGTCGTGTCCGACTCTGTGCGACCCCATAGACAGCAGCCCACCAGGCTCCCCCATCCCTGGGGTTCTCCAGGCAAGAACACTGGAGTGGGTTGCCATTTCCTTCTCCAGTGCATAAAAGTGAAAAGTGAAAGGGAAATTGCTCAGTTGTGTCCGACTCTTTGCAACCCCATGGACCGCAGCCTACCAGGCTCCTTTGTCCATGGGATTTTCCAGGAAGGGTACTGGAGCGGGGTGCTATCGCCTTGTCTGAAACACACATTAATTAACAATAAAAAAAGATTTGTATGGAAGGTCATGTCATATCAATATGAAATTCCTTCCCAGGTGGCTCAGTGGTAAAGAACCTGCCTGCAATGCAGGAGATCTGAGTTCGATCCCTGGCTCGGGACGATCCTCTGGAGGAGGAAACGACAACCCACTCCAGTATTCTCGCCTGGAGAATCCCATGGACTAGAGGAGCCTGGCGGGGCTACGGTCCATGACGTTGCAAAAGCGTCAGACAGGGCTTGGCGACTAAACAGCCACAGAGAGACATCACAGAATTTCCCATCTCCATCATTCCATGCAGAGCGCCATGGCAGCGCGCACAGTCACACATCCTTGTGCAGCCGTCCCTGCTGCCCACGTTCAGAACTGGTCCATCTCTGCAGACCAAGACTCTGTCCCCATTAAACACTCTTCTGCCCACCCCGCTCCCCCAGCCCATGGAGCCCACCCTCCTGTCTCCATGAATTGGACGAGGCTACGCTGCTTATATCCATGAACCGTACAATCTTTGTCCTTTCCTGTCCGGCATATCTCACATGGCAAAATGTCCTCATGGTTCGCACACATTGTAGCCTGTGTCAGAATTCCGCGACGTGGCTAAATGATATTCCGTTGTGTGGATGGACCACGTCATCTCTATAAGCACTATTTTGTTATTGCTTAGTTGTTTGGTCGTGTCCAACACTTTGCGACCCCGTGGAGGCCGTAGCCCACCAGGGTCCTCTGTCCATGGGATTCTCCAGGCAAGATTCCTGGAGTGGGTTGCCATTTGTTTCTCCAGGGGATCTTCCAGACCCAGGTCTCCTGCATAGGTAGGTAGATTCTTTACCACTGAGCCACAAGGGAAGCCTGTATATCCAGTTTTTTTTTTTTTTAATGAAAAATGTTACATAGAAACTTACCTTACCATATGTAACATAGATAGCAAATGGGAATTTGCTGCATGGCTCAGGAAACTCAAACAGGGGCTCTGTGTCAACCTAGAGGGCTGGGATGCGGAGGGAGATGGGAGGGAGTTTCAAAAGGGAGGGGATGCCTTGCAATCTGTGGGTGAATACATTCCAGAGATAATACCAGGGTCAAAGTTATTAAGCAACTAGGCCTTAATGGTTGTGAACACACGAACAAGCAATGGGGACTGTATGACGCTGCGGCAGCGCTGGCTTGCGCTATCGCGTCGACGCAAGCGAATTGCCACACATAACGTGTATCAAACCGCCCCTTTGCACAGGGCAGCCTCTCGCAATGTTATCTGTTATTTATATCTCCATTAAAATAGAAAGATACAGAAAAAGAGCAAGGAAGCCCTGCAGTTAAGTAGTGCCCATGATCCAGCCTTTGATGTTCTTCCAGGGAGGAAGGAGTTGCAAGCCCCTGGCTTTGTGGCCACGCTCCAGACCCCGGGCAGCACGCCTGGCTCCTCCACTCCGCTCCGGGCTCCGTTCCCAGACCCGCTTCGCTTTCGAACCTCAGCATCTGTTCAATGCCCAGTCCCCCACGCTGCGAAATCTCTTAGCATCTACGAGCTCTGCTCTGCACAGCATTCGTCTGTTTGCCACGCCGTGGACTGTAGCCCCCCCCAGGCTCCTCTGACCTTGGAATTCTCCAGGCAACGATACTGGAGTGGTTGGCCATGCCCTCCTCCAGGGGATCTTCCCGCCCCAGGGATCGGCCCCAGGTCTGGCAGAGTCTCTACCATCTGAGCCATCAGGGAAACCCTCTCTTGCTATTTAACTCTGCAGTCCTTCCAGAAACCGCACCCTGAGGCAACATTTGACATGGATATCTTTCTTTCTTTTTTTAGGAAAGTTTGCCTTAGTACAGCCACAGTCTGGGGTGGGGGGTGTGCCAGGCGGCCACGTGTGGGCTGAGGGTCACCAGCCGGGCTGGCTGCTGCTGCTTGGAGAACAACTCGAGAAAAGTGGGTTACCTGCAGGGCAGTCTCGGGGCCCGGGCAGCCGAGGTCAGCAGGCAGCAGGAGATGTGGGTCTCAGGCTCTGACCCCGGGAGGTCCATGCGGTCCACGCATGTGCGGCTGATTCACTCTCCGGAGTAACAGCTGTCCCGCCTGAACCAAGTTAGGTTGTGCACGGACTCAGCAAACCTTACACTCTGCAAAATAGCACAGGCGATCATTTGTAGGGAGGGCCTGTTGTCCGTCCTTTTTTTTTTTTGCCTATCGAACAGAAGATCTACTGTGCTCCTTGAGAAGATGGTAAGGCTTGCCAAGGGATCTCCGACAGCTGCAAAGACTGAGCCTTTTCATTCACAAGTAGGGCTGGACATCGCTCAAGTCACACAGGGCATTTGTGACACCTCCCAAAGCAGGGAGGCGGTTGCCTTGAAAATGCCCCTTTGCACAAGTCCTGAAATGTCGTGTGTTTTCCCCCTTCTCTCACGGCTGCTTCTGTAATGGAAACAGGCTTTAACTCCTTCTGTGCGTGCAAACAACAGCTTGATCACCTGAAACGGAATCGTTGTTGCTGAGCCCTGAAACACGACGGGATTCTGGGCCTCCTGCAGAGAGGATCTCAATTCCGGGGGCAGTGACCGGGCATGATCGCTCAGTTTTTGTGCGTCAAACCTTTATTCAAGTATACAAGAGACAGACAAATCTTCTGACACAGACATCAGAAGGGGGCAGAAAGAGTGCCCCCCTTTTTAGCAAGCCATTCTGTGTCTCTTAGAAAGCTATTAACCAGATAAGAGAGACACCTCAAAGCTGAAGAGGAGTTTCACCAGACCCCTCTCTCACAATAAGCATTTTTGAAATAGCTTAGTATAGGGTGTGTTATCCCTTAGCCACAAAACAATTGATACCAATACTGGTTTGTTGAGCTATTATCAGCCCAAGGTTTGAGAAAAGAAAAAAAAAGTTAGTCTTAGGTGGAATCGTTTTAAAGAAAGGCAAGTCTCAAAGCAAACACAGATCTTCTTTTGCGTACTTAAGAAAAACATTTCCATAAGAAAAACGCCTTGGTTAGCTCAAGGTTTGAGAAAAGTTAAGTTCAGGTGGAACCAGGTGTCATCACGGCAACACAGAATTTTAAGAGAGACCTTTTAATTTTGTATAGAGAAGGAAAAAAATTCTTGACACTTGTCTCCTCCTGCCGCTTAAGGAAGAGATAAAAACTGTCTGACATTTGCAGTGTCTTTCCTCCCTTTGGAGACCCCTGGCCTGTTACCCTCTCAATAGCATGACCGTCTGTGTAAACTCCTTTTCAGCGTCATGCCTTTTTTTTTTTTTCCTTTTCTGTTGGCTAGGGGAAACATTTTCCATATGGTGGCAGAACATACATTTCTTCTTCTTTTTTTTTAAATCAATTTTTATTGGAGTAGAGTTTATCAGCCCTAGGAATTATTTGGAGGGAATGATGCTGAAGCTGAAACTCCAGTACCTTGGCCACCTCATTCGAAGAGTTGACTTACTGGAAAAGACTCTGATGCTGGGAAGGGTTGGGGGCAGGAGGAGAAGGGGCCGACAGAGGATGAGATGGCTGGATGGCATCACGGACTCGATGGACGTGAGTCTGAGTGAACTGTGGGAGTTGGTGATGGACAGGGAGGCCTGGCGTGCTGCGATTCATGGGGTTGCAGAGTCGGACACGACTGAGCAACTGAACTGAACTGAGAGTCTCTTTACAATACTGGGTTAGTTTCTGCTGTACAGCAAAGCGAATCAGTTATTTTGTTGCTGTTCAGTCGCTCAGTCATGCCCGATTCTTTGCGACCCCATGGACTGCAGACCACCAGGCTCTTCTGTCCATGGGGATTCTCCAGGCAAGAATACTGGAATGGGTAGCCCTCCCCTTCTCCAGGGGATCTTCCTGACCCAGGGATCGAACCCGCCTCCCTTATGTCTCCTACATTGGCGGGCAGGTAGTTTACCACGAATCCCACCTGGGAAGCCCAGTGTGACTGCTATCACATCCCAGAACAGGTGAAAACTGGGAAGGTTGGGCATTGAAATTCCTTATAGCTGGTTGGTCCGCTTTGGATGCAGGTTTCTGGAAAAACACACACACACACACAAAAACCACAATCTGGAAAATGTGCGGTCACGACCAGAATGGACGTGCCCTGGGTTGCTCCTTCAAAGCCCTGGATCAGCCCTTTCCCTGTGCTTTCTGGAAGGTGCGGGCAGAGAGTTTACGCAGAAATAGATGGTGGCTGCCACCTGGCGGCCAAGAGCAGTAAAATGCATGTTAATTTCAGAGATCAGAACACAGGATGCTGCAGGTAAAATCTCTTGTGCTGTGGGCTGTCTTCTCACTGCTGATTGTGGAAATACCGGTTTTCAATTCCGATGCGGTAAAACTTACCTATTTTCCCTTTCTTCTGTTGTTTGCACTTTCAAAGTCATAGATAGTTCAGTTCAGTCGCTCAGTCGAGTCTGACTCTTTGCGACCCCGTGGACCGCAGCCCGCCAGGCCTCCCTGTCCATCACCAACTCCCGGGGTTTACTCAAACTCATGTCTGTTGAGTCGGTGATGCCATCCAACCATCTCATCCTCTGTCGGCCACTTCTCCTCCCGCCTTCAGTCTTTCCCAGCATCAGGGTCTTTTCCAACAAGTCGATTCTTCGCATCAGGGAGCCAGAGGACTGGAGTTTGAGCTTCAGCATCAGTCTTTCCAATGAATATTCAGGACTGACGTCATAGTTAATGAATCACCAAATCCCAAGTCATGAAGATTTAATCCTCCGTTTTCTTGTAAGAGGTTTCGTATCCTGAAGGCCACTGTTTCGGGTCTTTGTTCCATTTGTAATTAATTTAGAGGATCTATCCATATAGTGGAATATGTGATGTGGTCTTCAGTCCCTCAGTCATGTCCAACTCTTTGTGACCCCATAGACTGCAGCCCCCCAGGCTCCTCTGTCCATGGGGATTCTCCAGGTAAGAATACTGGAGTGAGTTGCTGTGTCCATCTCCAGGGGATCTTCCCGACCCAGGGATCGAACCCACGTCTCTTGCATTGGCAGGCAGATTCTTTACCACTGAGCCCCCTGGGAGGTTTTTTGTTATGTATATTTTTCAGTGAAATGAAAAAAAAAAAAAGCTGAGGATAAAAATACGTATTTTAGAGCAGATAAAAATAGAGTTTGCAACCTGCCCCAAATTCTGTTTCTAGTACATGGTGTGACCCACGGCAGTGCCTAACCTGAACCTGTCCACTTAACCTCCCTGGGGAGAACAGATGTTGAATTTGACCCCCTCCTTCTGTAAACATAAGGCTTTCCTGGTGGCTCAGATGCTAAAGAATCTGCCTTCAATGCAGGAGACCTGGGTTTAATCCCTGGGTCAGGAAGATCCCCTGGAGAAGGAAATGGCAACCCACTCCAGGATTCTGGCCTGGAGAGTTCCATGGACAGAAGAGCCTGGTAGGCTACAGTCCATGGGGTCGCAAAGAGTCAGACACAGCTGAATGACTAACACTTTCATTTTTACTTTTTAAAACAAACATGTCAGGACATCTTTCCCAGTGTGAGTGAGTGTGAAACCTGGTCAGTCCTGTCTGACTCTTGGCAGTTCCATGGACTGTCCATGGAATTCTCCAGGACACAATACTGGAGTGGGTAGCCTTTCCCTTCTCCAGGGGATCTTCCCAACCCAGGGATCGAACCCAGGTCTCCTGCATTGCAGACGGATTCTTTACCAGCTGAGCCACAAGGGAAGCCCATCTTTCCCAGGAAGGGACTCAGATCTAATCTTCATCACCAGACACAACCTTTCTCCCCAGCAGTTGAAAAACAAACATCAATGCTGAAATAAAAGGAACTTCTACCTCAGGGTCAAAAATACAAATGACTGAAGGCTTTATTTACGGTGGCTAGGGCATAGAGGCAACCTAGATGTCCATCGAAAAGTGAGTGGATAAAGAAGCTGTGGTACCTGTATAGAGTGGAATATTACTCAGCCATGAACAGGGATGCATTTGAGTCAGTCCTTATGAGATGGATGAACCTAGAGCCTGTTATATAGAGTAAAGTCAGAAAGAGAAAGACAATTCTCATAAAGTAATGCATATCTGTGGCATATATATTTATATATGCATATACATGCATAAAGCTGGTAGTGATGAACTTATTTGCAGGGTAGCAATGGAGATGCAGACACAGAGAACAGACTTAGGGCCACTGTGAGTGGCGGTGGGGAGAAGGAGAGGGTGGGAGGTATGGAGTGCGTAACATGGAAACACACATCACTATATGTAACATAGACAGCCAATGGGAATTCGCTTTATGACTCAGGGGACTCAAAGCCCGGCTCTGGGACAACCTAGAGGGGTGGGATGGGGACAGAGGTGGGAGGAGGGGTTCAAGTGGGAGGGGACCTCAGTAAACCTATGGCTGATTCATGTGGATGTCTGGTAGAAACCAATGCAACTGTAAAGCAGTTATCTTTCAGTTAACAATAAATAGATTTTAAAGAAAACACACAAGAATGAAGGAACAGACCCTGTATAAAAAGCTAGGCAATTCAGCGCATCAAGACTTTCGAACCGCTGTCACTCGATCGTCTCTTCTTTTCCTAACCCCTGGCTTCTCACCAATATTAGTTCGGTTCAGCTGCTCAGTCGTGTCTGACTGTTTTCGACCCCGTGGACCGCAGCACGCCAGGACTCCCCGTCCATCACCAACTCCCGGAGGTTGCTCAAACTCGTGTGCGTTGAGACGGCGATGCCATCCAGCCATCTCATCCTCTGTCTCACCAACATAAGAAGACTTTAAGCAAGGGTGGGGCTGCCCCAGGAATAAGTGCAGTGATAGCAATTCTAGAGGGATGCGTGGCTGAATCCAGCAGAAAGGGTGTCTGGGTGCCGTGAAAGCACCACCTACGTACGCAGCCCAGGGCACTCAGCGTCCACAGGGCTGTGAAAGGTCCTAAGATGCTTGCAGACCAGAAGAGGCTGAAGCCCTCCTTATTACACGTCTGCGCTCTCCTCCTTGCTTTGAACGTCTGGCTGGAGTCCTTGCTTAAGTTTTTTAAAGAAAAAAAAAATTCAGCTTTCTGAATTCCCCTTTGTTATCTGTGTATGTTTGCTGCCGAGCAAAGGGTTTCCCTGGTGGTTCAGTGGGAAAGAATCCGCCTGCAGTGAAAGAGATACGGGTTCGATCCCTGGGTCAGGAAGATTCCCCTCGAGAAGGAAATGGCAACCCACTCCAGTATTCTTGCTTGGAGAATCCCTATGGACAGAGGACCCCAGCGGGCTACCGTCCATGGGGTCGCAAAGAGCCGGACATGACTAAGGGGCTAAATGGCAACACCACTTGAAAGTCACCGATGCCTGATTCCTTCCGTAAATAACTATGTTCACAGCACTCTCCGCAGGTCATGTTTAGATATAAAAATAATTGGCGGATTTGAGCAAAGCCCAGCCCGGGCACTGAAGACGTGTTTAATTATAATCATGAGGACGGGAGCTCGGGGAAGGAACTTGGACTTGCAGGAGCCTCATTCACAGATGCAAGGAGCTTGGGGGGAACGGCTCGTCTCAGGTGAGTAAAACAGTTTAACTTCATGATAACTCAGCTTGGGGGATGCTCATATTTTTGTCTGGTCAGGGGAGAGGGAGGAGATTTGAGTGTCAGTTTCATCAAATTCTCCATCTTTCAGTCTGTCTCTGTCTTTCTCGACCTCTCTCTCTCCATCCTGCTCTGCCCTTCACGTTTTCTCCAATTTTAAATGCGTGTACCTATGGGATCATCCATATATACTACTTTCTCTGGCTTCTTTCACCCAGCATATTTATCTTTCAGTCCATCAATCCTGTTATCTCTGTGAATGGTTTGCTCCTTAAAAAAAAAAAAAAAAAAAAAAAAAAAAAAGCTGAGGATAAAAATACGTATTTTAGAGCAGATAAAAATAGAGTTTGCAACCTGCCCCAAATTCTGTTTCTAGTACATGGTGTGACCCACGGCAGTGCCTAACCTGAACCTGTCCACTTAACCTCCCTGGGGAGAACAGATGTTGAATTTGACCCCCTCCTTCTGTAAACATAAGGCTTTCCTGGTGGCTCAGATGCTAAAGAATCTGCCTTCAATGCAGGAGACCTGGGTTTAATCCCTGGGTCAGGAAGATCCCCTGGAGAAGGAAATGGCAACCCACTCCAGGATTCTGGCCTGGAGAGTTCCATGGACAGAAGAGCCTGGTAGGCTACAGTCCATGGGGTCGCAAAGAGTCAGACACAGCTGAATGACTAACACTTTCATTTTTACTTTTTAAAACAAACATGTCAGGACATCTTTCCCAGTGTGAGTGAGTGTGAAACCTGGTCAGTCCTGTCTGACTCTTGGCAGTTCCATGGACTGTCCATGGAATTCTCCAGGACACAATACTGGAGTGGGTAGCCTTTCCCTTCTCCAGGGGATCTTCCCAACCCAGGGATCGAACCCAGGTCTCCTGCATTGCAGACGGATTCTTTACCAGCTGAGCCACAAGGGAAGCCCATCTTTCCCAGGAAGGGACTCAGATCTAATCTTCATCACCAGACACAACCTTTCTCCCCAGCAGTTGAAAAACAAACATCAATGCTGAAATAAAAGGAACTTCTACCTCAGGGTCAAAAATACAAATGACTGAAGGCTTTATTTACGGTGGCTAGGGCATAGAGGCAACCTAGATGTCCATCGAAAAGTGAGTGGATAAAGAAGCTGTGGTACCTGTATAGAGTGGAATATTACTCAGCCATGAACAGGGATGCATTTGAGTCAGTCCTTATGAGATGGATGAACCTAGAGCCTGTTATATAGAGTAAAGTCAGAAAGAGAAAGACAATTCTCATAAAGTAATGCATATCTGTGGCATATATATTTATATATGCATATACATGCATAAAGCTGGTAGTGATGAACTTATTTGCAGGGTAGCAATGGAGATGCAGACACAGAGAACAGACTTAGGGCCACTGTGAGTGGCGGTGGGGAGAAGGAGAGGGTGGGAGGTATGGAGTGCGTAACATGGAAACACACATCACTATATGTAACATAGACAGCCAATGGGAATTCGCTTTATGACTCAGGGGACTCAAAGCCCGGCTCTGGGACAACCTAGAGGGGTGGGATGGGGACAGAGGTGGGAGGAGGGGTTCAAGTGGGAGGGGACCTCAGTAAACCTATGGCTGATTCATGTGGATGTCTGGTAGAAACCAATGCAACTGTAAAGCAGTTATCTTTCAGTTAACAATAAATAGATTTTAAAGAAAACACACAAGAATGAAGGAACAGACCCTGTATAAAAAGCTAGGCAATTCAGCGCATCAAGACTTTCGAACCGCTGTCACTCGATCGTCTCTTCTTTTCCTAACCCCTGGCTTCTCACCAATATTAGTTCGGTTCAGCTGCTCAGTCGTGTCTGACTGTTTTCGACCCCGTGGACCGCAGCACGCCAGGACTCCCCGTCCATCACCAACTCCCGGAGGTTGCTCAAACTCGTGTGCGTTGAGACGGCGATGCCATCCAGCCATCTCATCCTCTGTCTCACCAACATAAGAAGACTTTAAGCAAGGGTGGGGCTGCCCCAGGAATAAGTGCAGTGATAGCAATTCTAGAGGGATGCGTGGCTGAATCCAGCAGAAAGGGTGTCTGGGTGCCGTGAAAGCACCACCTACGTACGCAGCCCAGGGCACTCAGCGTCCACAGGGCTGTGAAAGGTCCTAAGATGCTTGCAGACCAGAAGAGGCTGAAGCCCTCCTTATTACACGTCTGCGCTCTCCTCCTTGCTTTGAACGTCTGGCTGGAGTCCTTGCTTAAGTTTTTTAAAGAAAAAAAAAATTCAGCTTTCTGAATTCCCCTTTGTTATCTGTGTATGTTTGCTGCCGAGCAAAGGGTTTCCCTGGTGGTTCAGTGGGAAAGAATCCGCCTGCAGTGAAAGAGATACGGGTTCGATCCCTGGGTCAGGAAGATTCCCCTCGAGAAGGAAATGGCAACCCACTCCAGTATTCTTGCTTGGAGAATCCCTATGGACAGAGGACCCCAGCGGGCTACCGTCCATGGGGTCGCAAAGAGCCGGACATGACTAAGGGGCTAAATGGCAACACCACTTGAAAGTCACCGATGCCTGATTCCTTCCGTAAATAACTATGTTCACAGCACTCTCCGCAGGTCATGTTTAGATATAAAAATAATTGGCGGATTTGAGCAAAGCCCAGCCCGGGCACTGAAGACGTGTTTAATTATAATCATGAGGACGGGAGCTCGGGGAAGGAACTTGGACTTGCAGGAGCCTCATTCACAGATGCAAGGAGCTTGGGGGGAACGGCTCGTCTCAGGTGAGTAAAACAGTTTAACTTCATGATAACTCAGCTTGGGGGATGCTCATATTTTTGTCTGGTCAGGGGAGAGGGAGGAGATTTGAGTGTCAGTTTCATCAAATTCTCCATCTTTCAGTCTGTCTCTGTCTTTCTCGACCTCTCTCTCTCCATCCTGCTCTGCCCTTCACGTTTTCTCCAATTTTAAATGCGTGTACCTATGGGATCATCCATATATACTACTTTCTCTGGCTTCTTTCACCCAGCATATTTATCTTTCAGTCCATCAATCCTGTTATCTCTGTGAATGGTTTGCTCCTTAAAAAAAAAAAAAAAAAGATAATCTCTGAGTACTACGTATTCTAAGAATTTCTGGCCTCACCAGAGTGGATTGAGTCACATTCACCTGTGGGTAGACACGGGGAGTCCAACCCCATTTTTCTGTAGTGGAGTTGACGTGTTTAGTAATTTTTTCAGGGATGCTCTTAATGAAGGAGGTGACTTTGGCCATCTCTTGAAAGACTGTTGAAAGAGAATGATGGTTTTATAAGACTGTATTTGTGTGATGGGTGAGGCTGCTAGAGGCTTTCTTGGTGGCTCAGAATCTACCTGCGGGAGACCTGGGTTTGATCCCTGGATTGGGGAACATACCCTGGAGGAGGGCATGGCAACCCACTCCAGTATTCTTGCCTGGAGAACCCCATGGACAGAGGACTCTGGCCAGCTACAGTCCATGGGGTCGCAGAGAGTCGGGCACGACTGAGAGATGGACACTTTCAGCTTGTCAGCTTCATGCATTTATAAATCTGAAGTCTAACTGCCTCTTGTTCATGCACTTACCTTTAATAACATTCTGTGTTAAAATTAGAAAAAAATAGCAGCGTATGGGAGTGAGGTGGGGTGAGGAATACAGGCTTAGCTGGAGCAGCTTCTTGGTAGACGGGATCTTGTTGATATTTCTTAAAATCTGCAGCTGATAAGCACAGTATTTTGAGGCAGTAGGCATTCCCTTAAATTGTGAAGACAACTTCCTTCCTGTCTATTTAACAAACAGATTTTGTTCCTCGCCTGTTAGGAAGGACTTTGCAGTGTTGCCTATGACCACCTATTGTAATTCTTTTTTTTTTTTAATTACTTATTTATTTTCGATACACTGGGTCTTTGATGCTGTTCAGTTCAGTTCAGTCGCTCAGTCGTGTCCGACTTTGTGACCCCGTGGACTGCAGCACGCCAGGCCTCCCTATCCATCACCAACTCACCAACTCCCGGAGCTTGCTCAAACTCATGTCCATCGAGTCAGTGATGCCATCCAACTATCTCATCCTCTGTTGTCCCGTTCTCCTCCCGCCCTCAATCTTTCCCAGCATCGGGGTGTTTTCCAAGGAGTCAGCTGTTTGCATCAGGTGGCCAAAGGATTGGAGTTTGAGCTTCAGCATCAGCCCTTCCAATGGATATTCAGGACTGATCTCCTTTATAATGCACTGGTTGGATCTTCATGCAGTCCAAGGGACTCTCAAGAGTCTTCTCCAATACCAGAGTTCAAAACCATCAATCCTTCGGAGATCCTTACTGGAGGTCAAAGATGGCAAGATGGCCCTAGGAATTAGGCACACACACAGACACCCACAAGACTGACTCAGACACCTCACACCGCATGCTGATCTTCAATTTACCAGCCTCATGAAAAGTCTTTTAAACCCTGTGATTCCCCAGACCCCTCTCCCATAAAACGGAGCAGCTATCATTAACCCCTCGAGGTGAGCCGGGGAAGGTCTTTTGAGGACCCAGTGGGAAGCCGTGTGTAGCGATGCCTTGGGGTTGAGAAAACCCTATAAACTTCTTGGCGGAGTCATTAATCTTTACTACCTGTCATTTGGTCTGTGGGGTGGGTGCTCAGCTGCCAGAACCTCGTTGAAGTGGGGATTTAAAGCATCCCAAGGCAAGGGGATACCAGGCTGTATCACTCTTAGGACTCTCATAAAACGGCCTTAATTACAGCTGCCCCACATGCTGGTCTGCGGGGAATGAGTCTAGCCATCATATCCCCCAGGTCTCCACTGCTGGTCCTTGCGCTTTTCAAGGCAAGAGGCATGGGTTGTCCACCATGCTCAACCATCTTCCATCATTCCTAGAGGAGCACACAGTAGGTCTCACACAAACATTTCCTGGACGGTTGCCTGCTCATGGGTGACTTTTATTTTAAAGGCTCCAGACTGAAGGGTTTTGTTGCTGGTGTTACTTGAGAAAGTTCTTTTATTAACATTCTTGTCTAGGAACCGCAGGGTGTCTTTCTCATCTTTTCATTGTGTGATATTCAGAAGGTGACTGAGCCTCGGAGGAAGTCATTACTACTAACTGGTGAAGAGTATTTAGAACGGAACCGAAGATTTTAAGTTAGAGGGCTTCCCTGCTGTGGTGTTGGAGAAGACTCTTGAGTCCCTTGGACTGCAAGGAGATCCAACTAGTCCATGGATCAGTCCTGAGTGTTCATTGGAAGGACTGATGATGAAGCTGAAACTCCAGTCCTTTGGCCATCTGATGCAAAAATACTGACTTATTTGAAAAGACACTGATACTGGGAAAGATTGAAGGCAAGAGGAGAAGGGACGACAGAGGATTAGATGGTTGGATGGCATCACCAACTCGATGGACATGAGTCTGAGAAAGCTCTGGGAGTTGGTGATGGACAGGGAGGCCTGGTGTGTTGCAGTCCATGGGGTTACAAAGAGTCGGACACAACTGAGCGACTGAACTGAACTGAACTGTGGCTCGGATGATAAAGAATCTGCCTGTAATGTGGGAGACCTGGGTTCTATCGTTAGGTCGGGAAGATCCCCTGGAGAAGGACATGGCCATCTACACAAGTACTCTTGCCTGGAAAATCCCATGGACAGAGAATGCTGGTGGGCCACAGTCCATGGGGTTGCAAAGAGTCAGACACGACTGAGCGACTGGGAACACATAGTTAAATTAGACCTGAATCTTTGTGCCCACATCTTCCCCCTTGCCCTGAAACCTATAATTTAGAGTTGCAAATGAAAACCAGAAAGAAGCTAGGCTATTTTAAAAAGAAAAAAACCCCGTATCTATACTCCTGCAATAGAATATCCTCTAATGAAAGTATGTCTTTACTTTATCATCCAGTTCAGTTCAGTTCAGTTTAGTCAGTGAGTCGTGTCCCACTCTTTGCGTCCCCATGAATCACAGCACACCAGGCCTCCCTGTCCATCACCAACTCCCGGAGTTCACCCAAACCCATGTCCATCGAGTCAGTGATGCCATCCAGCCATCTCATCCTCTGTGGTCCCCTTCTCCTCCTGCCCCCCGTCATTGGGGAAAGAAAAGATGTAGGGCTTAGAATGTTGAAAAAAAATCAGTCACATGAAAAATATAATTCCTGGGTTAGATATATAAGAGAACGCAATCCCTTCTTCCGACAACCCAGGAGAATGTGGTCTAATTGAACATTGCTTTTTTTTTTTCTCAAGGATGTCATGACACTAGAAGACAATTAATACAATCCTGAAAAATGCATATCAGACATTTTATTGTAGTCCTTCACCTTGATTGATCAGTGCCCTCGGAACAAAGGGTTTTTGTTGTCCCACCTACATAAAGGGTGGGAGCTATGCCGTCGAAATGACCCGCAAATGAAGGGATCGTGCATGACGTTGCCGTGTTCTGTCTGCACCAACATCACTTGCGTGCAACTCAGTATAAAGAATTCAGTGGCTGTTTTTATTCCATCACCAAGTCACGTGAGACTCTCTGAGACCCCAAGGACCGCAGCTCTCCAGGCCTCCTTGTCCATCACCATCTCCCGGAGTTTACTCAAACTCATGTCCGTCGAGTCGGTGATGTCATCCAACCATCTCCTCCTCTTTCGTCCCCTTCTCCTCACACCATCAATCTTTCCCAGCATCAGGGTCTTTTCAGTGGGTCGCTGTGAAAAAAGCAAAACAGGCTCCTTTGCACTTTGGAGCATAACTGCCTAGTTATAAGAAAAATAACCGCTTTGCAGAAGTTCATTGCTTATTTGTTTCTTTTCTAGGGAACAGTAAGAAGCCATGACACAGCCGTTCTGTGGCTGGTAAGCAGGAAAACTTATAAACTTTGGTTATTGTCTGTCTCTAGAAAGAAGGGTGCTTTGTCCAAGTCTTCCTCAATCCTGAGGGTGTTTCGTCTGTTTATATGTGATAAGCGCACTGGGAGAGTGGTGGGTGCTGTAGGGGTTGGCGGAGTCAAATAGAAGGGTTTTCTAAGGGACTTGCCTGGCGGCTCCATCAGTAAAATATCTACCTACCAGTGCAAGAGATGTGGGCTTGATCCCTGGAGAGGGAAATGGCAACCCACCCCAGCATTAAAGTTAAGTCCCTCAGTCGTGTCCGACTTCCTGCGACCCCATGGACTGTAGCCCACCAGGCTCCTCTGTCCGTGGGATTCTCCAGGCAAGAATACTGGAGTGCGTGGCCATTTCCTTCTCCGGGGGAGTTTCCTGACCCAGGGATCAAACCCAGGTCTCCTGCATTGCAGGCAGACGCTTTACTGTCTGAGCCATGAGGGACGCTCCAGTGTTCTTGCCTGAGAAATCCCACGGACAGAGGAGCCTACACTCCATGGGGGTTGCAAAGACTTGGACGCGACTCAGCAACTAAACCACCACCACCGTCGTGCGAGCTTAGTGGGAATGACAGCGTGTTTGGGAATTCACGGGGTGAGAGGCAAGACCTTTTAGAGATGGAAAGAGCACATCAAATGTCGTGGACCACTCTTAAGGGTTTTTAAGGAGGGTCGTCTGTGGTCCGGGGCTTTTCAGGTGGCACTCGTGGTAAAGAATCCGCCTGCCAATGCAGGAGATGTAAGAGACACAAGTTCAAACCCTGGGTCTGGAAGATTTCCCTGGAGGAGGAAATGGCAACCCACTCCAGTATTTTTGCCTGGAGTATCCCACGGACAGAGGAGCCTGGCGGGGCTCCAGTCCACGGGGTCGCAAAGAGTTGGCCACGTCTGAGCTCCTAACACATGGATGAGTCCACAGTCCAAAATTTACTAGCATGTATAGATGTGTTAAATTTCATTTTTCAAACATTAAAAGAATTTCTAGCATTTCTTATTATTTTTGGCAGCTGAGCTCCCCCACCTGAATTGGTTTGCAGACATATTTTTCTGATGAAGGAAAAGGAAGAGTTACGTTCTGTGCATACATGTAGTTCACTCTGAAAAACCAGTTTTTCATCATTTCTTCCCGGGCTCAGAGCCAAGAAGTTAGTACAGTCTCTGCTTTCCCATCTGTGTGGCTGAGAGCAAAGTTATGAAGTTATAAACTATACCAGTTGAGCATGAAAGAAAATCAAGCCTGATGAGCTGGCTATTAACCCCTTGACTTTCCATTTTGTTTATACTAAGAAATTAAATTGTTAGGCTTTTTTCTTAAACCTCTGTCCTCATTTCAAAGGCCTCCTGTCACGATCGCAGTTGAAAAATTATGAGGAATTTAATGTCAGAATGCATTTAAAATTAATTTGTAAACTATAAGACCTTAGGGGGCTTCCCAGTTGGCACTAGTGGTAAAGAATCTCCCTGACAATGCAAAAGATGCGTGAGACTCCGGTTTGATCCCTCGGTTGGGAAAGATCCCCTGGAGGAGGGCATGGCAACCCACTCCAGTGTTCTTGCCTGGCGAATCCCACGGACAGAGGAATCTGGTGGGCTACAGTCCATGGGGTTGCAGAATGCACACACACACACACAAATGTGATTAATATAAATCATGGCCTAAAATGTTTTTGTGTGGTTTCCGAGTAAGGCAGCTCCAGGGATACTGTAGAAATACCATTATTTCCTATTTATCTTTTGATCACACGGTACAGCTTGCAGGATTTCAGTTCCCCAACCAGGGATTAAACCCAGGCCCTGGCAGGGAAAGCCTGGAATCTTAACTGGGAAGTCACCAAGGAGCTCCCGATGAATTCCTGTTTTGCGTGGGTTGTAGCCACGCCCCCTTACCCCTGCACCCCGCTCCCCCAAGGTACTCTGCCCACAGCATGCTCCAGGCTGTAGCCACGCCCCTCCACCACTCCCCCTCCCCCCCTCCACCTTCCCCCCTCCTCTGTCCATGGGATTCTCCAGGCAAGAACACTGGAGTGGGTTGCCATTCCCTAGTCTGGACTGTCTCTTATACACATCTAGATGTGTATAAGAGACAGGTCCATGGGATTCTCCAGGCAAGAACACTGGAGTGGGTTGCCATTCCCTAGTCTGGGGGATTTTTTTGACACAGGAATTGAACCCACATTTCCAGTGTATCCTACTTTATGGGTGGATTCCCTAACCGCTGAGCTACCAGGGAAGCCTCAATTCCTGTTTTCAGTTACCTGCAAAGCAAAATTGAACTGATGGTTTCTGGGGGGGTGTGTGTGTGTTTTTTAATTTATTTACTTTAATTGGAGGCTAATTACAATATCGTAGTGGTTCTTGCCATACACTGACATGAATCAGCCATGGGTGTACATGTGTTCCCCATCCTGAACCCCCCCTCCCACCTCCCTCCCCATCAGTCGCTTCTGTTTGAGCTTTTTTTTTCTTTTTTCTTTCCCGGCCCGCCCCCTTCCAGGCGCTGCTGGCTGTCAGCATCCCTGTGGTGCTTCTTTGGGAGCCTTCAGGGAATGTTCGTCACCAGGAACTCGAGACCCAACATTGTCCTCTTCATGGCAGATGACCTTGGGGTGGGAGATTTATGCTGCTACGGGAATAACTCGGTGAGGTAAAGAAACCATCAGGTCAATCAATAAATGAACACAGAAGGAAAAAGGAAAGAAAGTCCCTGCGAATGGAAGTGCCCCGCCAGCCACGTCTCTTGTGTTGGAGGAGAATGACCTTCAGGGAGCAGGTTTCAGAGCAGCAGAGGGCTTTGCCTCAGGGAAGCGGCAATGCACCAGGAAAGCGTTTGGCTTCATTCACAGCTTAGCGTGGGGGCTTCCCGGCTGGCGCTAGGGGTAAAGAACCCACCTGCCAGTGCAGGAGATGCGGGTTCGAACCCTGGGTAGGCAAGATCCCCTGGACAAGGAAATGGCAGCCCACTCCAGTCTTCTTGCCTGGAGAATCCTATGGCCAGGGGAGCCTGGTGGGCTGCAGTCCCCGTGGTCGCCAAGAGTCAGACAAGACCAAGCGGCTAACGCGCTTTCTCTTTTCGCCTGATGATCTCTGACGATGAGCTGTGTTGGACTGGCATCATCTTGCCTTGGCCTTCTGGTTCCCATCTGTGTCTCACCAAGGGTGGAGTAGATTGGTGGATTGATGGGTGGACTGGAAACAGGTTGACTTCCCAGACAGGATGCCTCTGAACCTTGCTCGCTTTGTGGGGTGGAGGGATTCAGAAACTCCCTCTATCCACAGCACGCCGAACATCGACCGGCTGGCCAGCGAGGGCGTGAGGCTCACCCAGCACTTGGCGGCCGCCTCCATGTGCACCCCGAGCAGGGCCGCCTTCCTGACCGGCCGCTACCCCGTCAGATCAGGTGGGGCACGGGAAAAAGACAGCTGCAGCTCTGTTAAAAAAAAAAAAAAAGCTGTTTATTTGTTTAGCGTTGGATTGCTCCAGGTCTTAGAGGCAGCAAGCAGGATTCTGCCTCTTCCCTGCGGCAGGCGGCGCTTTTCATTTCGACATGTGAACTGTTAGTTCTGTCCTGGAAGGTTCAGTTCCCTGACCAGAGGTCGAACCCGTGACCCTCCCCCAACACCGTCCCCCTTCCCACTGCCCCCTACCCCCGTCCCCGCCCTGCATGGGAAAACATGGAGTCTTAGACACTGGACCGCCAGGGAGGTCTGCAAGTCTTCATGCAAACTCTCCAAAGATCACTTGGAAATGCTAAAAATCTAAATTCACACGGGAGTTGCGTTGCTATAGCTGGACATCTGAAACAGGTGTGTGTCTTGGCCAGGGGCCACCAAGCCTGCTTCAGGTCAGTTCAGTCACTCAGTCGTGTCCAGCTCTTTGCGACCCCATGAATCGCAGCATGCCAGGCCTCCCTGTCCATCACCATCTCTTGGAGTTCACTCAGACTCACGTCCATCGAGTCAGTGATGCCATCCAGCCGTCTCATCCTCGGTCGTCCCCTTCTTCTCCTGCCCCCAGTCCCTCCCAAGCCTACTTACCGGTGTGCATATAGTGACATGGTTTGATCCGCTGGTGGGCAACTTCCAGGCGACCTTGAACGTGCCCTTTTCCAGAAACTCGTAGTAAGAGCCCCCCAGGAGGCTCCTTGTGTCTTAAAACTAGCAGAGATTTTTTTTTTTTTTTTTAATAAAAGCAGGTTTTCGTGAAAGGAGATGTGTCCAGTCTTTGGGGATGAGATTGGAACATCAGAAGGACCAGTTGAGAAGAAAGTCTGGCAGAGAAAATGGAAAGGAAATGATGGATTCCTTTTTTTTTATGTTGGTTTTTTTTCTTTTTTTATTTTTTAATACTTTATTCTACATTACAGTACTGTATTTGTTTCGGCATACATTGACATGAATCAGCCACAGGTCTTCCCTGCCTCACATTCCTCCCCCCGCCCCAGCCCCCAACCAAGCACAGTTTCAACATGTAAACTTAAGCAAGTTGAGGGTCATGATCCCAACTTAATTTTTTTTTGCATCATTAGTTTGGAATTAGGGGGCATCCCTGATGGCTCAGTGGGTAAAGAACCCACCCGGCAGTGCAGGAGACATAGGGGACTCGAGTGCGATCCCTGGGTGGGGAAGATCCCCTGGAAGAGGGCATGGCACCCACTCCCAGGATTCTTGCCTGCATAGACAGAGGAGCCTGGCCGGCTGCAGCCTGTGGGGTTGCCACGATGAGACCGCAGCCCTCACCTGCTGTCTGCTTCTGTGAACATAGGAATGGCGTCCTCCTCCAACCTGAATCGTGACGTGGTCTGGCTTGGAGGGTCGGGCGGGCTGCCCCCCAACGAGACGACTTTCGCCAAGCTTCTGCAGCATCGAGGGTACCGCACAGGACTCATAGGTATGGCCTTGACCGTGAAATCGTGCTTGTTCGCGTTCCCTTTCCTTGTGGTCATCCTTCCCAGGGAGGCTGGCTGAGTACACGGGAGTTGGCACCTCTTTGAGATGATACACTGTGAGGGGGAAAGGAGTTTAAGAGACAATTTTTAGGGCCTTTGGTATTGAAAACCAAGTGTGCTGAGGATCTCAAGAAGGCAAAGTAAGTATGCTGATCGTTCCTTTCTCCTGAAACGGAATGCTTTGCAGAAAGGGTGCTACTCCTGTGATAGCATGGGTGGCAGTGTTTAAGGGTGTCCCCTTGAACTTGAGAGCTGAAGGCTGGAGTGGTAATCAAATTCAGGCAATGCTTGCTTTGTTGACTTAGGTTGCCTGACATTCTATAACCTCATGGTGGGGAGGTGTGATGAGTGACACAGGATGACCCCACGGAACTTTATCCCAAAGAATTCTGGTCCGATGAGTGATTCCTCTAAGATGAGACTCTGTGAGCAAAGAATTAAGAGAGAGGCTGCTTGCTTGGTATGAGTGTGTGTTAGTTGTTCAGTTGTGTCCGACTCTTTGTGACCCCGTGGACTGTAGCCCGCCAGGCTCCTCTGTCCATGGGATTCTCCAGGCAAGAAGACTGGAGTGGGTTGCCATTTCTTTCTCCAGGGGATCTTCGCGACCCAGGGATCAAACCTGGGTGTCCTGCCATGCAGGAGGATTCTTTACCGTCTGAGACCCCAGTGAAGCCTGCTTGCTTTTAGCGTTCTCAACGTGAATTGCAAGATTATTAAGTCATCAGAGATGTTCTCAAAAAGTAAAAAAAGGAATGAGTTTGCATCCTTCATAAACGACAGAGGTAGTTCATTCCTGTAAAATTCTTGGTAGCATCGTGTGAATGGAGATTTCTAAAGCATCTTTCAGGGAACACTCTAGGGCACCTCCAAATCTGGGGTCAACCTCACCTCTGCCGTAACCGAGTAATGAATGAGAGGTCGGCTGATTAATAAATCTAGATGCTGAATCTTCTGTCTGTTAGTGAAAGCTTCCCAGGTGGCTCTGGGGTAAAGAACCCGCCTGCCAATGCAGGAGACCCGGGTTCGATCCCTCAGTTTGGGAAGATCCCCTGGAGGAGGCAACAGCAACCCGCTCCAGGATCCTTGCCTGAAGAATCCCCATGGAGAGAGGAGCCTGGCGGGGCTACAGTCCCCGGGGAGTTGCAACGAGTCTTACATCGCTGACCACAGTCACATGGAACACATGAAGATGCTACGTCCGATGTAGCCTCCTTTTAAAAAAATTAATTTATTTTAATTGGTAATAAAATAAATATTATTTTATTTTGTTACAATATTGCAGTGGTTTTTGCCATACGTTGACATGAATTTGCCCTGAGTGTCCCCGTAACTTTCTTTTTTTTTTTAAATTATTTAATTGCAGGCTAATTACAATATTTCAGTGGTTTTTGCCATACGTTGACATGAATCCGTCCTGGGTGTCCACGTGTCCGCCGTAACTTCCTTATTTTTTTATTAATTAATTTATTTTAATCGGAGGCTAATCACAATATTGCAGTGATTTTTGCCTTTCGTTGAGATGAATCCGCCCTGGGCGTCCACGTGTCCACCGGCACTTTCTGCTGAGGGCGACGTCCCTCCCAGAAAGGGACGGATGCTGTTGTTGCCATGGCAACGTGTCTGCGTCTCCCCGCTCCCAGGAAAGTGGCACCAGGGTCTCAGCTGCGCGTCCCGCGACGACCACTGCTACCACCCACTCAACCACGGCTTCGACTACTTCTACGGGATGCCCTTGGAGCTCCTGAGCGACTGCCAGGGCTTGCACACTCCGGAGCTGCACCGCTGGGTGAGGGTCCAGCTCTGGGTGTCCACGGTGGTGCTGGGCCTCATCCCGCTGCTCCTGCTCATCCCCACCTGCGCGCGCTGGTTCCTGGTCCCCTGGCCGGTGATCCTGGCCTTCGCCCTGCTGGCCCTCGTGTTCTTCATGTGCTGGTTCTCCAGCTACGGCTTTACGCGCCGCTGGAACTGCCTGCTCATGCGGGACCACGAGATCATTCAGCAGCCGGTCAGACTGGAGAGGCTCGCCTCGCTCATGCTCAAGGAGGCACTGGCCTTCATCGACAGGTAGGCCGTCTCTTTCTGGCCCCCCCACCCCCCCACCACCCTCTGCCACCAACCCCTCACCCCGGTCAGAGACTCGAGACTTTTTTTTTCCAGCAAAGTTGGGTACCACTTGGTGAAAGGCACTTTGTGCGTGTGCCTGTGTGTGTGATATTTGTGATACACTGAACTCTCCTTAAAATAAATAGGAGTGTTAAGTTTCTTTTTTAAAAAAAAAAGATGCATTAAAAAAATGTTTTGATTTATTTTGGGCTGCGCTGGGTTTTCGGTGTTGCTGTGGGTGGGCTTCCCAGGAGGTGCTTAAGTGGTGAAGAACCTGCCTGGCAAGGTAAGAGACCCAAGTTCGGTCCCTGGGTTGGGAAGATCCCCTGGAGGAGGGCATGGCGACTCACTCCAGAATGCTTGCCTGGAGAATCCCATGGACAGACGAGCCTGGTGGGCTACAGTCCAAGGGGTCGAAAAGAGTCAGGCACGACCGAGTGGCTGACGCTTCTTTATACCACTGGGCCACCGCAGCCCCCCCACCCCCCCACCACCCCCTGCCACCAACCCCTCACCCCGGTCAGAGACTCGAGACTTTTTTTTTCCAGCAAAGTTGGGTACCACTTGGTGAAAGGCACTTTGTGCGTGTGCCTGTGTGTGTGATATTTGTGATACACTGAACTCTCCTTAAAATAAATAGGAGTGTTAAGTTTCTTTTTTAAAAAAAAAAGATGCATTAAAAAAATGTTTTGATTTATTTTGGGCTGCGCTGGGTTTTCGGTGTTGCTGTGGGTGGGCTTCCCAGGAGGTGCTTAAGTGGTGAAGAACCTGCCTGGCAAGGTAAGAGACCCAAGTTCGGTCCCTGGGTTGGGAAGATCCCCTGGAGGAGGGCATGGCGACTCACTCCAGAATGCTTGCCTGGAGAATCCCATGGACAGACGAGCCTGGTGGGCTACAGTCCAAGGGGTCGAAAAGAGTCAGGCACGACCGAGTGGCTGACGCTTCTTTATACCACTGGGCCACCGCGAAGCCGAACAGTTAAACGTCCTGCAAAATGTGAACACTGAAAAGGGAAAGAAAGATGTTTAGCTCCCTTAAAAGAAAAAAAACGTAATTACTCTCTTTTAACCAATACTGTTTCTTCTTCGTACACCCCCTTAGGTATAAGCGTGGGCCATTCCTGCTTTTCGTCTCCTTTCTGCACGTCCACACGCCTCTGGTCACCAAGGAGAGATTCGTCGGGCACAGTAAATTCGGCTTGTATGGCGACAACGTAGAAGAGATGGATTGGATGGTGGGTAGGTGATCACTCTCTGATTTTGAAGCATCTTATTTACAGACTAGAGGAAAACGAGTCCCCACGAATAGCATCAGATAAGGTACAACCCCCTGCATGTTTTGAGAAGTGGACGAGTATTTGTTGTGCTGAATTATATGAAAAGCTGGCTCTAGGCGCAGTGAAATTTTCCGAAGAAAGACCCACGATTTGTCGAATACAGGTTCTCCAGTTTAAAGAGAACTACTTTCCCAAAAAACTCATTCAGGGGACGAATAACGTTGTGCCATAGAGCTGGAAGAGACCTTGATGCTGAGAATGAATACGTAATGTTTCTGTATTACATATTAGAGTCTCATATCTCCTGCTTCTGTTCTGTGATATCCAGCTCTTTGCGACCCCTTGGGCTGTAGCCCACCAGGCTCCTCTGTCCATGGGATTCTCCAAGGAAGAATACTGGAGTGGGTTGCCATGCTCTGCTCCAGGGGATCTTCCGCACCCAGGGATCAAACGAGAGACTCCTGTATTGGCAGGTGGATTCTTTACCACTGAGCCACCTGGGAAACCCTATATATAAGATATAACATAGAATATAATACTCAGAATGTTATCAAAATTATATGGCATAATTATATAAACATATTTACACATAAATAATATATTAGGAACCATCTATATGGTTTATCGGGGGCTTTCTTGGTGGTTCGGATGGAGAATTCCACATTACAAGCCATTATAATAACTAATTTTAGTGCATTATGAAATATAAACTGTCTTATATTTATTATATAATAAAGTCATATATGCTATATTATTACATATTTATGTAGAGTGTATATTTACATATAAACATTAAATTTTTATATATTACAGGCTTCATTATACACTACTTATCATTGGTGATGTAACATGCTATAACACATAGACCTTTTATACTATTATGGGGCTTCCCTCATAGCTCAGTTGGTAAAGAATCTGCCTGCCATACAAGAGAAAGAGTGGGAAGATCTCCTGGAGAAAGAAATGGCAATCCACCCCAATATTCTTGCCTGGAAAATCCTACAGGCAGAGGAGCCTGGTGGGCTACACTCCATGGGGTCTCAAAGAGTCAGACACGACTTACTGACTAAACCACCACCACCATACTTATTATATAATAATACAAGTCATCTTCTTGTATATATTTGTATTAAATATATGCTTAGCATAAATCCATTACATATGTCATATGGTATCATAAATATATAATAAATAATTGTACATATATACAGATATCATCTTTTCTGTATCATATATATGGTGTATTATGAATATATAGATCATATATATGGCATATTACATATATATGGTATATTATGTATATATATGGTAGGTATGGTATATTATGTGTAATGGCATATTATGTATATATGTGGTATATAT
>SJYG01000424.1:2554442-2654116 GCA_006410535.1 Litocranius walleri
GTGTATGGTGTACTACCTATATATGTGGTATATTACATATAATGGTATATTACACATGTATGGTATATATGGTACATCATGTATAATGGTATATTACGTATATATGGTATGTGTGGTACACTACCTATATATATGGTATATTATGTATAACGGTATATTATGTATACATGGTATATATGGTATATTACATGTCTATATGATATATTATGTATAATGGTATGTTACATAAATATGGTATGTATGGTATACTACCTATATATGTGGTATATCACATATAATGGTATATTATGTATATACGTCGTATATATGGTATATCATGTATAATGGTATATTATGCATATATGGTATGTACGGTATATTACAGATATATATGGTATATTACATATACTAGTATATTACATATGTATGGTATATCATATATAATGGTATATTACATATATGGTGTGTATATTACGCATATATGGTATATGACATATACTAGTATATTACATATGTGTGTTAAATCATGTATAATGGTATATTGCGTATATATGGTATATCATATATAATGGTATATTACATATATATGGTATGTATGGTATATTACACATATATATGGTATATTACATATACTAGTATATTACATACGTATGGTGCATCATGTATAATGGTATATTACATATGTATGGTATATCATGTATAATGGTATATTACATATATGGTGTGTATATTACGCATATATGGTATATGACATATACTAGTATATTACATATGTGTGTTAAATCATGTATAATGGTATATTGCGTATATATGGTATATCATATATAATGGTATATTACATATATATGGTATGTATGGTATATTACACATATATATGGTATATTACATATACTAGTATATTACATACGTATGGTGCATCATGTATAATGGTATATTACATATGTATGGTATATCATGTATAATGGTATATTACATATATGGTGTGTATATTACGCATATATGGTATATGACATATACTAGTATATTACATATGTGTGTTAAATCATGTATAATGGTATATTGCGTATATATGGTATATCATATATAATGGTATATTACATATATATGGTATGTATGGTATATTACACATATATATGGTATATTACATATACTAGTATATTACATACGTATGGTGCATCATGTATAATGGTATATTACATATGTATGGTATATCATGTATAATGGTATATTACATATATGGTGTGTATATTACGCATATATGGTATATGACATATACTAGTATATTACATATGTGTGGTACATCATATATAATGGTATATTACATATATGGTGTGCATATTACACATATATGGTATATGACATATACTAGTATATTACATACGTATGGTGCATCATGTATAATGGTATATTACATATGTATGGTATATCATGTATAATGGTATATTACATATATGTGTGTATATTACACATATATGGTATATGACATATACTAGTATATTACATATGTGTGGTGCATCATGTATAATGGTATATTATGTATATATATGGTATATCATGTATAATGGTATATTACATATATGGTGTGTATATTACGCATATATGGTATATGACATATACTAGTGTATTACATATGTGTGGTACATCATATATAATGGTATATTACATATATGGTGTGCATATTACACATATATGGTATATGACATATACTAGTATATTACATACGTATGGTGCATCATGTATAATGGTATATTGCGTATACATGGTATATCATGTATAATGGTATATTACATATATGGTGTGCATATTACGCATATATGGTATATGACATATACTAGTATATGACATATGTGTGGTGCACCATGTATAATGGTATACTGCGTATACATGGCACACCATAAACAGTATCTATTGCAGATCTACTATATCACACGTAGTGTATGTATCCTATATATCCGAGTGCCTACAGTGCTGGCTTAGTGCATATTATACGACAGAAAGCAGGATAGCAGTTATAGCGGTACCTGTAACCGTGTTGCATGGTTACAATGAACCACACAGCATTACACGCGCAATGCTAGACAGCATTACACGTGCAATGCTAGAGACGTGCCGAAAACCCTTTGGTGCACAGTGACACGTGACAGCATCCGTCTCCCCCCTCCACCAGGAAAGGTCCTGGAGGCCCTGGACAGGGAGCGCCTGGCTAACCACACGCTGGTGTACTTCACCTCGGACAACGGGGGCCGCCTGGAGGCGCAGGACCGCAGCGGGCAGCTGGGCGGCTGGAACGGGCCCTACAAAGGTGCTGTGCGAGGGTGGGCTACCAGGGACGCGCCGCGACCCCGCCTGACGGACCGAAACACGGACGGGTGAGTCAGCGAAGGCAGAAGAGACTGGGGACCCAGAGTCGTAGAGACGTTCCAGGTCAGGGGGTGCGAGACTTCAGAGGGACGAAGATTCTCTAAATTAGACATCTTGGAAAGAGAGTAACAACTGGGTTACCTGCCATCGGGCGGTTCCGAGGAGACAGGTACGCTAACAGGTCCGTTGTTGTGACGTCACCCAACGGTAAGGGAAGAGGTCCCCTAGAAGGGTCGGGTCCCTAGCTTGGGACCAGAGGACGTGACCGTCTGTCTAATGACTGGGTGACTCGGTGGACCTTTCGGAAGTGGACCGAAACGAAAGACAATTGAGTAAACGTTTCTAACAACCCCTTCAAAACACACGTAATATGAGCGAATCCTTCGATCTACCCTTTTCTGTCGTACAAACCCCTCTGAGAGTTCTCAGATCCTGTTTTTTAGAGAACTCAGTACTTTCGAAGGACTTTGGTTCCCACGTCCTGGAGTCACTGACAGAGTTTCTGTCAGAATAGGAATCGGGAGATACTGCAGTGGTGCTGACTGCAGTATTATATGGATAATCCTGCCGCGAAGAAAAAATTACTAGTAATGACCCAAACAGTAGATCTGCGACCTTCAGGTGTCGACCTCAAAAGTTCAGAACTTTCGTTCTCGAACCGGAGCCACAAGAAACATCGAGAGGTGTTTATATAAAATGACCAAACAACAAGAACAAGTCCCCGAAGCAGTATAGGTTGAGAATAGCTCTTCCCATACCGTTGGGTGAGGTCATAACAACGGAACTCTTAAGGTACCTGTCTCCTTGGACCGCCCGATGGCAGGTGCTACTGCGTTTTCTCTCCTTACGAGGTATCTAATTTAGAAAATCTTCTCTTCTCTAAAGTCTCGGACCTCTGGTCTGTGACTGCTCTACGACTCTAAGTCTTGACTTGACCCAAACCCTTGCCTCGGGTTCGCAAAAGACTTACGACTCGAAATTCGGTTGGAAAAAGTGAGAGGAGAAAGTGTTTCATCAAGAGGCTCTTTAGTTCCTCTTTGCTTTCTGCCATAAAGGTGGTGTCATCTGCATATCTGAGGTTATTGATATTTTCTGCCCGCAATCTTTTTTTTTTTTTTTTAATACTTTAATCTACTTCTGCCCACGATCTTAATTCCAGCTTGTCACTGGCGTGGCCAGTGGCGATTTTCAGATACACAGAGAATGAGCCCGTGGGGTTGAATGCCCCTTCGGTTTTTCATCTTTGGTTTCAGGAGGCAGAGGCATGGCAGGATGGGAAGGAGGCATCCGGGTGCCCGGAATTTTCCGGTGGCCAACAGTCCTGGAGGCGGGAAAGGTCATCGACGAACCTACAAGCCTCATGGACATTTTCCCGACCCTGTCTTATATTGGAGGAGGCATTCCGCCACCGGGCAGGTACAAGAGCATGCTTGCCCCTTGTGGAGGGAGATGTATTTGGCCACCGGACTCCTCTGTCCACAGGGATTCTCCAGGCACGAAGACTGGAGTGGGTTGCCATTTCCTCCTCTAGGGGGATCTTCCTGACCCAGGGATTGAACCTGGGTCTCCTGCCTTGCAGGCAGACTCTTTAGCATCTGAGTAACCAGGGAAGCACATATTTGGCATGTGTGCAGATGTATTAGAAAATTGTATATGTGTGTGACGCGTGTGCCTGAACCCTCAGTATTCTGCTATGATGGCCAAACGACTTCTTTCTCCCCACAGTTCGTGGTAGAACTGCTTGTCCATTTCCTTCTTAGAACATGTTCTTCCTTTCTCTCTCATGCTGCTAAGTCGCTTCAGTCGTGTCCAACTCGGTGCGATCCCATAGATGGCAGCCCACGAGACCGCCCCCGTCCCTAGGATTCTCCAGGCAAAAACACTGGAGTGGGTGGCCATTTCCTTCTCCAGTACGTGAAAAGTGAAAGTGAAGTCGCTCAGTCGTGTCCGACTCCTAGCAACCCCATGGACTGCAGCTCACCAGGCTCCTCTGTCCATGGGATTTTCCAGGCAAAAGAACTGGAGTGGGGTGCCATTGCCTTTTAGGCTCATCTCTGGTGGCCCTCAGGGTGGGAGCTGAGTCTCCTTCATTTTTATATCCCTCACAGCCTCTAAATACTTAGTCACCTGAGCCGTGTCCGACTCTTTGAGACCCCATGGACTGTAGCCCTGCCAGGCTCTTCTGTCCATGGGATGCATGCTCCAGGCAAGAATCCTGGAGTGGGTTGTCATGCCCTCCTCCAGGGGAGCTTCCGGACCCAGGGATTGAACCCAGGTCTCCTGCACTGCAGGCGGATTCTTTACCAGCTGAGCCCACAGGGAATCTCTGCAGTATATAGACCATTAAGTAAATATTTGCTCTGTGAATTCCCAAATAAAAGTAGGTACGTGTCAATCTATATGCGATGACGTTTGCTGCATTTCACTATGGGATTTGAAATGAATAAATGAAGTAGAAATACCGACTCAGTGGATGTGAATCTGAGCAAACGCTAGGAGATATTGGAGAACAGAGGAGCCTGGCAGGATGCAGTCCATGGGGTTGCAAAGGGTGAGACATGACTGAGTGACTGAACCACATGTCTGTTTATTTGAGGCAGGGTTTCTGTTGAATCCAATGAGTGGTGTTGTTCAGTTGCTCAGTCGTGTCTGACTCTTTGTGACCCCGTGAACTGTAGCTCGCCAGGCTTCTCTGTCCTTCATCATCTCCTGGAGTTTGCTCAAAGTCATCTCTACTGAGTCAGTGATGCCATCCAACCTTCTCATCCTCTGTTGTCCCCTTTTCCTCCCACCTTCAATCTTTCCCAGCATCAGGGTCTTTTCTAATGAGCTGGCTCTTTGCATCAGGTGGCCAAAGTCTTGGAGCTTCAGTTTCTTACTCAGTCCTTCCAATGAATATTCAGGGTTGATCTCCTTCAGGATGGACTGGTTGGATCTCCTTGCAGTCCAAGGGACTCTCAAGAGCCTTCTCCAGCATCACCGTTCAAAAGCATCAATTCTTGGGCGCTCAGCCTTCTTTATGGTCCAGCTCTCACATCCATACATGACTCCTGGAAAAACCATAGCTTTGACTATGAGTGTAAAGCGCTCAATTGTCTAATCTTTGGGACTCATTCATGGTGTCTGACAAAGGACCAGAGTCAAAGTTCCAGCTGCTTACCTCTCCCACTGTCTTAGAAACAGTGTCATGCGTTACACTTCTTCATCTTTATCAATTGTGAAATAAGGGAAAATGCGTGTTGAGTTTTCAATGGTATTTTCCTTGTCCTTGTCCGCTCCTTCCCCCTCCTGGCGACTTCCTACTTCTCCTCCTCTGCCTTCTGCTTCTTTTTCTTGTTCTTCCAGCTTGCTTCTCTCTTCCTTCTCCTCTTCTGTCGTAAAATGTAAAACTTAAAACGTGAGACTCAACCACGCCTCCCTCACCGCTCTCTGCATCTCGGCTTCTCTCCCCAGAGTGATCGATGGCCGGAACCTCATGCCGCTGTTGGAAGGCAGGGTCTCCCGCTCGGAGCATGAGTTCCTCTTCCACTACTGCGGGGTCTCCCTGCACACGGCCAGGTGGTATCAGAAGGACTGTGAGTATGAGAGTGACTGACACGTGGGGACATGGCAAGGACACTCCCTTGTCTCTTTCGTCTCCCGGGGGAGGGCACACTCTGTGCAGTGAATACCCCTTGTCACGATTGTTCTACATCCTATAGAAAGTGACTTAAAAACAGCTGTTCATTATGGTAGAAATCATAGTAGGATTTTAGAGGTATGTCCGTGTGTGTGTGTCCCTAAGCTTTTGTGCGTAATTATGACAAAGGGAGGAAGAAGGCCAGGCAGAGACAGACAGAAAATGAATTCCCATAACAGAGGACACGGAGATAATTAGCAACAAGAGCTAACGTCTTCGGTCAAACTCAGACGTCAGTCACGAACTGTCACCTTCTGAGTCATTGCCTGAGTTCCATTGTCTGGCAAATTCATGCAAACAAGTATAAATGGAAAAACGGCATCGATTTCCTCACATCTGTAAAACAAGAGCTCTTTCGGAGACATTCCAGATTTTTGACTGGATTTGGCGATTCGCTGAAAAGATATTGATGTTCGCACGTATGATCCATCCTTCGTGGTGTGATCTCTTCTGTGAGTCAGTGTGGATGAGTCTTCCATGTAAAATAAAAACAGGGAAAAATCTCTTCCTTTTAGACTTCGTATCAGTTAGAGTTAGTTCAGTGGTAAGGAAAAGAAAGAAAAGACCCTCTGCCCCTGAGGAATAAAAGCCTCCCAAATTTTACCAGTGAGGGTTAAACAAATAGAATTTGATTCATTTTTTTTCTTAATAAGGATTCTAGAAATTGGGAGCAGAAGGCTTATACAGTGTTCAAGGCCATTATCAGGGACATCTGGTGGTTTTTTCTTTTCCCATTAAACCACTTCTGTCATGTCAGCTTCCAGTCTTATGTTTGTGACCCCATGGCTGCAAAATGGCTGCTGTTCCTCCAGCCGTCACATTTACACTTCACCCAGGAAGTAGAGAGAAAAGCAAAAAGGGGTGAAGGATTCAGCCAGGGGATTTAGTCTAATTTAATTCTAATTTACCTGTCCCACAAGAGCCTAGCAGAGGACTTCTGTAGAAGTCTGGTTGATCAGAGATTGGGGTGTGGTTATGTTTTCTGTTTGAAACCGACCTCTGGAAATGGAATTGCTAAACAATGGCATGAAAGACAGAAAGAGAGAGAGAAAGAAGAGAAGGCAGGGAGTGAGCAAAGAGGGAGGGACGCAGAGGAGTTAGATGACCGACAAATAGGTAGATATTTAGATGTGTGATAGAATAGAGTGTTGGATAGACAGATGATAAAAAAGGAGAAAAAGAGACAGAGAAAGAGGAGGGCAGAAGGGAGGGAAGAAAAAAGGAAGGAAGGAAGAGAGAAAGAAAGAAAGAAAGGGAGAAGGAAAGAAGAAAGAACAAGGAAGGATTCATCTTACCAAATGACTTTTGCCAGTTTAGGATCTGCAAGTGGTTTTTAGCCTTAGAGAAGTTTGCACTTGCCCTTGCCAAGTCGAACTGAGCGAGTCTGAATGATCATTTCTGTGATGAAAGCAGCCGTTCAGGTCGTAACTGTTGTCTCCCAAGGCTCTCAGGGTGAGATAAAAAGTCTTCAGGTTGCCCGTGAAACTGTGCATCGTTCTTACAGTCGAAGAAATACAACCCTGCTGTGTAATGCTGTGCAGAATATTTTCAGTTGTTAGCAAAAGCATTTGCTATAAATATATATGTTTATTGGAGTGTGATTGCTTTGTAATTTTACGTTACTCTCTGCTGTACAACAAGTCAATCACGTATGTTTACATGTCTCCCCTCCCTCTTAAGCCTTCCTCCTTCCCTAGGTCATCACAGAGCCCCGAGCTCAGTTCCCTGTGCTATAATATAGCAGCTTGCCACTAGCTATGGGTTTTTAATGAAAAAAAAAAAATCCTAAAATAATAACAAAGACAGCATCGCAGTGGGGCTCTGTCTTCCAGGTGCAACCGTGTGGAAGGTGCATTTCGTGACGCCCAAGTTCTCCCCGGAGGGAGCGGGCGCCTGCTACGGGAGTGAAGTCTGTCCGTGTTGGGGCGATGTCACCCACCACGACCCTCCTCTGCTCTTCGACATCTCGAGAGACCCTTCCGAGTCGAGACCTCTCAACCCCGACAACGAAGCCTTGTTTGACTCGGTGGTTAAGAAGATCGAGGCGGCCGTGAGACGGCACCGTGGGACCCTCACGCCGGTCCCTCAGCAGCTGTCCGTGTTCAACACCCTCTGGAAACCGTGGCTGCAGCCCTGCTGCGGGGCCTTCCCCCTCTGTGGCTGCGACAGGGCGGATGACATCGTCTCCGCAGCGTGGTGAGCCAGCCGGGTGCTGCTTCCCACCCAGCAGCACGTGTGCCCGCCGTGCTCGGCTGCCCCGTTCATTCCGCTGGGGACCAAGCACCATGCCCCTCTGTCATTTTTCCTTTACAACCCTCAGATCTTAGATCTTTCCTCAAGTCATATCCAGCAGCATGATGAAACAAAAGCGGATATACCCGTGAAACTGTGGAGCATTTGTTTTACCTTCTTTTTTTAGTATGATTGTGTCTTTGTTCAAGGAAGAAGACAGATCAAGAGGACCTTCTGCAGAGTCACAAGAATCTCGATGATACCTTCCACAAAAAATGATTAGAAGCAGCCCTTTACTTTCACAATGTTGTTAGAAATATCTCCATGCAGATCCTAAACCCAGAGGCACTGTTTTGGTATCTGAGCGTAGACGAATTTGGCAAGTTTCTTGTTCTTGTTTTGCATCAGGGAGACTATGAAAATTCTCAAACTAGGGAGAGAAGACTCACAGCTTAACGCTATGAGAGCGTGGATATGGGTTTTTAAAACACGTAGCAACACTTAGAGGAGGCAAGTAGTCTCAGCTCCGTTTCCACATGAGGGAAGTGATTTTTGTCGTATTTAAGTAATTGCACAAGATTGTATAAATGTTATGGAAAAGAGTATTTAAGTCATATTTCCTTTCAAAACACACTGCAAAGATGATAGCATCAGATAGCAAAGTCTTGTCTGTTTTCCTCAGCTTTTCTTCATCCTCCTGGGAGAATAGGGAAGCCCTTGGCTTTGGGGACATTATTGCTGTCCAGTCCCTCAGGCATGTCTGAGTGTTGGCGATTCCCAGGGACTAAAGCACAGCTGACTTCCCCGTCCCTCACCATCTCCCAGAACTTGCTCTAACTCATGTCCAAAGAGTCCGTGATGCTATCTGACCACCTCATCTTCAACAGCCTCCTTCTCCTCCTGCCCTCAGTATTTCCCAGCATCAGGGTCTTTTCCAGTGAGTTGACTCTTCCCATCAGGTGGCCACAGTATTCGAGCCTCAGCTTCAGCACCCGTCCTTCCAGTGGATATTCACAGCTGATTTCCTTTAATGCTGCATCATCTAATAAATACAGATATTTACAGATAAAACTGTTTTACCAGTGTTTCTAAACATATTCATTGCAATAAATTGAGTGTAATGTGAAATTCAATCTCATCCATGTTAAAAAAAAAAGGAATCAGAGTATGTTCTTACATAGTCATAAATTTTGAATACGATCTTTTTACTGTTTAAATTTCTATTTTTTAACAGTGTACCAGCTCCAGAGAATTTTCTCCAAGTACCTTCACTTTAAGTTCTTATAGATGTGAAATTCGTTATACTTTTTAAATACAGTTTAAAAGGTAAAATCTGAAAGAAAGTAGAGGCTTCTGAGGCAAAATCTGGGCAAAACCTGGGGGTTCTGAGGCAAAATATGAGAGAAACCAGGGGGCTCTGAGGAGAAAAATCTGAGAGAAAGCAGAGAGTTTGGAGGCAAAATCTGACAGAAAGAAGGATCTCCTGAGGTAAAATCTGACAGAAAGAAGACACTTCTGAGGTAAAACCTTATGGAAAGACAGTCTTTCTGAAGCAAAATATGATGAAAACCAGCACACAAATGTGAGTTCCTGAGCCTAAATCTGACACTCACTAGGACATCCTGGGTTATATGTCTCATAAGCCTTTTGCTCCTGAGGCAACATCTGACAGACTGCTTGCCGTCCCTGACACAGAAATCTCACAGAAACTAGCGGCTCCCAAGGCAAAAGCTGACTGAAAGTAGATGGACCTGAGGCAAATCTCACTGAAACTAGAGGGTCGTGAGGTAACAATCTCAACAAACTAAAGGGTTATAAGATGAAATCTGACGTTCAGTTCAGTTCAGTCAGTCGCTCAGTTGTGTCCAACTCTTTCGACCCCATGAATCGCAGCACGCCAGGCCTCCCTGTCCATCACCAACTCCTGGAATTCACTCAGACTCACGTCCATCGAGTTGGTGACGCCATCCAGCCATCTCATCCTCGGTCGTCCCCTTCTCCTCCTGCCTCCAATCCCTCCCAGCCTCAGAGTCTTTTCCAATGAGTCAACTCTTCGCATGAGGTGGCCAGAGTACTGGAGCTTCAGCATTAGCATCATTCCTTCCAAAGATATCCCAGGGCTGATCTCCTTCAGAATGGACTGGTTGGATCTTCTTGCAGTCCCTTGGACTCTCAAGAGTCTTCTCCAACACCACAGTTCAAAACCATCGGGGTTTTGAGTCAAATCCGAGAGAAACTAGGGCTTTCAGAGAGGAATGTGGCAGAAACTAGGGGGTTCTTTGTTAACATGTGACACGTCTCAGCAACTATCACTTTTTGGGCTTCCCTTATGGCTCATAGACTTCCCTGGTGGCTCAGATGGTAAAGCGTCTGCCTACAGTGTGAGAGGCCTGAGTTCGATCCCTGGGTCGGGAAGATCCCCTGGAGGAGGGCGTGGAAGCCCACTCCAGTATTCTTGCTTGGAAAGTCCCATGGACTGGAGGAGCCTGGTGGGCTATAGTCCATGGGGTCACCAAGAGTTGGACACGACTGAGCGACTTCCCTTTCTCTTATAGCTCATAGTGTAAGCAATCTGCTTGCAATGCTGGAGACCTTTGTTCAGTTTCTTCAGTTCAGTTCAGTTGCTCATTCGTGTCCAACTTTTTGTGACCCCATGGACTGCAGCACTCCAGGCCTCCTTGTCCATCACCAACTCCCAGAGATTGCCCAAACTCATGTCCATCGAGTCAGTGACGCCATCCAACCATCTCCTCCTCTGTCATCCCCTTCTCCTCCCGGCTTCAATCTTTCCTGGCATCTGAGTCTTTTCAAATGAGTCAGGAAGACCAAGTCAGGAATTGACCAAGTCAGTTCCTTGGTCAAGAAGAATTTCTGGAGAACGAAAAGACATTCGTCTCCAGTATTCTTGCCTAGAGAACCCCGTGGACAGAGCAGACTAATGTCCACTAATGTCCATGGGGCACTATAAGTCAGACTCGACTGATGTGACTTAGGACATACTCTATAGCACAGGGGACTCTGCTCAGTTCTTTGTAATGATTTATATGAAAAATAATCTAAAAAAGAAATAGACACATTCAGTTTAGTGTACACTCGGAAGAACCTGTGTGTTCACCTGCTTGCATTGTGGGAGACCTGAGTTCAGTCCCTCGGTGGGGAAAATCTCCTGGAGAAGGGATTGGCAACCCACTCCAGTATTCTTGCCTGGAGAATCCCATGGACAGAGGAGTCCGGTGGATTTCAGTCTTAGAGTTGGACACAACTGAGAGACTTAACACCCTCAGTGAAGCTATGAGAACACTGTAAATCAACTCTGCTGCTGCTGCTGAGTCGCTTCAGTCGTATCTGACTCTGTGCGACCCCAGAGACGGCAGCCCACCAGGCTCCCCCGTCCCTGGGATTCTCCAGGCAAGAACACTGGAGGGGGTTGCCATTGCCTTCTCCAATGCATGAAAGTGAAAAGGGAAAGTGAAGTCGCTCAGTCATGTCCGATTCTTTGCGACCCCAAGGACTGCAGCCCACCAGGCTCCTCCGTCCATGGGATTTTCCAGGCAAGAGTACTGGAGTGGGGTGCTGAATCAACTCTACTCCAGTACAAATTTTTAAAAAATTTAAATGGAAGGTATACCACATGTTAACTGATAGCAACCTTTGCCATTTGTCAGAGCACTCTAAACTGGATAACAGACTAACCGTTTTACCAAAGTGAGGGGGTAAATGATGGAATCCTGTGTATACTTACAGTTTGTACGTGCATACTGTCACTTAAGTCATTTCAAACTCTTGTGACCCTATTGACTATAACCCACCAGGCTCCTCTGGCCATGGGGTTTTCCAAGCAAGAATGCTGGAGCGGGATGCCATTTCCTCCTCCAGGGGATCTTCCTGACCCAGGGATGGCACCCAGGTCTCCTGCATTGCAGGCAGATTCTTTACTGCTTAAACACCACCGTGCATACATAGTGGCACACATTTATTTTGGCCACGCTGTGTAACATGTGGGATCTTAATTCCTCAACCAGGGGTTGAACCTGCACCACCGGACATGGAAACACAGAGTCTTAACCACTGGATCCCCAAGGAACTCCCTATTAACATTTTTTAAACATGTTGACAGTGAGGGAAGCGATGCATAAATTAGTCAAATAGTCTATGAGAAATCTCTCTACCTTCCTTTCAATATTGCTGTGAACCAGAAACTTCTCTTAAAAATATCTATCTACTTGTAAAAAAGTTCGTTTTTCCCGTCCCCAGTAGCTAATAATCTGACGTATTGGACAACAGATATTTTTATTCCATATAATCATTTTATCTGTATCTTCATTCCTTGTTCCGTCACTAAGTTGTGTCCGATTCTTCTCGACCCCATGGACTGCAGCGCACCAGACTTCCCTGTCCTTCAGTATCTCCCAGAGTTTGCTCAGACTTGTGTCCACTGAGTCAGTGATGCCATCCAACCATCTCATCCTCTGTGTATCTTATATAAAATAATCCTAGATGAATGTACCCACTAGGGGGCACACACATATTACTGGGAACATGTGAAGTTGCTCAGTCAGTCGTGTCCGACTCTTTGTGACCCCATGGACTGCAGCCCACCAGGCTCCTTCATCCATGGGATTTTCCAGGCAAGAGTGCTGGAGTGGGGTGCCATTTGGGAACGTGACTGATTAAAAACCCTGGAAGAAACAAAGTTTTAAACGTATACATTTCTTTCCTTTTCCTAAAAGCAGCACAAGTTTTCTTTTTTCTTTCTCTTTATGGATCGTGATTTAGAATCCAGAACGACAGCAGGCTTTATGGGGTCACACAGCTGATCATGACAAGTAAATTTCAAGTTCCTTCGGAAAAGAGCAACTCTCAAGAAGGCACAGACACTCTTTTCAATGTATCACCTCCAGTCTTGAAGAATTTGAATCAAGAAATTCACTTCCATGTGTGCATTAAAGAATAACATGTAGATGCCCCTCGTGCTATAATAACTTTGGTGGGATGGGATGTCTTACTTCTGAGTTCTCAGCCCCACAGTCAAGCCTTCTGGCAAAAAATAAGGCAGAATTATGGCTCCGTCGCTGGTTTGACCTGAGTATGTACCGATCTCAATTACTGACAAATAAAAAGAATGAGAAACGGTGATACATTCCATATTTCAGGCATTTCTTTTTACTATTCTGACTGTATATTGACTTCTGTTATCTGTAACCTGACGTAAAACTTGAAATATGACAGGAAAACAGAAGTATGACAGCAAGCATTGTCTTCATCAGCTGCTAATTGCTCCATTGCAAAGTAATGATTGAGAGAAAATATGAAAAAATGAAAGATAAATATGTCCATGATAGTTCAAACTGGCACCTATCTTCTGAGGACTTGACTTCAGCAAATTCGCTGTTGTGAAGGGTCTCTAATATTTTCGATATTTTCCTTTCTTCCTTGTTCTACAGCATCTCTGAGAAAGATGTCACAGTTTCAGGAAGGGTCTTCAATAATTCCCCTTCTTTGTTCTGGGCCACCTTTGACAAAGAAGCTGTATTCTCATGAAGGGTCTTCTCTGGGCTTTTGGTCTGTTGAAGGGTTTTCACGGAAACCACGTCAAGGCCGAGTTAGGAGCTAGTTCTCACCTCAGTATTTTATGGGGCTGCTGGAGGAAAGTAATTCGATCAGATGAAGCCTGAGGTCAACCAGCAAGCTGCAGAGAAATAGCTCCCAGATCTGGGGGGTGTCTTTTCAAGAGGCATTTCCTTGGGCAGGGCAGGGGGGAGGGACATGGACGAAACTTCTGGCTTAGACAGGTGGTTAGTATGATCTGGACCGTATTTCGTTTCTGAATATTAAGTCAAAGGCCGCCGCTGTGTCCTGTAACACAGGCTAACTGGACTCTGGGGCACTGTGAACGCCAGTCCTGGCTGTGTCTCTGGCTGATTTTATGCCTTGAGGCAAGTTCACGAGAGTGGTTGATGGGGATGTTTCTATAGATCTTACTGGTTATCAATTTTTTTCTTTCCAGTGTTACATATAATTTGCGTAGAGCATGGTGTGTGTTCCAGGTACAAGGTGTAATGATTTACATATGTCCCTGTCGGCCTCATTCAGTTGCTCAGTCACGTCCAACTCTTTGCAACCCCATGGACTACATCAGGCCTCCGTGTCCATCACCAACTCCTGGAGTTGACTCAGACTCAAGTCCATCAAGTCAGTGATGCCACCCAACCGTCTCCTCCTCTGTCCCCTTTTCCTCCTGCCCCCAGTCTTTCCCAGCATCAGGGTCTTTCCCAGTGAGTCGGCTCTTCACATCAGGGGGCCAGAGCCACCGGAGTTTCAACTTCAGCATCAGTCCTTGCAATGAGTATTCAGGGTTGATTTCCTTTAGGAGTGACTGGTTTGATCTCCTTGCTATCCGGGGCGCTCTCAAGAATCTTCTCCAGCACCCCGATTCAAAAGCATCAGTTCTTCAGCGCTCAGCTTCTTTATGGTCCAGCTCTCACATGACTATTGGAAAAACCATAGCTTTCACTACACAGACCTCTGTCAGCAAAGTGATGTCTCTGCTCTTTTTTTAATACCCCATCTCGGTTTGTCATAGCTTTCGTTCCATTACATATTTTATGAAAAGATTATCACAATAACTTTAGTGAACTTCACAGTCATCTCACAGATTAAAAAAATAAGGTGGAAAAAATATAGTGTTCCTTGTGATGATAACTCTTAGAATTTATTTTCTTAGACTTTCACATATAAGCTCAGCAGCATTCATTAAATGTATCACGTTGTACCTCACATCCTTGGTGGTGGTGGTGAAGTCGCTCAGTCGTGTCTGACTCTTTGCAACCCCGCGGACTGTAACCTACTAGGCTTCTCCGTCCATGGGATTCTCCAGGCAAGAGTACTGGAGTGGATTGCCATTTCCTTCTCCAGGGGATCTTCCCGACCCAGGGATCGAACCTGGGTCTCCTGCATTGGAGGCAGACGCTTTAACCTCTGAGCCACCAGGGAAGCCCCTCATCACATCCTTAGTACTTATTTATCCAGTGACTGGAAGTTTGTACCTTTTAAAAAAAAAATTGAAACACGGCTGATTTACCATATTATGTTAGTTTCAGTGGGCAGCGTAGTGATTCAAACTTTTTACAGATTATATTCCATTTATAGTTATTATAAAATGTAGGCTACAGTCCCTGTGCTGGGCAATATATCCTTGATATCCTTGTACCTTATTAATTTGTTGCACAGGCCTTTGTTCCTTTAAGTGCCCTCCACCTATCTTGCCCCTTCCCTCTCCAGTCTCCCCAGATTATGTCAGGAAAGCAAGATTAAGTTGCTTGAGAGCCGGTACCATGTTGCAGACGAAATCCAGACCCACACAGCCCCACTTCAAAACAGCCACAAAGCCCGTCTCTTCTGCCGGAGTGGTTTCTGCATCAAGGAACCAAGGACATGGACAGAAGTTGCTTAAGTCTTAGAAGGAAGGAGGTGCAAGAAAAGGTCCTTAATTTTCTGTGGTCATTTCATCAAAAGACCACGAACTGCAGGCTTGAATCAACAGGCATTCATCTTCCCTCACTCCCGGCCCTGGTCCTAGAGAACAGACACCTGAGGTCATGGGGTCCTCCCCGCCTCTTCCAGCTTCTGGGGGCTCCAGGCGTCCATCCCTGGGCTGGTGGCCACCTCCCTCCCGTCTCTGCCTCCGTCTCCACGTGGCTACTGCTGTGTCCACGTCTCTCCTGTGTCTTATTAAGGACCCTGTCATTGGATTTAAGGCCACCTTCATCCAGAAGTTCTCATTTCAAAATCCTTTACTTCATTCCATCTGCAAAAATCTTTTTTTTTTTTCCAAAAGTTCTGGGCTTAGAACCTGGACTTATTCATTGAAACCACTGGAAGAAAAGCTATGACCAACCTAGACAGCATATTTAAAAGCAGAGACATTACTTTGCCAACAAAAGTCCGTCTAGTCAAAGCTGTGGTTTTTCCAGGAGTCATGTATGGATGTGAGAGCTGGCCTATAATGAAAGCTGAGTGCCGATTAATGGATGCTTTTGAAGTGCAGTGTTGGAGAGGACTCTTGAGAGTCCCTTGGACTGCAAGGAGATCCAACCATTCAGTCCTAAAGGAAATCAGCCCTGAATTTTCACTGGAAGGACTGATATTGAAGCTGAAACTCCAATTCTTTGGCTACCTGATGCGAAGAGATGCTGGGGAAGACTGAAGGCAGGAGGAGAAGGGGGTGACAGAGGATGAGATGGTTGAATGGCATCACGGACTGGATGGATGTGAGTCTGAGCAAGCTCCGGGAGACGGTGATGGAGAGGGAGGCCTGGCGTGCTACAGTCCGAGGGTTGCACACAACTTAACTGAACTGAGCTGATAGAAACCACTACAGTTTCCATACTGGGTATTTGTCTGGCAGACAGTGGGTTAAGCGTGGTTTCTGTGTGTTTTTAAAGGTGGAAGAAGAAGCAATAATTAACTGTTATTCCTGACAGACCACTTGGTATTTTAGCAAAATAAAAATTCCCTAGATTTGCTTCATGAATCTTAACAATAAGCAACAAAGAATTGTCTGATTTGAGTCTCAATGTGTTAAGTAAAGTGCTACTCATTCAGTCATGCCTAATTCTTACCGACCCCATGGACTGTAGCCCACCAGGCTCCTCTGTTCATGGGATTCTCCAGGCAAGAACATTGGAGTGGGTTGCCATGCCTTCCTCCAAGGGGTCTTCCTGACCTAGGGATCGAACCCAGGTCTCCTGCATTGCAGGCAGATTCTTTACTGTCTGAGCCACCAGGAGGGGCTTGTATAAAGTTGTTTAAAAACCTCACTACTTTCTTCCAACTCAGCAGACATCTTTCATGCTTCAGAAGCAGCAAAAGAAATATAATTTCCGAGGGAGAGAGAGACAGCAGAATGCCACGTAGACATCGACCTCAGTGGAAAATGTCACTGGGTGGAACAGGGCAGGGATTTTTAAGACTTCCTTTTGTTAAAAGCAAAGCTTTTCGGTTCAGAGAGAAAAGAGAGCAAAGCGCATTTTTTTTTTTTTTTGTAAAGGAAAGAATTCTAAAATGTGGAGCGAACCATTTGATATTAGCAGAAAAAGGATGGCTGGATGTATGAAAGTGCCCTCTTAGTGGAAGCTGGGTCTGAAATGGCCCTGCTGACTGATGTATGAAATATTACAGCCCAGAAAGGACGCAGGAACCCATGCTTCACACATCCACAAGGCATTCTGTGTGTAAAGGAATGTGCCTGTCCAAGCAGGTTCTCGGCAAAATCAAATAAACCTGCTGGATTGCCACGCATTTCTGAGTTTGCAAATGCTTGGTATACACCCAACTTCCATTTTTTTGAGGATGTGTATATTATCCCTCATGTCATGGATCAGAACAGTTTTTCAAAGGCCATGTGGAAAAAAAAAATTATTCCACTTCAAACAGTATAAGCCCAAGTAGCCATTCTAAAAAAAAAAAAAGCAGGATCAACTCAGAGACTAACGTCTTTAGTTCTCTAATCATCTACTGTAGAGTTGAAATATTAACAGAATTTGTTAAAATGTTGGGAAAACAGACTAGTCTACCTATATGGTATTCCACAGGGACTCGGAATGAGTTCCGTCCTCTCAGTAAAATTTTTAAAACTACTACTTTGATGTCAATCTAATTTTTTTTTTTTTCCTAGACACCGTTTTAAATAAATATAGTCTACTTATATTACCAGTAGCAACGGAGGCCACACGGAGTCTGTCATTTCGCAGACAGACGTCACGTCCTCTGGGCCCAAGTTAGGGACCCAGCCCTTCTAGGGGACCTTTTCCTTTACCGTCGGGTGGTGTCATAAGAACGGACCTTTTAGAACGCCAGGAGCCTCGGACCATCCAATGGTAGGGACCCCAGCGTTTCTCAACCTGTGCTGACTCGTTGAAGTGAAATTACACATAGGGTCTAGAATACTGCAACAGGTACTTTAGGTCAGAGTGACCGATAAAAAAGAAAAAAGAAAAACGTCTCCATGTACCTTAACAAACAACTCAGGTTTCCCTTACTGTGGAAGCGGCCGAGGGTACGTCTTCCCGGGGCTAGTGAAGGACTTTCCTTTCCTTGCACTTGAGAAACGTTTCAGTAGGGTGTGTCGTGTAAACCCAAACCTTTCCACCACCGAGGAGTTCAAAGTGTGCACATCAAGACACACGAGCGAACCTTTTCACCTCCTTTGACATGTCTGTACATCTACTCTCTCTATATCTACTATCTACCCACGTATTCACCCTACCTTTTTACCACCCTACTTATCCATTTTTCTACCTGCTCTGTCTGTCTAACTACCCATCTATCCACCTATCCATCCGTCTGTCTACTAACTATCTATCCTACCTACCCATCCTGTCTATTTACCCATCTATTCTCCCTACCTATCTAGTAAGGGACCACCGAGTCTGTGATTCCGTAGACAGATGTTACGCCCTCTGGACCCAAGTTAGGGACCCAGTCCTTCTAGGCGACCTCTTCCTTTACCGTGGGGTGAGGTCATGATGACGGACCTTTTAGGGTACCTGTCTCCTCGGACCATCCGATGTCAGGTACCCCAGTGTTTCTCTGTACCCTGTACTGACTCGTTGAAGTGAATGAAGTGAATTCCCCCTACCCTCCCACCGAGTCACCCATCTCTCTGTCTCTTTATCTACTCTCTTTATCGATCAATCTTTCTGTCTATCTACTACGCATCTTTCTATCTACTATTACCTCTGCCTAATCACTGCAGGACGAGACAAGAGTCAGTAACATGGAGGGTGGAAAGAGGGTGTCAAAGTTCAGGCCTTTCGGATTGGAAGTTCCATTACCATAGTCCTTCGTCCAGTAACTCCTCCACTAAGCAGAAGTCGGCACCTCCGGAGTACGGGGTCTAATCAGAGAGCACGTCCTTCTCTGGGGTCTCTCGAGACAGAGAGAGGGTGGTGACCTCCAGTGTCGTCCGTCCCGAACCGACACTTGGTCCTTCTCTCTCGCGCAGTCTTACCTTCGTAGGAACTAGGGCCTAAAACCTGAAGGTCAGAGGTCTTAAGATTTTTATTTAAAGACATCAGACATTCGGTCGGACAGACACCGCAAATCAATATCGTCGACTTACCTGTTCGTGTCTCTAAATCATCGACCTACTATCCGTTTCTGTGTCTACCCATCCACCGACGTATCTATCTATCTGTGTGTTTATCTGCCTATCCATACATGTGTCTGTGTCTCTCTCTATTATCTATACATCTGGGTATTTATCTAACTGTGTGTCTATCCCTCTGTGTATTATCTACATATCTGCCCATGTATCTTTCTACTATCTACTTAAACTTGTCTATCTACCTGCGCACTTTTCTACCTACCTACTAGCCGACCTATTTATATTGTCTATCGAATATCTACTTTCTATGTTATTTGTCTACTGAAAATTTTAAATAAAATTAACCTCCGATTAATGAAATGTTGTCTCACCACCAAAAACGGTGTGTAAGTGTACTTAGGCGGTGCCCACATGTACACAGGGGGTAGGACTTGGGGGAAGGGTGGAGGGAGGGGTAGGGTAGGCAGTCCCAGTAGGGTCACGTGGCCGGGGCTCACGGGAGAGAGTACGTAGTTTGGACCTGACCGCTAGACAAAGTGTATACCATTATATGTGCAAAGTCACGATAAGAGAGTCTAGTAGGGTGGGAGAGGGAGAGGGTGTCTCAGGTTTTCGGACAAGAAATGGAGACACAGAGAAAACGATAGAGTGTATGTCCCAGTAGCTTACCATCTTTCTAAATTCCACATATATGTGTTAATATACTGTATTGGTGTTTTTCTTTCTGGCTTACTTCACTCTGTATAACAGGCTCCAGTTTCATCCACCTCATTAGAACTGATTCAAATGTATTCTTTTTAATGGCTGAGTAATATTCCATTGTGTATATGTACCACAGCTTTCTTATCTATTCATCTGCTGATGGACATCTAGGTTGCTTCCATGTCCTGGCTATTATAAACAGTGCTGTGATGAACATTGGGGTACATGTGCCTCTTTCAATTCTGGTTTCCTCAGTGTGTATGCCCAGCAGTGGGATTGCTGGGTCATATGGCAGTTCCATTTCCAGTTTTTTAAGGAATCTCCACACTGTTCTCCAGAGTGGCTGTACTAGTTTGCATTCCCACCAACAGTGTAAGAGGGTTCCCTTTTCTACACACCCTCTCCAGCACTTATTTAAATGGATGACTTTGATAGATACATTCGAACAGATGAATGGATGAAACATGGATGCATGGGATGGTTGGAGAAAAGATAATAGACAGATGATAGACGTGCCAAGGGATATGTAAACAGATTAAGTAAAATGCCTGTATATTCTACGGGTTTGGAGCATTGCGTAATGACACTACAGTATCAGAGTACTTCCATTGAAAATTCCCCTGTGGTCCCCCACTTCTTCCCTCTTCCCTCCATAACTCCTGGCAAGCACGGATCTTTTGACTGTCTCCATAGTTCTGCCTTTCCCAGAAGGTCACTGAGTTAGAATCCTACAGTACGTGGCTGATAATCAATTTTTAAAGTAATACCCCTAATTCCTTTCTTGGAAAGGAAACGGTTCTTTCCTTGATGAAAGCACTGTCTGAAAGGCTGCCATGTGTTGGACGTTCTATTGACATGATCTCATTTAATTACTCCAACATCCTCCTGAATGAGGTCATAGCATCCGAGTTTTGCCGGCTAGCTCAGAGGTTCCAAATTCAGGCAGGACGTGAGTGCAAGAGAGCCTTGAAAGGCAACCCTTTGTCATCCACTTCATCCTGGCTTCAGGAGGCGCCAGAGTCTGCTGCTGACTTTTAGGGCCAATGATGACCTTACACTTGGGTTTCCCTGGTGGCTCAGTGGTAAAGAATCCACCTGCCAACGCAGGAGACACGGGTTCCATCCCTGGGTCGGAAAGATCCCCTGGAGGAGGGTATGGCAACCCACTCTAGTATTCTTGCCTGGGAGAATCCCATGGGCTACAGCCCACGGGGTCGCAAAGAGTCAGAGATGACTTAGTGAGTAAACAGGAACAGTAATGATACCCACTCTATTTCTAGCCAACCATGGGCTCTTAGACACATTAAGATGTGTGCAGACCTGAGAAATCCTGAGATAAATGTCTTTCCACGAGTGATCTTTTTTCTTTTAATCTTTCTGATTTGGCTCCATTGGGTATTCATTGCAACTCACAGGCTTGGTTGCCCCGAGGCACGTAGGATCTTAGTTCCCTGAACATGGATTGAACCAGCATTCCAGCACTGGAAGGTGGAGTCTTAACCAATGGGCCACCCAGGAAGTCCCCCTTACATGAGTGGTCTTATTTAAGAAATAAGACTAAGGCTGCTTGCGTAAACAGTTCACGTTTTCCCGTCTCCGCTCTTCCTACATACAAAACCAAAATAACTTTGGACAAATGCCTCATGCACACAGAGCTCCTAGTTGGAGAAATCAGTGGAGACAGTCATTAATTGAATAAGCTCAACGTTCAGCCCAGTGCTCTGCACACACAGGCGATGTCTTGCATTTTAATTGGGTCTGATAGCTCAGCTGGTAAAGAATCCTCCTGCAGTGCAGGAGACCTGGGTTCGATTCCTGGGTTGGGAAGATTCCCCTGGAGAAGGAAAAGGCTACCCACCCCAGTATTCTGGACTGGAGAATTCCATGGACTATACAGTCCATGGGATCGCAAAGAGTAGGTCACGACTGAGCGACTTTCACTTTTCAGCATTGTTATGAAGAATTCTTTCCTCTCCGTTAGACATTGTAGGTGGATTTTACCCTGTAGTTTCACCACCAAATTGATGTTGTTGCTCAGTTACTAACTTGTGTCTGATTCTTTGCGACTCCATGGACTGCAGCCCATCAAGCTTTGCTGTCCATCACCATCTCCCAGAGCTTGCTCAAACTCATGTCCATCAAGTTGGTGATGCCATCCAATCATCTCGTCCTCTGTATTCCCCTTCTCCTCCCACCTTCAGTCTTCGGGTCGTAGGCCCAGAAAAGGTTACTCCGTCGACAAACGGAGCCCACCGGTTTCCTAACCCCAAAGTCCAAGTTGTAGTCAGGAAGGTTACTTATAAGTCCTGACTGAAGGAAATCCTACCTGACCAACATAGAGGAACGTCACGTTCCCTGAGAGTTCTCCCGTACCATCTGAGAGTTCTCAGAAGAGGTTGTAGTGGCAAGTTTTGGTAGTTAAGAAGCCGTGAGTTGAAAGAAATACCAGGTCGAGAGTGTGGGTATGTACTGATGACCTTTTTGGTATCGGAACTGATCTGCCTGGAAACAACCGTTTGATTGCAGACGAAAACTTATACGAAACTTGAGGAACGACGCGTGCCTCGAGAGTTCTCAGAAGAGGTCGTGAGGAACCCGGTAGTCTATTTTGTTGTCGTAATACCCAGAACAGTATAGCACGGATTTAATTTGTCATCTCACTAAGTCTTTAGACGCTCCCCTAGACGTCCCCGCGTAACCCAGACAGGACCTACACACTTAAAAATACCGTTAGAGTCAAAGAGGAAAGAAGGTTACGGGAAGGTAAGTCAAAAGACCCCGGAGAAGAGAAATTAAATAAATAAGGCAACGATGTAACACGGACTGGGAAACGCTGGGGTACCTGACATTCGGGTGGTCGGACGAGACAGGTTCCCTAAAGAGTCCGTTCTTACCCGACGGTCGGTTGCCCTCACCCAACGGTAAAGGAGGAGGTCCCCTAAAAGAACTGGGTTCTAACTTGACAGGAGAGGACGTTGGACCAAGAAATGGTGACCCTTCGGACATTAGTTCCCAATCCTCTTTCTTTAGGTCTACTGTCTACACACACGTCCTAGAGGTTTTCCCTGAAGTCTGACTTTATCGGTAGTCGTTGGTTCTTTTTCGTATCTACGCTTGAACGACTCAACACAGACTGAGACACTGAGGTACCTGACATCGGGCGGTCCGAGGAGACAGGTCCCCGAAAAGGTCCGTTCTTGTGACCTCACCCAACGGTAAGGGAAGAGGTCCCCTAGAAAGACTGGGTCCCTAGATTGAGGACAGAGGACGTAACCGTCTATCCAAGAAATGGTGATCGCGGTGGATTCTGCCTGCTGTCGACTCTGACAAAAGTGGGACCTCCCCTAGTCCGAAGATGTACATCTTTGGTCCATCAAGAGACACAACAGTGGGACCCTTCCCACTGTGGTTCTACTTGTCCTCGGTCGGAGGAGTGGACAGAACGTCAGGGTGTGAGAACGAGAGTCTACAGACACCTTTTATTTCCGTAGTTGCACGTAAGCACTATAGGTAGACAAAGGGTCGTACTTGACACTAAAAAACGATAGGTTTTAGACAAGTGCTCGAGAGTCTAAGGTGGTGGCCGTGTGGCGGTTTACGACTCAATACGTTTGCCCCGCCGAAGAGACGTCTCACCTTTATTCAGAACTGAACAAACTTTTGGAAAGACTAATCTAACTAAACTAATGCGAAACACGGAGACTCGAGAAAACTTTCGAGTCAATCGAGTAGCACTTTATCTCGATCACAAGGTATAAGTAATGATTACCTGAGTACCGGGTGGGTGCCCCCACCCATGCCAACCCACCCCCCAATCATAGATTGGAAGCTGTAACTTAGGTCAGTTGTACCACAACGATGTAGTAGGTAAAGGACTGACATCTAGAATGGTTTTAAACATATAAAATAGAGAAATTTGCTTCTGTTAGGGTTTTTTTTTTTTTTTGAGCTTGTCTTCATCTAAGTCCTATAAAGACAGAAGTAACCAGAAAGATTATTTATGAATAATGTAAGTATAATGTTAACTCCTAGGATAATCTCCTTCACTTGAAGAAAAATGATGCCTTGTCTCCAGGGCTTAGGAAGGGTCTTGTCAGACACTGTAGACAGATGGATGTCATGGATTGATGGATGGCTAGATAGATATGATGGATGGATGGATAACTAGATAGATGGGTAGATAGATTTTCAGGACTGATAAATATGATAGGTAAATATGAGGTAAAGATCAGGTAAATATGATAGGTAGATGGATGGCTGGCTAGAGAGATAGATATTCAGGATAGATGATAGACAGACAGATAGATATGATAAATGGATGACCAGATAGATCGATGGATAGACAGATATTCAAGATTAATGATGAACAGATAGATAGGATGGATGGACGGATGAATGGATGACTAGATAGGCAGATGGATAGATATGATGGATGAATGGATAGATAGATATGATGGATGGATAGCCTGATAGTCAGGATTGATGTAGACAGATCAGTATGACGGACGGACGGGTGGATGGATGACTAGACAGATGCATGGATATGGTTTTCGGTGTGAGAGCTGAGCGCCAGCGAGCCGTGTGGGAAACCCTGAGAAAGGTCTCACTGGACGCGTTTTACAGGAACTGCTGACTGTGAGGCATTGCTATTCTAGCCACCCAGAAGGCAGGCTCTCTACAGACGGCACGTTTGCAGAAACAAGCTTCCTGCTCAGAACATTCAAGCATATGTTTTGAGTGCGTGATGGCTTTGCTTACCTTAGGTTTGTTAAAAAGATAGATAGTTTACCTAAGGATCAGTGGTAGATCGTTCGACGTCATTATTCAACAGTCTTTCCAAACGCAGCTGTTTTGTCAATTTCGTGCATGGTAACTCGCTTCAGTCGTGTCTGACTCTTTGCGACCCCATGAACTGTAGGCCTGCCAGGCTCCTCTGTCCATGGGGATTCTCCAGGCAAGAAGTCGGGAGTGGGCTGCCATTTCCTCCTCCAGGGGATCTTTCCTACCCACGGGTGAAAACGTCGTATCTTATGTTACCCGCTTTGGCGGGTTCTCTACCACTGGTGCCACTTGGGAAGCAAAAATCAACGCAAAACCATAAACGAGCATCTCCTGTGCAAACACACATTCACAGCCAATGATCTTTTCTTTCTCGTGCTTAAGGAAGTGGCTGATAACCTGCTCACAAAACACTGGGCCTCTAGTCCCCCGAAGAGATTTTTACAGCTTTGAGAGAACTTGAAGGGCAGTCTTGAGTTACAGAGCTCCGGATCAAATCCAAAGTCTTAGGAAGGTGAATCTTTGATGAGACTTGAAGACCCCAGATTGTAACACACATGGCTCATTTAATAGGTAGAGATTTATCTGTGTGTTAACAACACACTCAGGGGAAGCAGGGAAAGCAGAAATGTGTGGGTCACTCAGTCGTGTCTGGCTCTTTGTGACCCCATGGACTGTAGCCCGCCAGGCTCTTCTGTCCATGGGATTCTCCAGGCAAGGATACTGGAGTGGGTTGCTGTATCCTCTTCCCAGGGATCAAAACCCAGGTCTCCTGCATTGCAGGCAGGTTCTTTATCATCTGAGCCACCAGGTGCATAGGACTGTAATAAAGAGCACTATTATAAATGTTTACCCATGGGAGATTTGATAAATATGTGACAATAAATATATTTGATGGAATATTATACGGCAGTTAAAAATGATCAGGCAGGTATTTATGTGATAAATTGAAAAAAAAAAACTATGAAATATCGTCAAGTCAAAAAAACAAGTTACAAAGAGTCCCTGTTGTGGAATGCCGTTTGTGTTCATAAATAAATAAGTAAAATATTCATTTTTAATATATTAAAAGATCTGTCTTAGATCTGCCAGGGCTTAGTTGCGACACAGGGGATCTTTAGTTGCTGTGTGCAAACAAACTCTGAGTTGCAGCACGTGGGATCGAGCTACATGACTGAGGATGAAACCTGGGTCTCTTGCACTGGGAACACAGGGTCTTAGCCACTGGGCCCCCAGTGAACCCACGAGGAGGCATTCTTTTGTTTTTAATTTTTCCACGTGCATGTGGATTTGACTATTTTTTTGTTTGTTTCCCATAAGCAATGGCACCCCACTCAAGTACTCTTGCCTGGAGAATCCCATGGACGGAGGAGCCTGGTGGGCCGCAGTCCATGGGGTCGCTGAGGGTTGGACACGACTCAGTGACTTCACTTTCCTGCATTGGAGAAGGAAATGGCAGCCCACTCCAGTGTTCTTGCCTGGAGAAGCCTAGGGACGGGGGAGCCTCGTGGTCTGCAGTCTATGGGGTCGCACAGAGTCGGACACGACTGAAGCGACTTAGCAGCAGCAGCAGCAGCATTATCAACCTGTTTATCTAAAATGGAGGGAGAAAAATGAAAAATGAGAAAATCATCTTTTTTGGGGGGTGGGAAGCCTCTTTCTCTCCCTGTGCACCTTGCTATTTTATGAAAGCCTTAAGTAAATGGCACCCCACTCCAGTACTCTTGCCTGGAAAATCCTGTGGATGGAGGAGCCTGATAGGCTACAGTCCATGGGGTCGCAAAGAGTAAGACACGACTGAGCAACTTCACTTTCACTTTAAGAACACATGGGTGGCCAAATAATGCTCGCAAAAACAGGCATGAATCTGTTGTGAGGCCTCTTTAAACGTGACGAAATGACTGCCTGTGTTTTCGTGTGCTTGATACGTCAGGTGGATTCTTTACTGTCTGAGCCAGCAGGGAAGCCCTCGAGATTACTGGAAGGGGAAGACACTTCCCCTATACCCTTCTAGGGTCTTCAGGCAATCTAAATTAAATTAACATGAGACAGATGAGCAGGAGAAAATCAAACGTTTAAGTACATGTATACATTGCCGACTAAGGTCCGTCTAGTCAAGGCTATGGTTTTTCCTGTGGTCATGTATGGATGTGAGAGTTGGATTGTGAAGAAGGCTGAGCGCCAAAGAATTGATGCTTTTGAACTGTGGTGTTGGAGAAGACTCTTGAGAGTCCCTTGGACTGCAAGCAGATCCAAGCAGTCCATTCTGAAGGAGATCAGCCCTGGGATTTCTTTGGAGGGAATGATGCTGAGGCTGAGACTCCAGTACTTTGGCCACCTCATGCGAAGAAGTGACTCACTGGAAAAGACTCTGATGCTGAGGCGGGGATTGGGGGCAGGAGGAGAAGGGGACGACAGAGGATGAGATGGCTGGATGACATAACGGACTCAATGGGCATGAGTCTGAGTGAACTCCGGGAGATGGTGATGGACAGGGAGGCCTGGCGTGCTGCGATTCATGGAGTCACGAAGAGCTGGACATGACTGAGAGACTGAACTGAACTGATATATAGAGAAAAGAACTTTGCTGCTGGCTCCGCGGTAAAGAGTTCACCTGCCAATGAAGGAGACGTGGGTTTAGTCCCTGGCTCGGGAAGCTCCCTGGAGGAGGGCACGCTCCAGAATTGTTGCCTGAGAAATCGCACAGAAAGAGGAGCCTGGTGGGCTACAGTCAAGGGGGGGTCACAAAGAGTCAGCATACGACTGAGCAACTCAGCATAGCCTGTCTCTTGAGGACCTTCAGACATGCTGTCACCCAGAGGCAAGAGAGGGAAAAAAAAATTTTTTAAAAGATGGTGGTGACTTGCTGGGTTGAGTTACTTCCTACTCACACCCAAGACTGCAAATTTCATTTTGGAGAATCTCATCAAAGACCAGCATTTTCGTAGCAAGGATCATTTTTAATGCAAACCATCTGCTCAGCAAGAAAAGAAAACAGAGAAAAAGAAAAAAAAAAAGAAAAGAGCATGGCCTCAGTTTGCTGCAAAAGAGACCAGTCTTTGCTTTTTCAACCAAGAGGCGGTGCACTAATTAATTTTTTAAAGGCTGACCTCGTTTGAATTATTTCAGGCCTCTCGATGAAAACCATATGTCGGGAGGGTGTCTGTCTTTAATTCTATAGGCTGGAAACTCTGTGTGTTTTTGGAAGTTTTCTGTCCGGCCGTTCATACCTTGTGGTGAACAGGAGTGTCGGGTTACTTTTCGAACAAAGACCCGCAGTGTGAACTCGAGGGGCAGGCATGGGTTTTTAAGGAGAAAAAGTGAGGCGGCAGAGAAGGAGGGGGGGCGAATTACAGAGAAACGCTACTCGGCGTGTAAACCTGTTTAGAGCTGCCCAATCTGTGCAGATACTGTGTACGACCCACTCGTAGATCAGCCCTGGAAAGTGGGGGAAGGGGAAAGGTGATGAACTCCTGGGAGAGTGAAATGGAAAACTGACTGTGATGAAATAAGAGCCACAGTGGAACTTAGGGAGTGCATGCGGGCGTGTCTATAACTGATCATCAAAAGTTCCCTGGTTCTTAAAGACAATGCCGATTCAAAACCTAGTAGGTTTGAATAAACAGACTGATGCTTGTGAACCATGCTGTTGGAGATGACTCTCTTGAGAGTCCCTTGGACTGCGTGGAGCTCAAACTAGTCAATCTTAAAAAAAAAAATCTACCCTGGAGATTCATTGGAGGGACTACCGGTGCTGAAGCTGACGCTCCAATCCTTTGGCCACCTGATGCGAAGAGCTGACTCATATGAAAAGACCCTGATGCTGGGAAAGATTGGGGGGGGAGAAGGGGACGGCAGAGGGTGAGATGGCTGGATGGCATCACCGACTCCATGCACATGAGTTTGAGCACGCTCCCGGGAGATGGTGATGGACAGGGAGGCCTGGTGTGCTGCAGTCCATGGGGTCGCTGAGTCAGACACGACTGAGGGACTGAACCGCAAGTAGAGGTATATGGCTCCCTGGCTTATCCTTATGGTTGCCAGTCAAATGCTTTTCTAAGAGTCCTGACACCCCAGAAAAAAAAAAGAAAAGAAAGTAGAGATATTTCAGAAGAAGGAGGAAGAATAAAAACAGAGCCTCGGGGGGTAGGTCCATGCCCCGCTGGAACCATGTCAATCTCGTTTCCATGGTAACAATACTTTCCTCATAAGGAATTAAATGAGAAGGACACCATGGGCCAGTGTGGTCATATAACTCATTTTTTAAGATTTCAATATTTTCTTTCGCACCTTTGGTAGTTTTTTTTTTTTTTTAAACAGCATATCTAGGACTTGTAAGCTACACTTATCGGTTCAGTTCAGCTGCTCAGTGGTGTCCGACTCTTTGCGACCCCAGGCACACCAGGCCTCCCTGTCCATCACCATCTCCCGGAGTTCACTCAGACTCATGTCCATCGAGTCCGTGATGCCATCCAGCTGTCTCATCCTCAGTCGTCCCCTTCTCCTCCTGCCCCCAATCCCTCCCAGCATCAGTCTTTTCCAATGAGTCAACTCTTTGCATGAAGACATATCAAGGACCCTGAAAAGGAATCCGTAGGGAGAAATGATCTTGATGACATGACATAAGTTATGATGTCATGTTTCCTATACCATAATGAATGCTTAAATGCTGCAACAAATGTAATCAGTTCTGATGACTTAGAGATTCATCTACTTCTTGTCAGCACACGATAAAGCCCAGATATGAGGCCAGGCGAAAGATGACTGCTCAAAATTTTTGAATAAGGAACTCTAACACATAATGATGTAATGTTTGGTTTTCTCACAAGTCTTTTTTTTTTTTTTTTTTGATAAATGAGGGAAAATATGGACAAAGAAATTCATGGATTTATTAGTGCCAACATCAAAGCTGAAAATATTTGGAGTTCTAAACTTTCACTTACATTATATCCCAGGGGTGAATACTGCTGCTTCAAAAGTGAATTAAGAAGATATAAATGACTTAAGAAAATAAAAGCGAGATGAGATTTGGGGAAAGTGCCATATTCAGTAAAGAGTGAAAAATGTTCTTATTCTACTAGAAAGAAATGTTCTCATAATTTAATTGCTAAAATCCTCAAGGGTCATTTCAAATAGAGGGTGATATAAAATATCTATGTAGCTTAGTTAAGTTGCTCAGTCGTGTCCGACTCTTTGAGACCCCGTGGACTGTAGCCCACCACGCTCCGCCATCCATGGGACTCTCCAGGCAAGAACACTGGAGTGGGTTGCCATTTCCTTCTCCAGGGGATCTTCCCGACCCAGGGATCGAACCCAGGTCTCCCGCATTGCAGGCAGACACTTAAACCTCTGAGCCACCAGGGGCCACACATAAGCAATAGGATGCATAAATAGGTATAGATATATAACCGATATAACATGTGACATGTTATAAATATATTTTTTATATGTGTGTGTATCTATCTGCTCAGTGTCTCAGCCATGTCCAACTCTTTGCAACCCCCTGGACTGTAGCCCACCGGGCTCCTCTGTCCATGGGATTCTCCAGGCAGGAATACTGGAGTGGGTTGTCATTTCCTCCTCCAGGGGATCTTTATACACTGTGTGTCTCATAATACAGATTTGTATAAAATATCTCCTAATTACATATTACTGCTATAAAACTTTCATCAGTCACTCAGTTCAGTCGCCCAGCTGTGCCTGACTCTTTGCGACCTCATGGACCGCAGCACGCCAGGCCTCCCTGTCCCTCACCAGCTCCCAGAGCTTAGTCAAACTTATGTCCATTGAGTTGGTGATGCCATCCAACCATCTCATCCTCTGTCGTCCCCTTCTCCTCCTGCCCTCAATCTTTCCCAGCATCAGGGTCTTTGCCAATGAATCAGTTCTTCACATCAGGTGGCCAAAGGATTGGAATTTCAGCTTCAGCATCAGTCCTTCCAGTGAACACCCAGGACTGATTCCCTTTAGGATGGACTGGTTGGATCTCCTTGCAGTCCAAGGAACTTTCAAGAGTCTTCTCCAACACCACAGTTCAAAAGCATCAATTCTCAGGCGCTCAGCTTTCTCTATGGTCCAACTCTCGCATCCATACATGACCACTGGAAAAACCATAGCCTTGACTAGATGGACATTTGTTGGCAAAGCAATGTCTCTGCTTTTTAATGTGCTGTCTGGGGCTGCTGTCCATGGGGGTGGCAGAGAGTCGGGCTCACCAGGAGCACTCACACAACCTCAGTTCCCGTCCTAACGCAGGCCCTGTGTTAAACCCTTAGAAGCTGCAGCTGGCGTGAGCCACAGAGGCCTGGGAGGCTGCTGCGATTGTTATGAATCCCATTTTGCACATGAAGAGACTGAGCTTTTGTAGAGAAGGCCAGCCTCTGGAGGAGGCCACCCTCGGGCTAGGAATCGGTCCCTGCTTTGAGCCCCGCTGTGATTCTTCTCAAGTGGAAGGAAGAAAGATGTTTGGGCCTGCCTTGGAAATTCACTGTAGGTTTGCTTTCCTGAACAGGGAATAAGGCACCCAGTAAGGGGCACCTTGCCCCTTAAAAGATTGAAGGCGGGAGGAGAACGGGCCAACAGAGGGTGAGATGGTTGGATGGCATCACCGATTCGGTGGACATGAGTTTGAGCCAGCTCTGGGAGTTGGTGATGGACAGGGAGGCCTGGCGTGCTGCCGTCCATGGGGTCAGACAGAGTCGGACTCGACTGAGCGACTGAACTGCAACGAGGGGCACTTGGCTTCTGGGAGGGCAGGAAAACTTGCTGGGGAGGATTTCTGTGTGTAAACAAACTTCAGTCAACTGGCCCCCCCCCACCCCAAGCAGTGTCCCTAACCGTAAACGGAGCTTCAGGGGAGGCTCAGAGCCTCGGGCTGCTTTCCTGCAGCTGCCTGACCTCCAGGGACCTCAGAGGCGGCCCCCTGGGCGGGGGTGAGGAGGGGAAACAGGCTTAACCCCCCGGGAAAGCCTGCAGCCTGTAGGACAGGGGAGCGGGGCAGCCTTGCTGTTTGTCTGTGGGGAGGAAAGGAGATGTGGGAGACTGTTTGTAGGCAGAGGATGCTTTCAGTAGAGATGCCAGATGAAAGTCAGCCAGCCAGCACGGACACACGTCTATACACACACAGACGCACACAGTAATACACACACACACACACACACACACACACACACACGTATACACGCATATAAACTCACTAAATATATACACACGTATTGAGGGCAGCACTTTCACAGCATCGTCTTTCAGGATTTGAAATAGCTCACCTGGAATTCCATCACCTCCACTAGCTTTGCTCGTAGTGATGCTTGCTAAGGCCCACTTGACTTCACATTCCAGGAGGTCTGCCTCTAAACGAGTGATCACACCATCGTGATTATCTGGGTCGTGAAAATCTTTTTTGTACAGTTCTTCTGTGTATTCTTGCCACCTCTTCTTAATATCTTCTGCTTCTGTTAGGTCCATACCACTTCTGTCCTTTATCGAGCCCATCTTTGCATGACATGTTCCCTTGGTATCTCTCATTTTCTTGAAGAGATCTCTAGTCCTTTCGACTCTGTTGTTTTCCTCTATTTCTTTGAATTGATTGCTGAGGAAGGCTTTCTTATCTCTCCTTGCTATTCTTTGGTTTTTCTCTCCTTTTCTCTTTTGCTTTTCGCTTCTCTTCTTTTCCCAGCTATCTGTAAGGCCTACAGCCATTTTGCTTTTTTGCGTTTCTTTTTCTTGGGGATGGTCTTGATCCTTGTCTCCTGTACAAAGTCACGAACCTCCGTCCACAGTTCATCAGGCACTCTGATGCCAGCAAATTTGGAAAACTCAGCAGTGGCCACAGGACTGGAAGAGGTCAGTTTTCATTCCAATCCCAAAGACAGGCAATGCCGAAGAATGCTCAAACTAGCGCACAATTGCACTCATCTCACACACTAGTAAAGTCATGCTCAAAATTCTCCAAGCCAGGCTTCAGCAATACGTCAACCGTGAATTTCCAGATGTTTAAGCTGGTTTTAGAAAAGGCTTGAGGGACCAGAGATCAAATTGTCAACATCTGCTGGATCATGGGAAAAGCAAGAGAGTTCCAGAAAAACATCTATTTCTACTTTATTGACTATGCCAAAGCCTTTGACTGTGTGGGTGACAATAAACTGTGGAAAATTCTGAAAGAGATGGAAATACCAGACCACCAGACCTGCCTCTTGACAAATCTGTATGCAGGTCAGGAAGCAACAGTTAGAAGTGGACATGGAACAACAGACTGGTTCCAAGTAGGAAAAGGAGTACGTCAAGGCTGTATATTGTCACCCTGCTTATTTAACTTCTATGCAGAGTACATCATGAGAAACACTGGGCTGGAGGAAGCAGAAGCTGGAATCAAGATTGCTGGGAGAAATATCAATAATCTCAGATATGCAGATGACACCACCCTTATGGCAGAAACTGAAGAGGAACTAAAGAGCCTCTTGATGAAAGTGAAAGAGGAGAGTGAAAAACTTGGCTTAAAGCTCAACATTCAGAAAACGAAGATCATGGCATCCGGTCCCATCACTTCATGGCAAATAGATAGGGAAACAGTGGAAACAGTGGCTGACTTTATTTTTCTTGGCTCCAAAATCACAGCAGATGGTGATTACCACAGTGAAATTAAAAAACGCTTACTCCTTGGAAGGAAAGTTATGACCAACCTAGAGAGCGTATTCAAAAGCAGAGACATTACTTTGCCGGCACAGGTCCATATAGTCAAAGCTGTGGTTTTTCCACCAGTCATCTATGGATGTGAGATTTGGACCATAAAGAAAGCTGAGCGCCTGAGAATTGATGCTTTTGAACTGTGGTGTTGGAGAAGACTTTTGAGAGTCCCTTGGACTGCAAGGAGATCCAACCAGTCCATTCTGAAGGATATCAGTCCTGAGTGTTCTTTGGAAGGAATGATGCTAAAGCTGAAACTCCAATACTTTGGCCACCTCATGCGAAGAGCTGACCCGTTGAAAAAGACTCTGATGCTGGGAAAGATTGAGGGCAGGAGGAGAAGGGGACGACAGAGGAAGAGATGGTTGGATGGCATCACCAACTCGATGGACATGGGTTTGGGTGAACTCCGGGAGTTGGTGATGGACAAGGAGGCCTGGCGTGCTGCGATTCATGGGGTCACAAACAGTCAGACATGACTGAGCGACTGAACTGAACTGAACTGAACAGAAACATTAAATATATAGACATGCGTAATATTTATATATACAGACATTATACAAACACACATATACATGCACTGTGCATATACACATGCACACACACAAATATATACACACGTTACACAAACACATTATTTATATATATACACACACAGTCACTAAAGAGAAAGTGAAGTTGCTCAGTTGTGTCCAACTCTTTGTGACCCCATGGACTGGAGCCTACCAGGCTCCTCCATCCATGGGATTTTCCAGGCAACAACACACATATATACACATATATTACACGTAATACACACACACACACATGCACACATCGTATACACACACATGTACCTATTTTACACACACACATGTATATGCACACATTATATGCACGCATATTTCTACATATGCACACAGATATATTTATACACACATTCTATATATATGCTCTTGTTCAGTTGCTCAGTCGTGTCTCCCCCTGCAGCCCCATGGACTGCAGCACGCCAGGCCTCCCTGCCCATCGCCAAGTCCCGGCGTTTACTCAAACTCATGTCCGTCGAGACGGTGACGCCAATCGACCATCACCTCCTCTGTCGTCCCCTTCTCCTCCCGCCTTCCATCTGTCCCATCATCGGGGTCTTTTCCGAATGCGTCCGGTGGTCAAAGTTCTGGAGCTTCAGCTTCAGCATCCGTCTTGCCTGTGAATATTGAGGGTTGATTCATGAAACGGAAGAAGTCTCGGAGATGGAGAGGACAGACCTGTGCTTGTCGAGGGACGGGGCAGGGAGGGATGGACTGAAAGCTTGGGATTCTCAGATGCAAACTGTTGTCTACAGAACGGGTAAGCACCAGGTCTACTGGAGAGGGCAGGGAGCTAGATTCAATATCCTGGGATAAAGCACAGTGGAAAGGAGCTTGAGAAAGAATGTACGTATGTGGGAACCGAATCAGTTTGCTGTAAAGCAGGAATTAACACAGCATTGTAAACCAACTCTTCATCAATAAAATAAAGAACAGCCAAGTAGTAGGGTTTCCCTGACAGCTCAGCTGGTAAAGAATCCGCCTGCAATGCAGGAGACCCCGGTTTTGATTCCTGGGTCGGGAAGATCCCCTGGAGAAGGGATTAGGCTCCCCACTCCAGTACTCTTGGGCTTCCCTGGTGGCTCAGCTGGTAAAGAATCCGCCTGCAATGCAGGAGACCCTGGCTTTGATCCCTGGGTTGGGAACATTCCCCTGGATAAAGGAAAGGCTACAAGAACTTCCAGGCAGAAACAAGTTTAAATGTAAAAAGAGGGGAAGAAGAGGTAACCTTGAATGCTATGTGTGTATTGCATAAAGTGGGTCTTGCTCAGAGAAGGAAGAAATCCCGCCTGGAAAGTCTGATTGAAGGGTAAGATGCTATGTTGTAAATAATCAGTAATGACTGATGTGTTAAGTGCTAGGAATTTCATGTTACTTACGAGTCCCAAGTCCCAGAATCAAGCCTTCTGGCAATAAACAAATAAATAAGGCAGAATTGTGGCTCAGTTGCTGGTTTGACCTAAGCATGTACTGATCTCTATTGCTAACGAATAAAAGGAAGGAGAAACAGGGTAATACATTCCATATTTTAGGAATGGGTGGTTGGTTTGTTTTCACACGCTTCTGACTGTGTCTTGACCTCAGTTACCCTGTAGCCTGACCTCACTGTTTCCTGGAAACATGAGAGTATGAAAAAAAGAAAGAAAGAAATATGACAGCTTGCATTATCTTCATCTACTTATAACTGCTGCATTTCAAAGTGATTATCGAGAGAAAACATGAAAATGTAACTGTGATTATTTCCTGCCAAGGATTCTGTCATTGGCAGGCGTAGGAGGTGACTATAGCTATTTCATGTCTGATGTTCTTTTCTTTTTTAATTCATCCATTAATGTTTTTGCAACGGATTTCCCTTTGTTTTTGAATCCATCTATTGTTTTTGAATCCATCTCATCTTTTCTATTCGTCTTAGGGAATAATTTTTCATAGAGTTACAACTGGGATTTGTTCCTAACCACGGTGCCCTTTTATATAGAATATCAATGAAAGACTACTCCAAGGCTCTAGGAGAAGTTACACTTTTAACAAATATCGTATGCTGTCGTTTAGTCGCTAAGACGTGTCCGCCTCTTTGCGACCCCAAGGACAGTACAGTATTGTCAAAGATTTTTATCTCTTTCGGTTCTGAGATTTTTCCATCTTGCAAATACTTAATTTCGAAGTGTTATGTGTGTCTGGCCGATGGATTGCTAGTCGCTCAGTCATGTCCGACTCTTCACAACCCCATGGACTGTAGCCCACCAGGTTCCTCTGTTCATGGCATTCTCCAGGCCCGAATACTGCAGTGGGTAGCCATTCCCTTCTCCAGGGGAATCTTTCCAACCCAGAGATCGAACCCAGGATCGAACCGCATTGCAGGCGGATTCTTTACTAGCTGAGCCACCAGGGGAAGGAGAAAGTGGGACGTATTGAAAGAGCGTCACTGACACATATACACACCGGTTCGTGTAAAACAGGCGTGGAAAGCTGCTGTATAGACGGGAGTTCAGCCCGGGGCTCTGTGATGACCGCAGGGGTGGATGGGGTGGGAGGGAGGCTCAAGAGCGAGGGGATCTGTGTGTTCTTACAAGCTGTCTCACTTTGCTCCACGCCAGAAACCAACACTGCATTGCAAAGCAATCCTCCTCCAGTTAAAACGTAAACGTGAAAACCTGTTTATAAAAAACAGGCCACACGACTGAAGGGGCATAAATGCTTTCTGGCTTGAGATGGAACAGGATTAGAGCGTTCCCCTCTGGTTTTAAAACGGGTGCTTCTCCTGAGAAGCGTGGGCTCGACCTCAGCTGTCAGTGTGATCCCCCGCAGGCATGGGAACGTGGGATTTGTGACCTTGGTCTCCATGAATTTCCCTTCCTCTCTTTTATTTCGCCACATTCCTGGGATGACACACTGTCTCTTTGGAGATATGTTATGCCTGCTTTCAAGCTGGGTTCTGTTCTGTGAGTCACCCTATCTCCTGAAGTCAAAGATGTCTATCTCTTTCGGTTTTGAGATTTTTCCATCTTGCAAACAATTTATTTCCAAGTGCGTGTGTGTACTGGCCCACGGAATGCTAGTTGCTCAGTCGTGTCCAACTCTTCACGACCCCATGGACTGTATAGCCCATCAGGCTCCTCTGTCCATGGGATTCTCCAGGCAAGGACACTGGCGTGGGTTGCCATTTCCTTCTCCAGGGGACCTTCCCAACCCAGGGATCGAACCTGGGTCTCCCACATTGCAGGCAGATTCTTTACCACCTAAACCACGAGGGAAGAAGCATCTGGCATATGGAGCCATCTTCAAAAAAAAGCCAATAAACACAGATACTCAGTCTGATTCCAGATGATGACAACCACCTGTTCAGGGGTTTGCAGAAGGCTTTCCTACACAGAAATGAGGCTTTATATGGATCTATTGTGAGAATTGGACTGTAAACAAAACTAAGCACTGAAGAGTTGATGCTTTTGAACTGTGGTGTTGGAGAAGACTCTTGAGAGGGCCTTGGACTGCAAGGAGAGCCAACCAGTCCACCCTAAAGGAAATCAGTTCTGGGTTTTCATTGGAAGGACTGATGCTGAAGCTGAAATGCCAGTACTTTGGCCACCTGATGCGAAGAGCTGACTCTTTTGAAAAGACCCTGATGCTGGGAAAGATGGAAGGCAGGAGGAGAAGGGGACGACAAGAGGATAAGATGGTTAGATGGCATCACCATGAACGTGAATTTGAGTAAACTTGGGGAGTTGGTGATGGACAGGGAAGCCTGGCGTGCTGCAGTCCACGGGGCTGCAAAGAGTCGTACACGACTGAGCGACTGAACTCATGTATTTATTGGGTCATTTCCTTACAAGTGTATCTCTCAAATCAGGGATGATCTGAACATTAAAAATGAGAGTTAGGGGCTTCCCTGGTGGGTCAACGGATAGGAATCCGCCTGCCAGTGCAAGAGACACGGGTTCGATCCTCTGTCTGGGAAGATCCCACAGGCCCTGGAGCAAGTGATCCTGAGCTCCACAACTACTGAAGCCCGAACACCCTAGAGTCTCTGCTCCACCAGGAGAGAAGCCACTGCAATGAGAAGTCTGCACACAGCTAGACAGTAGCCCCGCCATCTGCAAGTACACAAAGCCCGTTTGTAGCAACCAAGACCCAACGCAGCCATTAGTAAAGATGATTCATCTATTATTATTATTTTTAAACTTATTTAATTTTTAAAAGTCTTAATTAGTTTAATAATTAAATAAAAATAAAAATTAATTAAACTTAAAAACAATGGTGATAGATCTATGCCCGAGATATAGGAGCAGGGACCTTAAGATCCCAGGAAGAGTAATCGATGGCAGAGATGTTGAGTGCTGGTCCCGTCTGTCCAGGGGACACAATCAATGATGGAGACGGTGAGCCTTGATCGCTGCGCTCACCTCAGTCCAGGAGAAACAGTCCGTGGACTGAGACGGCGGGTGGGGATCGTCTTCTTCCAAGTTTTATTACAAGCAGAGTTTGAAATGCGGGACTTTCCATTCCACCCTCTGGCCCAGGAATGCTTAGCTGGCCCACAGAGTCAAGATTTCCTGGCAGAGGATGCTCCTGAGAATATTGTTGAGCAGGGAATAGATCAAATTTGTTTTTTTTTTTTTGTTTTGGAGGTGAGGTGACTCCTATAGTTCCCTCAGTAGCCCAGTGGTTAAGAAACCATGTGCAATGCAGAGGACCCAGGTTCGATCCCTGGGTCGGGAAGATGCCCTGAAGGAGGGCATGGCAACCCGCTGCAGTATCCTTGTGTGGAGAATCCCAGGGATAGAGGAGCCTGGCGGGGCTACAGCCCACGTGGTTGCACAGAGTTGGACGTGCCGGAGCACACACTCCTGGTATGGAAACAAATGCATGCCTTGTGCAGCCTGCATGGTCTTTTACGAAGCTCCTCCCCCGAGACCCTGTATTCCTGTTAAGATCGCCAGCTCTGATGAACTTCCACACGGTTGCCCTGCAGTTTGCTAACGCTGGGTGTGTTTACATTGATGCATTTTCCGTGCAGGGTCCTCAGACTCCACACGTGGTGACGGGCCTCTGACGGGACCCCCACCTCTGACGGCAGGACAGCTGCTTTGCAGACTTGAAAGGAGGCACCACCGCCCGAGGTTAATCGGTGCAGAGAGGTAACACCCCTGAGATCAGAACACCAGGGAAGCGATCGAGGTTTTAAGAAGCTGCAGAGGAGTCTCTGGGCAGAGGCCTGGGGCAGGGTGTGTGTGTTGGGTCGGAGGGTGCAGGTGGGGGTGGAATTTGACGCGCGTTGACACATGCACTTAAGCAGCGTGGAGGCCTTGGACAAGCCCCGCTGTGTGAAGCCAGAAGGAGGAAAGGAGCTAGCTCAACTCAAGAGACGATCTTAGCTCCCAGACCCGGGGAACCCTCAGGCCCTGCCATGGAAGGTGACGTCTTAAGCACCGGAGCGCTGAGAAGACCCAGCCCCATGGATCCTTTTACAGAGGCACTGGTCTTGCAATAGACAACACTCCCCATCCCCCCAAAAAAATAAAAATTAAAAAAATAATGCTTGCAAAAACTGACACTAGGGCTGATTGAAAGCAGATGGCCCCAAGGATTCTGGTTAGAGAGCTTCACTTTGTTTCTGAGTGATAAGAGTGCCGGGCGTTGAAAATTCCTCCCTTTTGTGTCTTGAGCAAGGGAGTGTGGGGTTCCAAGGTTGCCAGCTGGGTGGTTCCCCTCTCTGGCTTGGATCTCTAGGATTGCATAGATCCAAGGAGAATGCCAGTTTGGGGGGAGCCTCAGGCTCAGCGAGCTTGACCTCGGTTTGTCTCTGGAGCCAGCAGCCCGATCATTATGGTTCTCATTTGATCAGTTATTGGGGAGGTTTTGTTGGTGGTTGATGACTCAGCGGCCCACTTCAGAGGAAGCTAATGCAACTGGCAAGAAAACCATACTTTTTTTTAAGAGTTCTTATTATTAAATTTTTTTTTTTTTTAACCAGAGTCTGTTTACTTCCTATGAACGAAGCATCGCTGTGATTTCAAAAATGAAGGACGATCACGACACCCTCACCTAGTGTCTTTCTCGTCCTCCCGGGGAACCTGAGGCAGTTTTTATGACGACCAGCTGTTCTTGAGACAGCCTCCGCCAGTAATCTCATCGTTATGGGAGTAACTCAAGTTTTCCATACTCAGGAAAACAATGCTGTGAGTCAACTTTCCCAGCAAAATCGCATAACACCCAAAGACAAACCATGATCTATTAAAAAATAACTTTTCCTTAAGAGTCACTCCAGATGTCCTAAGGAACTTTTAGTAAAACTACTGAAAAAGTTGAAAGTGATGCATAGAAATTCTAGAAATATTAAGCTTTAAATTTGCTCGATTTAAAATGGTGGTTTAGTTGGTGACTTGTGTCGGACTCTTGGGACCCACCAGGCCCCTCTGCCCAAGGGATTCTCCAAGCAAAAATACTGTAGTGGGTTGCCAGTTTCTTCACGAGGGGATCTTCCTGACCTAGGGATTGAACCTGGGTCTCCCTGCATTGCAGGCAGATTCTTTACAGTCTGAGCCACCCAGGAAGTTGGAATGTACATTAATGTATGCAGTTCACGGAGTGGCAAAGAGTTGGACACAACTTAGCCACTGAACCACAAAATTAATGTAAGTTATATTTATTTTCATACTTTGGTTTTCACTAGTTTTGCTTCTGGGCAAAAGGCAAAATAAACTTTTCACCATCAAGGAAATCTTTTTTTTTTTTTTTTAAGGGAAGGCTGAGAAGTTTATGGAATACTTCCAAAATATGGTGTATATAATTAAATATGATTGTTTAGAGGGTATTAGGTCATGCTTACGGGAAAAAGGATCAGCTTTCTCATAGTTTGTTAAATAGAAAACCCACAAATAAGTAAACACACATGGTGCATGGGAGTTCTGTTTGGCAGAGAGATATCCATGGGGGTTACTCTTTGCCAAGAGAAGAGCCCTTTTGGCTGGAAGGATTTCCTGTTGAAGGGTGTTCAAGGACAGATACGCTGCTGTGCTCCTTTTCGGATTCTCTGCGGGGAAGTAATTCTTCACACTCGGGGTCACGGCTGGGTTACCTCCCAGGAGCCAAGAAACGGTTGTTTCTGCAGAGGAGTTCCTAACGGCACCAGCTTTGGATGGTTTCGGTCCCTTATACTGGTGGCTCAGAGGTTAAAGCGTCTCCCTCCCATGCGGGAGACCCCGGGTTCAATCCCTGGGTCGGGAAGATCCTCTGGAGAAGGAAACGGCAATCCACTCCAGTATTCTTGCCTGGAGAATCCCATGGACAGAGAAGCCTAGTAGGTTACAGTCCACGGGGTCGCAAAGAGTTGGACACGACTGAGCGACTTCACCTCACCTCCCTTCATACGTATATTTGGTACAGTGAGCACACGTGCCCTTCCATTATCACATAAGGAAGGGTAATGTCCGTGTGCAGGTCAGCGGAATCCCTCGGGGCTGTGGGGGAGGGGCACAATCCCTCCCTCGTGTGCTCTGCCTCAGTTCCGCTCTGAAGTCCCTTGTATAGTCTCTCAGTGTGTCCGACTCTTGTGACCCCCATGGACTGCAGCCCGCCAGGCTCCTGTGTCCATGGGATTCTCCAGGCAAGGATATGGGAGTGGGTTGCCGTGTGCTCCTCCGGGGGATCTTCCTGACCCAGGGGTCTAACCTGAATCTCTTGCATTGGCAGGCAGATTCTTTACCACGGCATGTAGCCTATTGGGTATACAGTAGCATTATTTCCTAAAGAAAAAAAAAAGCACATACCTTCATGGAAAAATATATCACTACTAAAAAATGCTAACCATCCTGAGGCTGTAGCGAGTTGTGGAAAACCTTGAAACTCCCTGAGCGCAGATCTTTTTAACGCTTATGATCAAAATGAAAGAAGCTTGAAATACTGGACAAATGACCAAAATGTGGGCCAGGGACACAGAGTGAGAAGATGTTGCCTGAAAAATGGTGTCAACGGTCTTGCCCGACTCAGCATTGCCGTGAAGCCTCCATTTCTTAAAAAAAAAAAAATAATAATAATAGGTGAAGTACAAGAAAATGAGATACGGCTGTAACTTCTCATGGTGGGCTTAGGAAGGGCTTGAACATTGACCTCGGTGGATTATAAAGTGCATGTGAATTTCTCAAGCTTGTAGCACCCCGATAGGCAATTTTTTTTTCATTGATCTGTCAACTTAAAAAAAAATGCACAGCGTGAGAGTTGCGAGTTGAGTTTTATTTTGGTGCAGAATGAGGAGTGCAGCCTGGGAGACAGGTAACTCTGTGGGGCTGCTCCAAAGAGGCGAACGCTGCTGTGCTCCTTTTCGGATTCTCTGCGGGGAAGTAATTCTTCACACTCGGGGTCACGGCTGGGTTACCTCCCAGGAGCCAAGAAACGGTTGTTTCTGCAGAGGAGTTCCTAACGGCACCAGCTTTGGATGGTTTCGGTCCCTTATACTGGTGGCTCAGAGGTTAAAGCGTCTCCCTCCCATGCGGGAGACCCCGGGTTCAATCCCTGGGTCGGGAAGATCCTCTGGAGAAGGAAACGGCAATCCACTCCAGTATTCTTGCCTGGAGAATCCCATGGACAGAGAAGCCTAGTAGGTTACAGTCCACGGGGTCGCAAAGAGTTGGACACGACTGAGCGACTTCACCTCACCTCCCTTCATACGTATATTTGGTACAGTGAGCACACGTGCCCTTCCATTATCACATAAGGAAGGGTAATGTCCGTGTGCAGGTCAGCGGAATCCCTCGGGGCTGTGGGGGAGGGGCACAATCCCTCCCTCGTGTGCTCTGCCTCAGTTCCGCTCTGAAGTCCCTTGTATAGTCTCTCAGTGTGTCCGACTCTTGTGACCCCCATGGACTGCAGCCCGCCAGGCTCCTGTGTCCATGGGATTCTCCAGGCAAGGATATGGGAGTGGGTTGCCGTGTGCTCCTCCGGGGGATCTTCCTGACCCAGGGGTCTAACCTGAATCTCTTGCATTGGCAGGCAGATTCTTTACCACGGCATGTAGCCTATTGGGTATACAGTAGCATTATTTCCTAAAGAAAAAAAAAAGCACATACCTTCATGGAAAAATATATCACTACTAAAAAATGCTAACCATCCTGAGGCTGTAGCGAGTTGTGGAAAACCTTGAAACTCCCTGAGCGCAGATCTTTTTAACGCTTATGATCAAAATGAAAGAAGCTTGAAATACTGGACAAATGACCAAAATGTGGGCCAGGGACACAGAGTGAGAAGATGTTGCCTGAAAAATGGTGTCAACGGTCTTGCCCGACTCAGCATTGCCGTGAAGCCTCCATTTCTTAAAAAAAAAAAAATAATAATAATAGGTGAAGTACAAGAAAATGAGATACGGCTGTAACTTCTCATGGTGGGCTTAGGAAGGGCTTGAACATTGACCTCGGTGGATTATAAAGTGCATGTGAATTTCTCAAGCTTGTAGCACCCCGATAGGCAATTTTTTTTTCATTGATCTGTCAACTTAAAAAAAAATGCACAGCGTGAGAGTTGCGAGTTGAGTTTTATTTTGGTGCAGAATGAGGAGTGCAGCCTGGGAGACAGGTAACTCTGTGGGGCTGCTCCAAAGAGGCGGGGCAGGGGGAAGGTCAGGATATATGTGGCTTTGATGAACTGGGAGTTTATGCAGGCAACAGCATGTTTTTTTTTTTTTTAAAGTTTGCTAGTCTCTAAAGGAGATCAGCCCTGGGATTTCTTTGGAAGGAATGATGCTAAAGCTGAAACTCCAGTACTTTGGCCACCTCATGCGAAGAGTTGACTCATTGGAAAAGACTCTGATGCTGGAAGGGATTGGGGGCAGGAGGAGAAGGGGACAACAGAGGATGAGATGGCTGGATGGCATCACTGACTCGATGGGCATGAACCTGAGTGAACTCTGGGTGTTGGTGATGGACAGGGAGGCCTGGCGTGCTGCGATTCATGGGGTCGCAAAGAGTCAGACACGACTGAGCGACTGAACTGAACTGAACTGAGTCTTGGGGAACAGATGTGAGCATGAATCACTTTCGCACTTGTCTAGATAGAGGAGATCTGAGGATTGGGCTCATAAAATCAGCTCCTGAAAATCTCTCTCTGAAGGCCTGTCCTGCCAGTTTTGAACCCAGAGCACAGACGTCTCCTGTCTGCTGGCCACCCTGAGCTCCTTTCACAGGGTGCTGAATGTCAGCAGCTACAGCAGCACCTGACTGGATCTTTGTCGAGGTGGATGGAAGATGCCCACAGCGAGTGCCAGTGTGTAACTGGCAGATCCAATTTACTTCCAAGTCCACTTCAATCCCGTCCTGGCTGGGAGGTTTTACAAAGACAGGAGGTTTACCGCCAACACTCTTTCCATCTTCCAGGGCAAGTGCTTATGAACGGTTGAGAAGCTTTAGGAGCAAAGGCGTTGCTTGTACTGGAAGCAAACCATTTTGCAGGGTCCACGCGCAGACCTGTTTTTCTCTCTGTGCAACTCAGCTTCGCACTTGGTGAAACTGGAAATGACTTATAAGGTATGGCCATGGCTCCGACTTTCCAAGATAAACAGTGGATGAAAACCTAGACGGCTTCTGCAGACACAGGGGTTCGGTGGTTGACTAGGGCAGCAGCCTGTGGGTTGAACCCACGGTCTGGGATGTCAAGAAATGGGTTCTCCCAGGAACGCCTAAGCCCACGTCGTGTGGCTGCTCCAGCTACAGCTTAGTGATATGAAACACACTCTAACTTGCAGAGCTGAATTTGCCGAAGCTGGATCTCCAGCTCTGTAGCCACTCATGTGAAGAGCCGACTCATCACAAAAGACTCTGATGCTGGGAGAGATTGAGGGCAGGAGGAGAAGGGGATGACAGAGGATGAGATGGCTGGATGCCATCACTGACTCGATGGACCTGAGTTTGAGCAAGCTCTGGGAGATGGTGAAGGACAGGGAAGACTGGCCTGCTGCAGTCCATGGGGTCACAAAGAGTCAGACGTGGTTGAACAACTGAACAAACACAATTTTCAGAGCAGAGACAGACGTAAGCATCCACTCCAAAACAGCCACTTTTATGGACCTAGGCGAATAGTTCCGAAGTGCGTGGTGAGTAGGTGACAAGCTACGTTTATGGCTGAATCATAATCTTTTAAAAGAACTGGTGTTGACTTGGCAGGACTTTTAGGCTCTATAAACATGATCTGTTTTACCTAAAAGGTGAATTTCCCCAAGGCTGCAGGAAATTTTGCCCTGTGGGAACCTGTTAGATGAGTGAAGCCAAGCTACTCCTGAACTGAGACAGTCTTGGAGATTTTGAAACCTTTAGGATATGAGCATTTCTGTGAATTCAGAAGGGGCTTCCCGGTTGACGTGAGTATGAAGAATCTGCCTGTAATGCAGGAGATGAAGGAGACACAGTTTTCATCCTGGGTTGGGAAGATCCCCTGGAGAAGCAAGGACAACCCATTCAAATATTCTTGCCTAGAGAATCCCACGGACAGAGGAGCCTGGCAGGCTGCAGTCCATGGAGTCGCAGAGTCGGACAAGACTGAGCAAGTAAGCCACCAAATGAATTCAAAAAACATTGGATGCGGTTAAAAAAAAAAAAACAATCATGGGACACTCTTTGCCTTCACGAAGGTGGTGCACACATTCCCAACTCAGCATGTATCTTTCATATTTGTGCTGGCTTCTGTGCTTCCCTTGTAACAAAGGCCTCTTGTGAGATTTCAAACTTATAAAAGTATATTATGCCTGAAAGCATGCCCTTGGGACTGTTCACAGCTGTGACTAAAGGAAGAATTTATTGCAGTTTCTATAATTCCTCCAACCTCACCGAACACAGTGGTTCCCCAGGAATATGCCAGTTCATAGACGCTGAGCAAGCATTTCTATACGACTGTTTATTTTTCAACCCGAAGAGGAAAGGGCTTACGTGTTGGCACCAAGTCAGCGCCCCTGTTTAAATCACCGACTCTGCGTTTTGACATTTAACGCCAAAAGGATCATGGAATTTTCCGTGAATATGTTTGGAAAGGATTTTTTTTTTTTACAGTGCACCTGAAAAGTTAACAGTGGTTTGGAATCAGAAAATATCTGTTGCTCAGACGTGTTTGCCTCTTTGCAACCCCATGGACTGCAGCCCTCCAGGCTCCTCTGTCCTTGGAATTCTCCAGGCAAGAATACTGGAGTGGGTTGCCATGCCCTCCTCCAGGGGATCTTCACGACCCAGGGATCAAACCTGACTCTCTTATGTCTCAATTGTCTGACAAGTTTTTCTTTTCTTTTTTTTTTTAACCACTAGCACCACCTGGGAAGCCTAGGTTTGGAATCAATTTACCCACAGATACGATTGATTTTTATCACAACCTGAAGAAATGGGAATAAAAATAACATATCTCTTTCAAAAATGATAGCACGATTTGAAAGGAAATGCAAGCCCAGCAGATTTCATTAATCACCTGAAGCTATGCATGGCGTCATAATGGTGACCTCTGTCCGCGTGTTGCCACCATTGGCAAGGGGTCAGATCAGATTTGCCTGCGAGTTAATGAAGAACTGATGCTTTTGAACTGTGGTGTTGGAGAAGACTCTTGGGAGTCCCTTGGACTGCAAGGAGATCCAACCAGTCCATTCTAAAGGAGATCAGCCCTGGGTGTTCTTTGGAAGGAATGATGCTAAAGCTGAAACTCCAGTACTTTGGCCACCTCATGCGAAGAGCTGACTCATTGGAAAAGACTCTGATGCTGGGAGGGATTGGGGGCAGGAGGAGAAGGGGACGACAGAGGATGAGATGGCTGGATTGCATCACTGACTTGATGGAAGTGAGTCTGAGTGAACTCCGGGAGTTGGTGATGGACAGGGAGGCTTGGTGTGCTGCGATTCATGGGGTCACAAAGAGTAGGACATGACTGAGTGACTGAACTGAACTGAACTAATGGCTTCTATATGTTAAAATAAGAAAGACTGAGGGCAGGAGAAGGGGACCACAGAGGATGAGATGGTTGGATGGCATCACCGACTCGATGGACATGAGTTTGGGTGGACTCCGAGAGTTGGTGATGGACAGGGTGGCCTGGGTGCTTCAGTTCACAGGGTCGCAAAGAGTTGGAGACGACTGAGTGACTGAACTGAACTGAACGTTAAAATAATTTTAAATATTCCAAGAACGGGACTATTCGTAGACACAGTTGGCAAACAGGCATGCTTATTCATGTATGTATCATCCGTGACTTGCTATAATGAAAGAGACAAGACCACATGTCCCACAGACTAAGAATACTATCTGGCCACCCTACCCATTTTTTTGAATTTCTGTGGGTGTTTGAGTGTGGTTTTTTTTTTTTTTCCTTTGGTGCGGATGATTTTACAGTCTTCATTGAATTTGTGGCAGTATTGCTTTTTCTTCGTCTTTTTTTTTTTATGTTTTGTGTTATTTTTGAATGAGAGGCAAGTGGGATCTTACCTTTCCCCACCAGGGATCAATCCTCACGCCCGGCATTGAAAAGTGAAATCTCAACCGCCTGGATGATCAGAGAACCTAGGGGGCTAGAACTTAATTGTGGCTCTTCAGTGCTAAATCCTGTGTCCCTCTGGTGACCCCATGGACTGTAGCCCACCAGGCTCCTCTGTCCATGCAATTCTCCAGGCAGGAATACTGGAGTAGGTTACCATTTCCTCCTCCAGGGGAACTTCCTGACCAGGGATCGAACCTGCATCTCCTGCATGGCAGGCAGATTCTTTACCAGCTAAGCCATCGGGGAAGCCCCCCTGATGGGTGCCAGGTGGCAAGTATTGTTTGCTTCCTGAGTTCCCTCGGGGCTCACCAGCTCACCATCCGCGGAGGCTGCAATCGCTGCTGTCTGTAACACCCTCTGTTTACTCGTATGGCAGGAAGTACCCCATTTCTCACCCGCGGTATCTCTTGGACACATGTGGCTTCCCCAAGAGGCAGCTCCATCACGGAGATGCTGTTGCTTTGCTTTGTCAGTCTCATTCTCTCCGCTGTCCTCCTAAATAAAATAAAGGGTGACTGAGAGTTTCTGCTGATTTTCTAAACGTTCACGGAATGACACATCTCTGTGAATGATTACCAACCAGTCCATCCTAAAGGAGATCAGTCCTGAATATTCACTGGGAGGACTGATGCTGAAGCTGAAACTCCAGTCCTTTGGCCACCTGATGTGAAGAGCTGACTCACTGGAAAAGACCCTGATGCTGGGAAAGACTGAAGGCGGGAGGAGAAGGGGACGACAGAGGATGAGATGGCTGGATGGCATCACCGACTCGATGGACATGAGTTTGAACAAACTCCAGGAGTTGGTGATGGACAGGGAGGCCTGGCGTGCTGCAGTCCGCGGGGTCACAAAGAGTCAGATATGACTGAGCGACTGAACTGCCCGAAGTGAATGTTGGGTTTACAGAGCCAGGATAGGTACAATTGGGATTTCTCCTCTCTCTGAAGGAAAAAAAAAAAAAGTTAATTTTTTGATGTGAAATGAAAGCATTGAGCCTTTCAGCTCAAGAGGAAAAATATACAAGGAGTGAGCCAGACGCCTTTGGTGTTGGTCCAGTTCATCCTTGAGCCCTTTGCAACAATATGGTGACCATATTTTCCTAACCGGACGGGCCCACATAGACCAGGAGGAAGCAGGGGCAGGCACGGAGAGAAGAATGAACTTTGAGGCCAGGAAAAAGCTGTCTTCAAACTGACGATTTCTCTGTGGTCCACTCTCTGCTTACCTCACCAACCCACGTCGGCTCGGTGATGGAGGGGGGCCCCGTTCTGTCTGCTTTCTGTAGTAAGGCTGCTGTGAGTTTGGCTTCAATAAATATGTGTCTCTGCTCTTGAGAATAGATTGGGAGTTTGGGATGGACACTTTTTATAAAGCACGTCTGTGAATCGGGGACAAACTTAGGATTTAAAACTTCATTCAAAGAGATATGGGGTTTGGGATGGACATGGACACACTGCTGTGTTTAACATGGGGAACCAGCAAGGACCTGCTGTCCAGCACAGGGAACTCTGCTCAATACTCTGCAATAACCTTATGGTCCCCATGGGGTAGGATGGGGGAAGGGACAGTCAGGGAGTTTGGGATGAACATGGACACACTGCTGTGTTTAACACTGAGAACCAGCAAGGACCTGCCGTCCAGCACAGGGAACTCTGCTCAGTGTCATGTGGCAGCCTGGATGGGAGGGGAGTTTGGGGGAGAGTGGATACACGTGTATGGACGGCTGAGTCCCTCCGCTGTCCACCTGAAAGCATCACATTGTCAATGGGCGATATCTCAAGCAAAATAAAGAGTCTAAATTTTGGGGGTGGGGGAAACAGAAGACAGACCCAGTGGAAGGACCATCAGGTGAAGAAGGGAAGCTGGACCAGCCGTGCTGGCCTCTCCTCTGTGCGTCCCACCGCAGTCCATTTAAGAATATAAATACACTGTTGATGGTGCTGGGGCACATGGCACTCCTCACCCCAGATTCCTGACTGTGTGTCCTGCTCATGTGTCCTGTTCGTGGACTGAAAATTTTTTGGCAGATCTTTGTAAAAGGAGTTTGGAGATGATGCCTCTTCTTGACGCATGAAAATCCATCCCAGTATTTTTTTAATGATTATAGACATCTTCATAGTCTTCTCTAATGGCTCAGATGGTTAAAAAAAAAAAAAGAAGAAGAAGAAAGAAAATAAATCTGCCTGCTGATGCAGTTTTGATCCCTGGGTCAGAAAGACCCCCTTGGAGTAGGAAATGGCAACCCACTCCAGTATTCTTGCCTGGAGAATCCCACGGACAGAGGAGCTGGTGGGCTGCAGTGCAAGGGGTCACAAAGAGTCTGGCAGGACTGAATGACTAACACTTAGACTTTTTAAGTTGATAAAAAAAAAAGTCGGACTTGACTGAACGACTGAACTGAACTGAACTGTAAATTTGGTCAAATGCGTCCTCTTTTGATGTTTGGTCATTAAGTCATGTCCAACTCTTTGTGACCCCAAGGACTGCAGCACGCCCGGCATCCCTGGCTTCACCATCTCCTGGAGCTTATTCAAATTCATATCTATCCAGTCGGTGATGCCATCCAACCATCTCATCCTCTGCTGCCCCCTTCTCCTCCTGCCCTCAATCTTTCCCAGCATCAGGGTCTTTTCCAGTGAGTCAGGTCTTCGCATCAAGTGACCAACGTATTTAATGGTTCACATTTTCGTGTCTTCTTGTTTTAACAAAAATCTCCTTGGACTAGAATGAATGAAACAAATATTTTTTTTCTTGCATAAGTTAACTTCAGACCATCTGAAAGTATCTGCGTGTGTGTGTATATATTCAGATGGTTTTCATCTTTTTTCCATATAGGAAGCCAGCGATTCCAGCGCTTTTTATCAAAAGCTCTTCACTTACTAAGCGGTGAGTAATCTCTCCTCCCCTGATAAGTTAGCATGTGCTGACCCAACCATTTCCAGCTGTAAGTCTTGCGTCTGTTTTTCTGGGGTCTTTATCTGACTGTAGGTCTTGTGTCTGTTTCCCTGGGGTCTTTATCTGACCGTAGGTCTTGCATCTGTGTTTCTGGGGTCTTTATCTGACTGCCGCAGCCAGATGGACATATTGGAGGCAGGCCACAGCAGGCTGCAGCCTGAGGGTCCCTTCAAATCAGTCACCATGTAAACAGAGACTAGTCTCGGTTGTTGTTTCAGTAGCTAAGTCGTGTGCATCTCTTTTGGGACCCCGTGGACTGTAGCCCGCCAGGCTCCTCCGTCCATAGGATTCTCCAGGCAGAAATACTGGAGTGGGTTGCCATTCCCTTCTCCAGGGGAGTTTCCCAATGCGAGGATTGAACCGGTGTCTCCTGTACTGGCGTGTGGATTCTTTACCACTGACCCCAGTGGAAAGCCATGGTTGGAATATGCTGGATAAACACCCCAGTCATCGGCCTCGTCATTTCCCTGCTTTTGTTTTATTGCTGATGTTTCTGTGTTTTTAGATTTCGTACCTGAGTGACAACCCAGAAATTCAACATTGTCTTCTTAGTGCTATTTTGTATTTTTTTTTTTTATATGGACTTTAAAAAAAAAGTCTATTAAATTTTTTATGAAATTAAAAGACACTTGCTCCTTGGAAGAAAAGCTATGACAAACCTAGACAGTGTATTAAAAAGCAGAGACATCACGTTTCTAGCAAAGGTCTGTATAGTCAAAACTATGCTTTTTCCAGTAATCATGTCTGGATGTGTGAGTTGGACCATAAAGAAGGTTGAGCCCCCCAAAACTGATGCCTTCAAAGTGTGCTGGAGAAGACTCTTGAGAGTCTCTTGGATAGCAACGAGACCAAACCAGTCAATCCTAAAGGAAATCACAACTGAATATTCATTGGAAGGACTGATGCTGAAGCTCCGATACTTTGGCCAGCTGATGTGAAGAGCCGACTCTCCGGCAAAGATTCTGATGCTGGGACAGATTGAAGGCAAAAGGACAAAAGAGGTGAGAGAGGATGAGCTGGTTGGATGACATCATTGACTCAATGGAGCTGAATGTGAGCCAACTCCGGGAGAAAGTAATGGACAAGGAAGGCTGGCGTGCTGCAGTCCTTGGGGTCACAAAGAGTCAGACACAACTTAGCCACTGAATGTCAACAAATTCAACCCATAAAAGGTGTCAAAATCAAAGCAATGATAATACAACAATCTAACGTATAGAAGAAGGATAACCTGGTACTGGAGTCTATCAGGTTAGCCTCAGTGCTGAGACAGACCACGTGCTTGTGTGGTCAGTCATATCCAACTCTTTGCGACCCCATGGACTGTAGCCCGCCAGGCTCCTCTATCCATGAGGATTCTCCAAGCGCGAAGACTGGAGTGGGATGCCATGCCCTCCTCCAGGGGATCTTCCCGACCCAGGGATGGAAACGAACGACGTAAACTCGGTTCCCGAGTGTTTATATCTTCTCAGAGCACTGGATGTGCACTGGTGAGTCCGAAGCGCTTAGACCTTTTCAGACCAGCACGTGCGTGTCGCTGGAGTATGAGCTGCTTCTTGGAGCAAGTGCAAGCCTGCTTCCCAGCCAAGTCACATCATCAGGGCTCTCGCAGACTCCAGAATATCTCTGGTGTCCTCAGATCCCAGATTCCAAGACGCCCCAGCTCTGTAGATGCACAGCTGAGAGATAGGCGTGAGCCAGCTGAGACCTAGAGAGGCTGGGTAGGGGTGGGGGGTGGATTCCAGGGAGAGACGGAAAAGGATGCAAGTCTTGTCCAAAAGGCTACGTCAAAAGAGAAATGAAAAACAACCACCAGGGGACGTGGAGCTGATTAAAGGAGTATACTGCCTTTTGTCCAAAGTCGTCTGAGCGAGTTGAGCAGAGTCTGGGGTAAGGTGCCAAATGACTGCAGATTAAAAGAGAGAAAGAAAAAAACCAAAGTCTCAGGAGCTCTATGAACCTCTCCTGGCAGCTGCTGGCCTGGAAAAGATGTAAGCGTGTCTACCGGCTATGGACCATCTCTCCTGGACTTGGCGACGGTGTGGAGGAGGAGGAAGATGGGACAGTGAGGAAGACGAAAGGGTGGGTGTCAGAGGATTAGACATTTGCACGGGATGCGGTTCCAGCTGCTGGACCTGAAAACCCGGACGGGGCAGCTTATTCACCAGACGCTTGGGATTTTTCCATTCCCGGAGTCTGTTCCATCTGAGGTCAAGGGTGCCATCACGGTTGGCTACTGGGGACAGGGTCCTTCCCGGAGTGCAGGTGGCATCCTCTCCCTGGGCCATTGCGTGGCTGTCTGTCTGGGTACATGCACACAGACAGAGTCTGGGATGGAAGGAGGGACACAGGCAGATACATGGACCTGGTGCCAGGGAGCCAGAAAGCGACTGAGGCCCCTGTGTGTTGCTGGTGGGGATACAAACTCTGAACACAGCTTGGCAACATCTTTAAAAAAAATTTTTTTTTTTGAATATCATTGCCTTATTTACAACGCTGTGTTAGTTGCTGCTCCAAAGCAAAGTGAATCAGCCATATGTATACATATGGCTTTGACTGTGTGCTCAGGAGCTTCAGTTGTGTCTTTGTGACCCCGTGGACTGTAGCCCGCCAGGCTCCTCTGTCCACGGGATTCTCCAGGCAAGTATACTGGAGAGGGTTGCCATGCCCTCCTCCAGGGGATCTTCCCCACTTAGGGGTGGACCCCGCATCTCTTCTATTTCTTGCACTGGCGGGCAGTTTTTTTTTTTACCACTGGGCTTCTCTGCTGGCTCAGATGGTAAAGAATCTGCCTGCAATGCAGGAGACCTCAGTTCGATCCCTGGGTTGGGAAGGTCCCCGGCAGGAGGGCATGGCAACCCACTCCAATATTTTTGCCTGGAGAACCCCGAGGACAGAGGAGCCTGATGGGCTGTACTCCACAGGGTCGCAGAGAGTCGGACACAACTGAGCGATTAACACACACTTCTTCACCCCCAGCGCCACCTGGGAAACCCACGTGTATACATATATTCTGGTTTTTCTTTTTTAAATTTTCTTCCCATTTAAGTGACCACAGAACACTGAGTAGCTCAGACCTATACACTAGCTTCTCATTAGTTATCTATTTTGCACATGGTATTGATGTGCCATGATCCCATATATACCATGCAAAATGTACCATCTATACACGTAAATGTATCTTCTAATCACGTACAATGTATCGTCTATACACAGACAGTGTATATATGTCAATCCCAATTGGCCACTTCATCTCATCCCCTTCTCTCTTGGTGTCCCTATGTTTGTTCTCTCTGTCTGTATCATGCCTTCAGATGACCACAGACCACCCGGATCCAAACTGTGGAAATTCATCCTCGCCCAGCCCTGGAGACCAGATGTCTGAGGTCAGGATGACCCGGGGCTGGGCTTCCTGCAGAGGCTTGAGGGGAGGGGTCCCTCCCACCTCTTCTGGCTTCCGGGGGCTCCAGGCGTCCGTCCCTGGGCTGGTGGCTGCCTCCTCCCGTCTCCGCCTCCGTCTCCACGTGGCTTCTCCTCTGCGTCCGTGTCCCTCCTCATCTGTGTCTTATGAGGACCCTGTCCCTGGGTTTAGGGCCACCCCCAGCCAGGAGGACCTCATCTCAGACCTTCACTCGGTCAGCTCTGCAGAGACCCTTTGTCCAAATAAGTTCCTGTTCTGAGGTTCTAGCTATTTGAAGTAGACGCATCTTTTCCAACTCAGTCCAGTAAGTAAAATCAGAGACAAAAACTCAAAACATTATTAATAAGGATCTGTGTGTAGCAGGTTTTTTCTCCACACGGAGCCTTTTCTGAAAAACAGTGCATATAAAATACTTTAACCAGGATAAGCAGATATAAATCGTGTGTCTCATTTCTACACCCAAAACATGAGTTTGTTTGCACAAATGTAACTTTGCGGGGGGAAGAACTTTTCTCGGAGTCAGATCATCAGACTTAGGCGTACTTAAGATGACTTAGCATGGTTCAGTGGTGAAGAATCCATCTGCCAAGCAGAAGACACAGGTTTGATCCCTGGGTCGGGAAGATCCCCTGAAGGAGGAAATGGCAACCCACTGCATTATTCTTGCCTGGAGAATCTCATGAACAGAGGAGCCTGGTGGGCTACAGCCCGTGGAGTCACAAAGAGTCGGACGTGACTGAAGGGACGTGGCACGCACGCACACAAATCTGAATTTTACCTATATTCTTTGTCTGCGTTCATCATCCCATGTGTGATGTTTGATGTTGGGGACTGTTATTCAAGGCAGCAAGCCGATGGGTCAGGATGGTGACCTTCTCAAAAGGCCTCATTCTCCAGGAGGCTCTGAAAACAGAATCTGTATCCCATCTCACAGCGTTCCTGCTGCGTGCGTGGGTGAAGTCACCACGTCATCACGAACAGGAGATGCTTCTTTGCAGACATGGGTTGCAAACAGCTTCTCCTGACAGAGAAAACCTGCTTGGAATTTTCCTTACAGTATGAGGGCATGTTATTGGGCCGGCGGCTTAAGCCACGTGAGTGTGAGGTTTGCCTTTAAAGAGCTTTTGCTTCATTTGAAACAGGAAATGGAGACCCCCTTCCCCCGCCTCCTCCCTCCCTGAGGGAGTGAGAACAGGTTGTTTTTGGAGAGGTGGGGGAGACGACTCTTTCTTGCAGTTGGGGAAAGAGGAGGCTGACCACGGTGTCCGAGCTCGCCCGTGAATCGGGTTGGAGAAAAAGCAAGTCACTGAACTTGAACCAGGAGACTTGGTGCAAGTGAGATATTGCTGCATATGTGGAAGGTGTTTTTAGGCATCCAGAGAATTGAGAAGGAACATCTGTGCATTCCTGCAGGCAGACACCCCCTTACTTCACGCCCAACACATCATTCAGTTCAGTCACTCAGTCGAGTTCGAACCCATGGACCGCAGCACGCCAGGCCTCCCTGTCCGTCACCAACCCCCAGAGCTTGTTCAAACTCATGTCCATCGAGCTGGTGATGCCAACCAACCGTCTCATCCTCTGTCGTCCCCTTCTCGTCCTGCCCTCAATCTTTCCCAGCATCAGGGTCTTTTCCAATAAGTCAGCTCTTCACATCAGGGGGCCAAAGTGTTGGACATTACATCAAGATGCTTGCGTTTATTATGTGTGGGGTTAGGGATGCCAAACGTATCCTGTGGGACTTCAGTGTTTAGGTTCTTTGAGGAACTTCAATTCTGTTCTCCACAGTGGCTGCACCAGTTTACATTCCCATCAACAGTGTAGAAGGGTTCCCTTTTCTCCACACCCTCTCCAGCATTTATTGTTTGTAGATTCTTAAATGAGCTCTCCTCCAATCAAAATTAATTTAACAGGAGGACTGCCAAATGGTTTTTCTACCCTCGTTTTCAAATTCCTTTGTTAAAGAAACATAAGTAGGATTCTCTAACTGGGTTGAACCAGAGGGATGGTTAAGAATGAAAGCAAACGATTTGGAAAAGTTCTGATACTTGACAGTATAGATCACATCACCACTTTCTTATTCTTCTTGTTCTTTGCGACCCCATGGACTGCAGCACGCCAGGCCTCCCTGTCCTTCACCAACTCCCGGAGCTTGCCCAAACTCATGTCCATCGAGCTGGTGATGCCAACCAACCGTCTCATCCTCTGTCGTCCCCTTCTCGTCCCGCCTTCAATCTTTCCCAGCATCAGGGTCTTTTCCAATGAGTCAGCTCTTCGCATCAGGTGGCCAAAGTACTGGAGCTTCAGCTTCAGCATCAGTCCTTCCAGTGAGCATTCAGGGTTGATTTCCCTTAGGATGGACTGGTTTCACCATTTTCTGGAACGGAGTCTTTGGAAGGAGCCCGCTTTCTTACTTCATTTCCTGCTAATACATCACGTCTAGCTGTTAATATGTTATCTCTAGGTCATGCTAGACTGCCCACTCATCACAAAAGTGAGAGTGCGTTTCCACAGTAATTCTCTCTCATCTTGTTCTACTGTTATTTTATTTTCACGGTTGAAAAGAAAAATTGCACACTATGAAAGCTGTGAGTAAAGTTTGATTTGGGGCAAAATGCAGAGCGCAGCCCAGGAGACGGGGTTTCAGACAGATATGAGAGACACTGCTTTGAGAAGGTGCGGGGGTCGGGGGTGCGGCGCCAGGTTACACAGAACTTTCGCAACAAAGGTCGGGTAGTCTGAATGACAAAATGTTCCTGTGAATTCAAGAAAACCAGGTATCCCAAGTTAAGGAATTTAGTGCCTTCCTGTGTATGGGGAAGATGCAGCAATCTGGACTTTCTGAAATCATTCCTTTCATATTCATCTCAGCTATCTGGGGCCAGCAACCCATGTGTCCACATCCTGAATGTCCTCAAGGGTCTCCATGGGGAGTTGGCTACAGTCTGACAGCTACTAGATGGCAGGGGTGCTTTCCTCCCCGAATTCCCCTCAGGGCTCACCAGTGTACGATCTACCATGGCTCCAGTCGCTGATGAGTCTAATGTCCTTTCTTTACTGATATGGCAGGAAATAGTCCATTTCTTGGGCTTCCCTGGTGGCTCAGCTGGTAAAGAATCCACCTGCAATGCAGGAGACTCTGGTTTGATTCCTGGGTCAGGAAGATCCCCTGGAGAAGGGAGAGGCTACTCACTCCAGTATTCTTGGGCTTCCCTGGTGGCTCAGCTGATAAAGAATCCACCTGCAATGTGGGAGACCTGGGTTCCATCCCTGGGTTGCGAAGATCCCCTGAAGAAGGAAAAGGCTCTCAACTCCAGTTCTCTAGCCTGGAGAATTCCATGGACTGTACAGTTCATGGGGTCGATAAGAGTTGGACACAACCAAGCGACTTCCACTTTCATTCCATGTCTCAAGACACAAATAAAGATGTACATTAAAAAAAGAGGGGATATATATAAACATAGCTGACTTTTCACATAGTGAAAAAGTTGGCTTAAACCTCAATATTCAGAAAACTAAGATCATGGCATCTGGTCCCCTTACTCCATGGCAAATAGATGGAGAAACAGTGGAAACAGTAGCTGACTTTATTTTGGGGGGACTCCAAAATCACTGCAGATGGTGACTGCAGCCATGAAATTAAGACACTTACTCCTTGGGAGAAAAGTTATGGCCAACCTAGCATATTAAAAAGCAAAGACATTACTTTGTTAACAAAGGTCCGTCTAGTCAAGGCTATGGTTTTCCCAGTAGTCATGTATGGATTGTGAGAGTGGGACCATAAAGAAAGCTGAGTTCCAAAGAATTGATATTTTTCAACTGTGGTGTTGGAGAAGACTCTTGAGAGGCCCTTGGACTGCAAGGAGTTCCAACCTGTCCATCCTAAAGGAGATCAGTCCTGGGTGTTCATGGGAAGGACTGATGTTGAAGCTGAAACTCCAATACTTTGGCCACCTGATGAGAAGAACTGACTCATCTGAAAAGACTCTGATGTTGGGAAAGATTGAGGGCAGGAGGAGAAGGGGACGATGGAGGATGAGATGGTTGGATGGCATCACTCAATGGACATGGGTTTGGATAAACTCCGGGAGTTGGTGATGGACAGGGAGGCCTGGCGTGCTGCGGTTCGTGGGGTTGCAAAGAGTTGGACACGACTGAGTGACTGAACTGAAATGAACTTATAGCTGATTCACTTTGCTGTACAGCATACACTAATAAATATCATAAAGTAAGTATACTCCAATAAAAATAAATTTAAAGAAATGCTAAAAACAGAGGTTAAAAAAAGAGATGGAATTAACTGGAGGGCTTCTGATCATGTGAAATACTGTTTCTGTATTATTATGTTTGAAAAGACTATTTCTACCCCTCATCAGGGATTGTCAAGTAGAGAATTCTTTAACTTTTGAAAAGACAAATTTCCCCCCATTTTCATCCAAATATTCCATTTCTCACCACCATGTGACCCCAGGCTTATGAACAAGATTCAGAACATAGGCTGATCATGCTCTTTAAAACTTTTTATGTTAAACATCTTTTCCTATTAAGCAAGTTTACTATAGTGAGATTTGTTACTTTCAAATTTCGGTGCTGGATAAGACTCTTGAGAGTCCCTTGGACTGCAAGGACATCAAACCAGACCATCTTAAAGGAAATCAACCCTGAATATTCACTGGAAGGACTGATGCTGAAGCTGAAAGTCCAATACTTTGGCCACTTGATGTGAAGAGACAACTGATTGGAAAAGACGCTGATGCTGGGAAAGATTAAGGCCAGGAGGAGAAGGGGACGACAGAGGAGGAGATGGTTGGATGGCATCACCGACTCGATGGACATGAGTTTGAGCGAGCTGTGGGAGTTGGTGATGGACAGGGAGGCCTGGCGTGCTGAGTCCATGGGGTCGCAAACAGTCGGACAGGACTGAGCCACTGATCAGCAGAATTATAGTGAAATATGCAACGTGAAGCAATGCCAGCTGACGTTTGGCTTCAAGGCAGCTCAGAAGATGAAATCTCCCTCACTTCTTGCCTCGGAGCTCAGAGGGCTGTGTTCTGCCAAATGTGTAATGTGGGCAGATAAAAATAAATTCAGTGTTTCAGACATCTGTCAATAGATTTTGGAACCAGATAAGTTAAAAAAAAAAAAAAAAACAGCAACCCACAGCAGAAGGTCAAGCAAGCATTACTTGTGGGAGACCAATTCTGAAATCCTTCCCCGTTGTCTCTCCAAGAGGTCAGGCAACAAGCAAGGGCTCGTTTGGGAAGATACAGAGTGAACTGATATGGCAAGAAGGGGAAGAATAGTTCCGGGGAAGAAAAGATGATTTTTACTTTTTACTTTTTTTTCAAGATTCAGTGGTTTTCATTTTATTTTTTTCTTTTTATTTTACTTGGAGGCAATTAGTTTACAGTATTGTAGTGGTTTTGCCATACACTGATATGAATCAGCCATGGGTGTACATGAGTTCCCCATCCTGAACCCCCCTCCCACCTCCTTCCCCATCGCATCCCTCTGGGTCATCCCAGTGCACCAGCCCCGAGCACCCTGCCTCATGCATCAAACCTGGACTAGTGATCTGTTTCACGTATGGTAATATACATGTTTCAGTGCTATTCTCTCAGATCATCCCACCCTCGCCTTGGACACCCCACAGAGTCCAAAAGTCTGTTCTTTACCTCTGTGTCTCTTTTGCTGTCTCACATACAGGGTCATCGTTACCATCTTTCTAAATTCCACATAGTCTAGGATTTTGTCTGACTCCCTTAGACTGTCAACCACACCCTGTCATCCAGGGTGTAGGCACCCTGGATGTGGGCACCTGCCGTCCATCTCTACAAGGATTAACCCCTTGAAGGCAGGTCTGGGTGGAGAGCAGACATCAGGCATCTGTGTTCTGGGTTAAAAACTGGCAGGACAGGTCTTCAGATGGTTAAATAGTCTCAGGAGCCTATTTCACGAGCCCAATTCTTGCATCTCCTAATATCTAGAAAAGCCTGAAAATCCTTCATGCTGCTGGCTTTCCCTCCTGACTAGTAAAGGCTTTAGGAGACTAGGAGGAACTCTTTCGAACGATTTCTTGCTTGCTGTCGTGAAGTCACTGATTCACCACAATCAAATATATATATTGACCCCCACTGCCGGTTTGGACTTCCCAGGTGGTTCCAGGGTAGAGAATCCACCTGCCAATGCAGGAGACACTGGTTCGATTCCTGGGTCAGGAAGATTCCTCTGGAGAAGGAAAGGGCACCCCACTCCAGTACTCTTGCCTGGAAAATCCCATGGACAGAGGAGCCTGGTGGGCTGCAGTCCGTGAGGTTGCAAAGAGTCTGACATGACTGAGCGACTAGCAGACACACGTCTTTGGAGCAGACTCCCAGAGCTATCTGAGGTGCTGTCTCTTGGGCTCCAGTCCTCACTTTGCCCCCAAATAAAACTTGACTTGTAACTCTCACCACATGCTTTTTTTTTTTTTCCCAGTTAACAAACTCTTTAAACAGTCCCAAGGAGGCTATGACTCTTAAGGCCCCAAATGGCAAAACCAAACGTGTTGAGCAGACATGCGTGTTGAAAAATCTTTCCCAAGGTCTTGACTCTGATCTTACTTTACTTCTGTGGCTGTTTCAGATGAGGGGCCGTCTCGGTTTCTTTGACGACCGATTATAAAAAGCACACCTTCCGGGCCTCGGTCCTGCCAGGAAGCCTGTGCTTTACGAGAAAAACGTGACTCGATTTCCCCAAATGTGCAAGGAGATGACACATCGTGCATTTTTTTTGTATGCCCAAGGATTTTTTATTTAATTTTAATTTTAATTGAAAGCTAATTACTTTACATTACTGTGGTGGTTTTTGCCATGCATTGACATGAATCCGCCACGGGTGTGCATGTGTTCCCCATCCTGAACCCCCCTCCCACCTCCCTCCCCATCGCATCTTCCAGGGTCATCCCAGTGCGCTGGCCCTGAGCACCCTGTTTCATGCATCCAACCTGCACTGGTGATGTGTTTCACATATGGTAATATACATGTTTCAGTGCTATTCTCTCAGACCATCTCACCCTCGCCTTCTCCCACAGAGTCCAAAAGAGTGTTCTTTACCTGTGTGTCTCTTTTGCTGTCTCACATACAGGGCAACCATTACCATCTTTCTAAATTCTAAATATATGCATTAATATCCTGTATTTGTGTTTTTCTGACTGACTTTGCTCTATATAATATAACAGGCTCCAGTTTCATTCACGCTATTAGAACTGATTCAAACACGTTCTTTTTAATGGCTGAGTAATATTCCATCATGTACAGAAGCAGCATGCTTCCTTAGAGAAACTTGTCTCAGCATCTTTGCAGATGGACACGAGGACTTTCCTGGGGGTCCAGTGGATACGAATCCGCCTGCCAATGCAGGGGACGTGGGTCCGATCCCCGGTCCGGGAAGATCCCACACGCCGCAGGGCAACGAAGCCATACATCACAGCTACTGAGCCCGTGTGTCCTAGAGCATGGGAACCTCAGCAAGAGAGCCTGCTGCAGTGAGAAGCCCGCCTGCCACCACCAGAGGGTCGCCCCTGCTCACTGCAACGGAGTGCAAGCAAAAATAAAATAAATAAAATTAAAAACAAAAATAGGTGGACTCAAGTTTTCTTTCTTAGCTCTTCTGAGTTCTCACGGGGCCAGGACATCTCAGCAGGCTGTGTCTCTCGCTGTGGGTCTAGTGGGCACCTTCCTCTGTCTCAAGGCCACCGGCACCAGCAGCTCAGCGGTGCTGTGGGTGCCGAACCCAGCATCCCAGCCCCCACGGCCATGGAGAAGCACAAGCCAGAGAGCATCACCGGACGCAGAGGGTCCCCGCCGGGCACTCATGTGCCCGAGAACAAGGTCTGGTACACCAGAGGGTGACACAGCTTGTAAATCAACTCTGCGTTAGTCCCTAAGTCACCTCCAACTCTGTACAACACCAGGGACTGTAGCCCGGCAGGCTCCTCTGTCCACAGGATTCTCCAGGCAAGAATACTGGAGTGGGTTGCCATGCCCTCCTCCAGGAGATCTCCCCCAGAAAAGCCGTGTATCCCCATCAGCTCAGTTCAGTTCAGTCTCTCAGTCGTGTCCGACTCTTTGCGACCCCACGGACCGCAGCACGCCAGGCCTCCCTGTCCATCACCAACTCCCAGAGTTTACTCAACACAAAGTCCATCGAGTCGGTGATGCCATCCAACCATCTCATCCTCGGTCATCCCCTTCTCCTCCCGCCTTCAGTCTTTCCCAGCATCAGGGTCTTTCCCAATGAGTCAGTTCTTCGCATCAGGTGGACAAAGTATCGCAGTTTCAGCTTCAGCATCAGTCCTTCCCATGAATAGTCACGACTGATTTCCTTTAGGATGGACTTTAGCATATCCCCCTGGATTCTCATAAGATACTCAGAGGTTCCCTGAAAAGTAGATGACTATGGCAGAATCTGGGCTTCCTTCGTGGCTCAGATGGTAAAGAATCCGCCTGCAATGTGGCAGACCTGGGTTCGATCCCTGGGTCAGGAAGATCCCCTGGAGGAGGGCATGGCTACCCACCCCAGTATTCTTGCCTGGAGACTCCCATGGACAGAGGACTCCATGGGTCACAAAGACTAGCATTCGACCTAGGTACTAAACCCAGCAACACATCACGGATGAATCTAACCAGTTAACCCTAAGGAGACAATGATTTGCTTCCTGCACATTTCTTCTTGTTTTCTTCCTAGTAAAATCCTGATTTTTTTCTGGTATGTTTACACATATATGACTGATTCCAAATGGAAGGCAAGACAGTCTTTTTCATTTTTCCTTAATGATCAGCATTATTTTATATTTTAAATCGCAGACTCCCGGTTGTGAAATGTCCCCTCTCGACAGCACTTTTCCTTGGCATTAGGGAAAGGTCCTTTGAAGTTTGTTTATTCTGAAAAAGACGCCCAGCACTTGGACAGAACCTCATGTACCACAAAGGAGCTCTTTGCTTCTTTGCTGAAAAGCCTGTTTGCTGCATGGTCTCTCTTTAGCTGAAGTTGAAAGCACTTCTGTGAACATTTGTGATTAAAAAAACAAAAAACCCTTTGCATCATCCTTCAGGCTGAGTCCTTGCATAGTCTGTGGTCTAGCTGACAGGCGGGCTGAGTCCCTTGTCTCTCCTATACTCTGATAACCTCGAGTTAAGTTTCCAGGTCTGGGTGCCAGCAAACCAGCTGCGTTGTTCAAAGACGTCTGGGTGACTGATCGCAAGATTTCTGACCTCCGAGTCCTGCTCTGTGTCTCTCTCCTTCTTTCAATGGGGTGACGTCTGTGCAGCATCTAAGGATAGGATACGACTAACCTAGACGTTTCTACATCTGCTGTAAGTCAACTGAAGAGAGGTGACTCTGATCATTCATAGACGTGGTCCTACTGAGTGAAGCAGGACAGAAAAAGAAAAACATCATGTGATATCGCTTATGTGTGGAGTGTGAAAAAGAATGACGCAAATGAGCTTATTTACAAAACAGAAACAGACTCCCAGACATAGAGAATGGAGTTATGGTTATGAAAAGGGAAGGAGGCGGGGGATAAAGCAGAACTGTGGGATTAACAGATACACGTACAATTACATACGAAATAGAGAAACAACAAGAAGTTGCTGTAGAGCACAGATACTATGTATCTTGTAAGAAACTATGAACAAAAGAGTCTAAAAAATATTTACATGTACGAATTAGATATATATATATAAACTACGTATCGGCTCATATATAGTTTCTATATAGAACTGACTCATTGGAAAAGACCCTGATGCTGGGATAGACTGAAGGAGGGAGGAGAAGGGGGCGACAGAGGATGAGATGGTTGGATGGCATCACCGAGTCAATGGACATGGGTTTGGGTGGACTCCAGGAGTTGGTGATGGACAGGGAGGCCTGGCGTGCTGCAGTCCATGGGGTTGCAAAGAGTCGGACACCACTGAGCGACTGAACTGATAAATGGGCTTCCCAGGTGGCTCAGTGGTAAAGAATCTGCCTGCCAAGTCTGGAGACATGGGTTTGATTCCTGAGTTGGAAAGATCCCCTGGAGAAGGCCATGGCAACCCACTCCAGTATTCTTGCCTGGAGAGTCCCATGGACAGAGGAGCCTGGTGGGCTACAGTCCACGGGGGTCGCAAAGAGTCGGGCATGACTGAGCAATTAACAATATCAATTTTCATATATACCTACATACATGAATCACTTTGCTGTACATCTGAAATTAACACACCATTGTCAATCAGCTGTATTTCAATACAAATAAATGCAATTCAGTTCAGTCCAGTTGCTCAACTGTGTCCGACTCTGTGACCCTGTGGCCTGAGGCACGCCAGGCTTCCCTGTCCATCACCAACTCCCAGAGCTTGCTCAAACTCATGTCCACTGAGTCGATGATGCTTAAACACAGACATAAGACTAGCAATTGAGAGCTCTTTTACTGGAAAATTGTTTAAGCTGGGGTTTCTCCCCCACACCTAACATTCCCAAGGGAAGAAATTCTTAGGCATGAACTCACTGATAATTTTTGTGACACAGAAAGCTGATCTGACATTCTCTTTTCTGCAAAGACTGGCATTTGTTACTACCTGTTGGGGAGAGTTGTGTGAAGTTGGTGGACAGGGTGGGCTTGCATTTCTGGGGAGGGTTTCGTATGCCTGGCTGAGTCCCTTCGCCGTACACCTGCAACTATCCCAACATTGTTAATCAGCTATGTGTAGCGTATACATGATAAGTCACTTTGGTCGTGTCCGACTCTCTGTGACCCCTTGGACTGTAGCCCACCAGGCTCCTCGGTCCATGGGTTTCTCCAGGCAAGAATACTGGAGTGGGTTGCCATTCCCTTCTCCAGAGGATCGTCCCAACTCAAGATATCGAACACCGTCTCTTATACCCGCTGTGTTGGTAGGTGGATTCTTTACCACTACGGCCACCTGCAAAGTGGCTTTTCATCAGCTATACTTCAATACAAAATTAAAAGTTAAAAAGCAAAATGAACATTTAAAAATATATAGAGAGATCAAACACTTGTAAACATACAAATTGGTTTTAAGGGCACTTTTATACATTGCACGAAGAAGAACAGAACGTTCCAGCAAGGAAAAAAACAAAAAAACAAAACTCTTCAAAGCCCCTAAAGATATGGAAGGAATCCCCAGGGTTTCACTTGTGTGCGTTTAAGAGGTTTTAAAAGACTGAGATGCAAATTCCTCCAGGCGCCTGGGAAGCTCAGGGGGTCTCTCCGGTCTCACACCTGCTGGGCATTGCCTTGTCTTTAGCTGAACGACCAGGCGGGGCTGTGAGTTCATCGGAAGCCAGCTCAAATCCCTTGATCCCACGGGGAAGTAAGTTGGAGTACAAATCACGTCTAAAGTGGCTGGCATTTGGCTGTCACAGGCGGTATGTTGGTTTGCGGATGAGAACAGCAGTGTGTGTGTGTGTGTGTGTGTGTGTGTGTGTGTGAAGTTCTGAGTATGCAGGAGGTGGGGTACAGCCTGGGATGTGGCATGACTGTGTCTTTAGTTTCTGGACCTTGTGAAGATAAGATTTGACTGTAGAAGGAGTTAGGATGAAGAAGATGAAAGAGAAAAAAAAAGCCATCAAGAAAAACTCAGGAGACCTCCTGAGATTCCCTCCAGATGTCTCCAAAACACCCTCTTCTCACCCTCCAAATATATTTGAAAGGGAGGGTTGTTGTTGTACAAAGTCGTATCGGACTCTCTGCGACCACATGGACTGTAGCCCTGCCAAGGTACCGTGTCCATGGCATGCCCCAGGCAAGAATCCTGGAGTGGGTCTCCATTCCCTCCTCCAGGGGGATCTTCCCAACCCAGGAATCAAACGCGGAGCAGATCATCAATATTAGCAGGTGGGTTCTTTACCTCTGAGCCACCTGGAAAGCTCAGACAGGCATGCTAGGGGACGAAACAGAATTGCTTTCTGCTTTCACCCCCGTGAATCATGCTTGTCCAACACGCCGGTTACATACGCTGTCCCCAGAAGAGTCCTCAAGAAATACCAGGCGTATGCTGTCATAAGTTGGATTTCACAGAGAGTGGTGTCGGGGCGGGAAAAAGGCTGGTAGAATCATAGACATCCCCACGCCCGACTCCCCTCCACCCAGGCACTGTGATGAAACAACAGTGATGAAAGCTTGTCTAGGAGGGAAAAAAAAAAAAAGTGAGAAGCTCAAACCAGGTGGCCTAGAGAGCCCATTTCTGTTTTATTTTGGTGGTGGGGGGCAATGTTTGCTGGGCACGTCCCTAGTGACTCAGCGGTAAAGAACTTGTCTGCCATTGTAGGAAACGCCAAGGGCTCAGTTCCTGGTGGGGACGATCCCCCTGGAGGAGGGCAAAGTAACCCTCTGCAGTCTTCTTGCCTGGAGAACCCCATGGACAGAGGAGCCTGACGGGTTACAGTCCACGGGGTTGCTGAAGAGTCAGACACAACTGAGTGATCAAACCACATCAGACCTTGCTGGGGTCCCCTTTGTTTGAGAGGAAATGGAAGATGCTTCAGAGATGATTTTGACCCCGCGAGGGTGGGTGTGGGTTAACGGTTGGGTTCCGTTGAGGTGGTGTTCCTGCTGACTGTGGGTGGGGATTAAGGGTTTATCCCCACGTGAAGGCCATCCAAAGGATGCTATTCATGAGATTAAGCTGGCGACAAGCAGACAGGATGGTCTGTGGTCTAATCTGATGCTGGGTATATATCAGATTCCTGAGAAACCCATTCAGGTGGAAGCCATGCAGGCAAGATGGTATTTTAATTACCTGTCGCAGACTAAATATAACCCAGAGGAAGCCAAACTTCCTCCGGACACGCACTGAAAACCTAAAACCTTTGCACACCCTTCTTGTTTTACACCACTCCTTTGGACCCTGAGAGCTATTTTGCTTCCGTTTCAGTAAATCAGATACACTGATTTCGTGCATCTGAATCTGTAACATGTTACAGATCTGAACATTAGATCTGTAACATTAGAAGCGAGTGTCTGTAACATTAGAAGCAATGCTTTCTCAGGGAACACTGTTTATTTTTCCAGGGCCACGGAGAGATGTTTCCCCGAACAGAAGAGCACGCTGCGTTTCTGACCACCTGTAGTCGCCTTCACCTCTGGAGTCCACGCTTCCGTTGTCGTCTCAGACGCAGCTGAATCTGTAACCCATCTGAGACTTCCTGTCCGTCAAAGCAGACTCAAGTTCCTTGCTTCCAGCTCTTGAAGCTAGCAAGCTTAACTGCTAAACGGCTTGTAACATACAAGTTCGATTTTTTTCTTTAAAATAAACAAAACCCATATTGAAATCAACTTGTGGTTTTGGAAACAGAGAAGAAAGGGAGATGTGATTTTTTTCTCTGCGATTTGAGACACCCCATCATACCTGCCATCCGTGTATCATCTCTGTCTTTCCCTAATCTCTATCTATTGCCTATATCTGACTATTTACCTATGTTTGTATATTTATCTATCAATATCTTTGTGTCTATCACGTATTTCTACATTTGTACCTTCTATATTTTTCTACCTATGTATCTACCCTCCTATTTACTATCTGTATCTAGCAACATCCATTTCTATGAGTTATATCTTTCTACCAATCCTCTATACCTACCTGTCTATCCATCCTATCATCTATACCTATCTATCTGTCTATCTAAATATACTGGAGTGGGCGGCCTTTCTCTTCTCCAGGGGATCTTCCCAACCCAGGGGATCGAACCCAGGTCTCCCGCATTGCAGGCGGATTCTTTACCAGCTTAGCCACAAGGCAAGTCCAAGGATACTGGGGTCGGTAGCCTTTCCCTTCTCCAGGGGATCTTCCTGACCTAGGAATTGAACTGGGGTCTCCTGCTTTGCAGGCAGATTCTTTACCAACTGAGCTATCAGGGAAGCCTGAATATCTATCTACTGAGTGTATATGAGTACATATTTTTTTCTTGCATTAAAAAAAAGAAAAGCATAGCAAAAGCACTGGCCACATGACTAGGGGTAGAAAAATGATTTTATTTGATGGAATAATGACCTGCTGGGATCATGGGCTTTTAAAAAAACAACACACTAGTTTTTTGAGGATCATTCGCTTTTATCAGCTTACTGAGCATCCGACTAACCCAATGGGGAAAAAAAAAAAAGATTTCTTTCCCTGTTGGGTGGATTCTCAATGGATGCTTCTTCACTTAAGCTAAATTTGTAGAGCTATAATGAGGAAGGGTTGTTTCTCGCCCAGAGCCCCTGAATTATCAATGTACCCATATTGTAGACTTTGTTTGTGAAAGAGTAAGAGAAAGTCACTCAGTCGTGTCTGACTCTTTGTGACCCCATGGACTACACAGTCCATGGAATTCTGCAGGCCAGAACACTGGAGTGGGTAGCCTTTCCCTTCTCCAGGGGGATCTTCCCAACCCAGGGATCGAACCCAGGTCTCCCGCATTGCAGGCGGATTCTTTACCAGCTGAGCCACCAGGGGAAGCAAAATAATAATATTAATAATAATCAGACCGCTATTAAAACTCAGATTCAGATCCATGAAATGGAGATTATACACATGGGCGTTTGAGAAGAAAAAGGCCAAGCTGTTAAACTGTAGCAGGAATTCACACTGGCCTTACTGCTCAGTGTGGTGAATCGTTCAGTTCAGTGGCCCAGGGCGGGTTACCTGGAAAACTGCCGACTCGCCAATGCCCTTGCTGGTCCGTACGCAGGCTCAGGGGTTTGGTAGCGGTATTGCCCCCTAGGTTTACCTATAGGGCTGAGGCAGATCCCATGCGTTTCTTTCATCCTGGCAGAAAGGCGTTCAGTTTCAGGGCCGAGCCAACATCTGGACTTGGGTTTGTTTAGCTCCCCCGGAAAGCCTGCTCTCCTGGCAGGCAAAGAGAGGAGCTATATAATGAGTCTGAAAAGCTTAAGGAACTTGGATCACGCTGCACGGCTGTGTCATGCTTGTGAGCTTTGTCCGACGTGGTGAAGCAAAGCGTTCATAATCCCCTCGGAGACACACATGCAAAGGCGAGCCCCGTTTAGATATGTTGGTGGTCACGTGTGTGCAAGCTCAGTCGTGTCCGACTCTTTGTGACCCCCGTGGAGTGCAGCCCAACAGGCTCCTCCGTCCATGGGGATTCTCGAGACAAGAATCCTGGAGAGGGTTTGCCATTTCCTCCTTCCGAGGGGACCTTCCTGACCCAGGGATCGGACCGGCATCTCCTGCATTGGCAGGCAGATTCTTGACCACTGAGCCCCGCCTGTGGTCACACAGAATCAAAATAGGGGACCCAGAAAACGCTAAGGAGGGGCAAGAGTTCACCCTGTATCGGCCTTAGGACGGCGGGCGTGTGAAACCCTCGCAAGGACTCTGATGAGCTCCATGCAGCCCGCGGGGATGAGCCGGTCCAGGTTGTGGTTCTGAGCAATAGAATGGAGACGGTCCGGCGGAGCGTGTCTATGGCTGCGGAAGAGTGCTCTGGCATCTCAGAGAGCAGCCGTCAAGCAGGAGTGATTCTGTGCCGTCTCCACGTCCCTGATGCCTTTGACTGTCTCTCTACGCTCTTGGCTATCACTGCTGTGGGAAGGAGCTCCCGGGGGTAGATCTGGGATGCCGCTCCACACCCACGATGCACAGGACGCCCCACTTCAGAGAGTCATCCGGCCCCCAGATGTCAGCAGTGCAGAGGCTGAGAATCCCTGGCTTAGCGTCAGAGATCACAGCTGTCTGTCCATCTCTCATCCATCTATGTCTCTCTGGCTATATCATCTATCTATATTCATCTATTTATCTGCCATCTATCTGTGTGTTTACCTATCACAGTCATCCGTCTATCATCTATCTATTATTCACCTATTTATCATCTATCTGTGTGTTTACTTATCAATGCCATCTGTCTATCATCTGTCTATCACTTGTCTATTATTCAACTATTTATCTATCATCTATCTCTATGTGTACCTATAAATGTCATCTGTCTATCAGTCACCTATCTTTTTATCATCTCTGTATGCATCATCCGAGTCACAGCACTCTTATCTGTCTCTGTCTCTCTTTTTATCATCTATCTACCTACATCATCACAGAAATAACAACAACCCCAGATACGCAGATGCCACCACCCTTACGGCAGAAAACGAAGATGAACTAAAGAGCCTCTTGATGAAAGTGAAAGAGGAGAGCGAAAAAGTTGGCTTAAAGCTCAACATTCAGAACACGAAGATCATGGCATCCGGTCCCATCACTTCATGGGAAATAGATGGGGAAACAGTGGAAACAGTGTCAGACTTTATTTTGGGGGGCTCCAAAATCACTGCAGATGGTGACTGCAGCCATGAAATTAAAAGACGCTTACTCTTTGGGAGGAAAACTATAATGAACCTAGACAGTCTGTTAAAAAGTGGAGACATCACTTTGGCAACAAAGATCCATCTAGTCAAAGCTACAGTTTTTCCAGCAGTCACATACAGATGTGAGAGTTGGACCATAAAGAAAGTTGAGTGCTGAAGAACTGATGCTTTTGAACTGTGGTGTTGGAGAAGACTTTTGAGAGTCCCTTGGACTGCAAGGAGATCCAACCAATCCATCCTAAGGGAGATCAGTCCTGAGTTTCATTGGAAGGACTGATCCTGAAGCTGAAACTCCGACACTTTGGCCACTTGATCCAAAGAACCAACTCACTGGAAAAGACCCTGATGCTGGGAAAGATTCAAGACAAAAGGAGGAGAAGAGGACGACAGAAGATGAGATGGCTGGATGGCATCACCGACTCAATGGACATGAGTTTGAGCAAACTCTGGGAGTTGGTGATGGACAGGGAGGCCTGGCGTGCTGCAGTCCATGGGGTCACAAGGAGTCGGACACGACTGAGCGACTGAACAACAATATGACTGATAGATACTGTCATAACAGTTTCAGGGGGACAGCAAAGGGACTCAGCCATACATAGACATCTCTTCATTCTCCCCCAAAGATGCACTGTGTTTAGAAAGCAACCAGAGAACATCAATAAAGCTACAGTGTATCAACTTCTATAAACACACATGGTTAATTCTTTGGGTTGTTAGTCAGTTCTACACCCTGAAGTGTTGCTGTGTTTCATTATTCCGTGAGAAGCGAGCTGTCTGACAGTCGCGGTGCTGAGCATCATACACGCCTTTTTCTCTGTTTCTACTCACTCCACACAGACCCTGTGGAAGAGTTGCTACTGCTGTTTCTGTTCTTGCTTTCCCAAAGACGACGCTTGAACGAACTAGGAAATTTTCCAGCCTTGAAAGCGGTTCTTCGGGGACTTGATTCCTAGGTCAGACAAACACGCCCAAAAGTTATTATCACCGACTCCATGGACATGAGTGTGAGCAAGCTCCGGGAGATGGTGATGGACAGGGAAGCCTGGCGTGCCGCGGTCCATGGGGTCCCAAAGAGTCAGACCCGACTGAGCGACCGAACTACAACTGCAACGGACGAGAGGGTCACTGACCTGAGCCTCCTTTGCTGGGCTTCCCGCTGGCTTTCCCCCTAGTCTCCCGTCTGCAAGTCCTCCGGGTCCATCTGCTTTTTCCCCTCATCCCCTGCCTCTCTCTGACCACACTCTCGCCTCCGACCCCCTCTCTGCCTTCTCTGGGTGACGGACTACTTCAGTGAGAAGCCCTCAGCTTCCAAAAGTCATTTTGCCCCTGACACCTTACCAAGTTCCCCCGAGCAAATGCACTTTCCCCACCTTCCTTCCTGCCTATGTGTCACTCACATGTATTCCCTGCCATTTACCGTTCTCTCTGTCAGTTACCTGCCTGCTAGTGACTACGTGTTCTCCGTCCAAGCGTCTGCAAAGACCCTTGTTGTGTTGTCTGCACTTCGATATGTTTGCCCAAGTCACCGTGCACCTCCAGCCCTGCACACTTGTTGCATTAATTGACACCCAGCGCCATAAAGTGAAAGCTTCAGTCAATTCAGTCATGTGCGACTCTTTGCAACCCTGTGGACTGTAGCCCGGCAGGCTCCTCTCTCTGTCCACGGGGATTCTCCAGGCAACAATACCGCAGTGGGTTGCCATTTCCTTCTCCAGGGAATCTTCCCCAACCCAGGAATCCAACCTAGGTCTCCTGCACTGGTAAGCTGATTCTTTACTGATTGAGCCGCCAGGGAAACCTCAAGATATTTGCAGCCTTGATATGTTTGAGTTTGATGCAAGTTTTTTTCTGCATAATGCCAATGTATTCCTTTCTTCCCCGATTTTTTTTTTGATGTGAATTGTGTTTTGAAGTCTTTCTTGAATTTATTACAATATTGTTTCTGGGTTCAATCCTTGGGTCGGGAAGATCCCTGGAGGAGGAAATGGCAGCCCATTTCAATATTTTTGTCTGCAGAATTGCCATGCACAGACGAGCCTGGTGGGGCTACAGTCCATGGGGTCACAGGGAGTCAGACACGCCTGAGCCTGCATGCACACATTGCTCCTGTTTTATGTCTTGTTTTTTTTTTTTTTTTTTTTTTTGGCCTTGGAGGTATTTGAGATCTTAGCTTCCTTACCAGGGACCAAACCTACATCCCTCACATTGGAAGGCAGAGAGAGTCTTAACCACTGGGCCCCTAGCCAAGCCCCACCCTGCCCTGCCCCAGGTAGCCCTTTAATGACAGAATTCCTTTTATGCTGCATTTAATCTCCCCATGCTCTGTCCCAGGACCTTGGTTTAAATGTTTCTGCACCCCCGGTGTATCTGACTTTGGCTATTTTTGCACCACGTTACTCTCAGAGTGAAACAAAACCAAACAGAACTATAATGGAGGGTTTCCCGTAACTGACGGCAGGGTTAGCAGTTCTGCCCGACCGTTCCTTTTGGGCTCCCATGGTTACAGTCAGTGAAAAAGAAAATACAGGCCTAACAGACTTAACCGCTGCTGCCCACGCACATAATTCACGCCGTTCCTCTCTCTGCCGGTGCGTTCACTGAGATTCTGGCCTCAGCGTGACTCATTCTACAGGCATGCGGCTTCAGTGAGCTCTTGGTCAAAGCCCAAGCTTTCCTAGGCACCACCCTTAGCAGAAAAGTGGTTCTCTAAGCCAGGAGGGGTCCAGCCGGCTTTATTTATCCTGGCAAATTGGCTGGCAGTCGGCGACGGTTTTGTTGGCTCGGAGATGGCATCGAAGTCGCTGAAACGTTTAGACTGATGAGATTTCCATTCGCCGCACTGAACACTCATGCTTTGAGAGTCTTCTGTGTGTACCCACGGGGTCTTTCCAGGAGTCGTGTACAGATGTGGGAGTTGGACCATAAAGAAGGCAGAGCACCGAAGGACTGATGCTTTTGAGCTGTGGTGTTGGAGAAGACTCTTGAGAGCTCCTTGGACTGAAAGGAGATCCAACCAGTTCATCCTAAAGGAAATCAGTCCTGGATGTTCATTGGAAGGACTGATGTTGAAGCTGAAGCTCCAGTACTCTGGCCACCTGATGGGAAGAACTGACGCATTTGAAAAGACTCTGATGCTGGGAAAGATTGAAGGTGGAAGGAGAAGGGGACGACAGAGGATAAGATGGTTGGATGGCGTCACCGACTCAACGGACATGGATCTGAGCAAGCTCTGGGAGTTGGTGATGGACAGGGAGGCCTGGCGTGCTGCGGTCCATGGGGTCACAAGAAGTTGCATGTGATGGAGTCACTGAACAGCAAAACTGGGTCTTTTCTCTTTTGCCTGGTTTTGCAAAGGAAACTTGTGCCTTTCTTTTCCTTCCCGCATCTCCTTCCTGCTTCCCCTTGCTGGCTTCTGCGGTCAGGAGCAACAGCAGCGTCGTCTGAATCACTGCCCTGTTCTCTGTGCTCGAGAGTCGTTGTTTCCTGAGTGTGCGATTCTTTCTTGCTGACTCTCGAGTGGGGTGCGGCGGGCCCTGTCTCTGGCTGTCCTTGGTGGAGAGCCAAGGTCCTCCGGGGCAGCCACCTCTGCGAGCAATCCCTCGGGGTTCCCCACGTCCAGACACGTAGACTTGCAGGCCAGCCAAGACTTTGCTTCTGGACGTTCCTGGCTTTTGTAGCAACGGACGGTTTTTCTGGGTGGGGGTCTTTATGGCCTCCACTCAGGCCAAATGAGAAAGATTTTATAGGAGGCTAATAAACCTTTCCCCAGTCTGCAGGCAGCAGATGTTTGGGGTTGTGACGAAGCATCTTGAAATCAAAATAAGAATCTCCGGTTTATGACTTTGTATGTATCAGCCAGCCTGGAGGAGGGTATGGCAACCCACTCCAGTCTTCTTGCCTGGAGACTCCCATGGACAGAGGAGCCTGGAGGGCTACAGTCCACAGGGGGTCGCAGTGTCAGACACTGGACAGAGCATGCATACATGTATCCATTTTATAACTGAAACTTTGTGGGGGTTTTTTTTTGGGCTGCACTGCAAAGCATATAGGATCCTGTTCCCCAAGCAGGGCTCAGACCCTCAGCCCGACCCCTTGCATCTTAAGTGCAGATTCTTAACCACGGGACCGCCAGAGAAGGCCTTGAAAACACTTATTGTGGCAAAATGCAGCATACAATTTACCATTTTAAGCATTTTTTTTAAAGCACACAGTTCAGTAACATTTAGTGTGTTCGTATTGCAAAATCATCACCACCATCCGTCTCAAGAAACTTTTCATCTTCTCAAGCGGAAACTTGGTGCCCACTAAATGATCCATCCTCATTCCCTCTACCCTCAGCCCCTGGCGACGGCTATTTGACCTTCTGTCTATGAATGTGACTGGCATGCTTTTAAGGTGAAGTATAGTTGATTCCAGTTCAGTTCAGGCGCTTAGTCGTGTCCGACTCTGTGTGACCCCAATGACTATAGTCCACGGAATTCTCCACCAGAATACTGGAGTGGGTAGCCTTTCCCTTCTCCAGGGGATCTTCCCAACCCAGGGATCAAACCCAGGTCTCCCACGTTGCAGGTGGATTCTTTACCAGCTGAGCCAGCAAGGAAGCCCAAGAGTACTGGAGTGGGTTCTTTCTCCAGCGGATCTTTCTGATCATATCGATAAGCATCTAATAGTCAAAAAAGTTAAACTTTGAAATAACAGAAGAGATACATTTAAAAAAATGTAATTATTTCTGAATCTGGTGACGGTGAATAGCATCTAGTCCATTTCTAATGAAATTGGCCTGATGGTATCAGTTCAACATCTGGGAAAAAAAAATAACGGCTTCATCTTTCAGCTTCTCCCTTCTTACTAAAGGACGTGCCTGTGCGTACAGGCTAAGTCGATTCCACGGTGTCTCTTTATGACTCCATAGACTGTAGCCCACCAGGCTCCTCTGTCCATGGGATTCTCCTGGCAAGAATACAGGAGTGGGTTGCCATGCCCTCCTCCAGGGGGTCTTCCCCACCCAGGGATCAAATGCATGAACCCCATTGACTTTTCCCAATGGGAATCAATCCAATTTATCATGTTCACGTTAATTTTCTTTCTTTTTTTTAAAGATTTCTTTGAATGTGGGCCATTTTAAATTATTTATTAAATTTTGTTACAATGGCTTTTATTGAATTTGTTACAATACTGTTTCTGTTTCCTGGTTTTTTGGGTTTTTTTTGGCCACGAGGCATGTGGGATCTTAGCCCCCTGACCAGGGATTGAACCCACACCCCCTGCATTGGAAAGCAAAGTCTTAACCACTGGCCCACCAGGGAAGTCCCTCCCCACCCAATTAATTCCCTTGCAGGCCCTTAGTTGGCAAATAATTGATGACATGAAGTCTAAAGCAAACAGAATAGCCCACAGCTATTCCATACTGACTATGCACTTCTTCCTATCGGGGCAATTCGCCAAAACTCAGCACACGGGCTCCATCAGAGTCCTCTTCCACTCCACACTGCGTGAGACTCAGCTCTAAGCTAAATTGCACTGTTCACTGTTTCTCAAAGACCCAGGGTCCACATCCTGTCTCTTCGTCAGGACAATGTTCTGGCAGGGATGTTTGCCCGCCGTCTGTGCTTCTTGTGTTTAGTGACTCAGCTGTCTCCAACTCTATGCAACCTCATGGACTATAGACCACCAAGGTCTTCTGTCCACGGGATTCTCCAGGCAAGGGCACTGGAGTGGGTTGCCATTTCCTCCTCCAGGGGAATCTTCTTACCCCGAAGGGGATTGAACCTGTATCTCTTGCATCTCCTGGTGTTGGTGGACTCTTTACCACTGAGCCACCTGGGAAGCCCCATCTCTGCTTGACCAAATCACAACCTTCTGGGACTGACCCTTCTTCTACGAATCCTTTCTCACCCAGTTTGATTGAAGGCAGGAGGAGAAGGGGATGACAGAGGATGAGATGGCTGGATGGCATCACTGACTCAATAGACGTGAGTTTGAGCAAACTCCAGGAGTTGGTGATGGACAGGAAGGCCTGGCGTGCTGCAGTCCATGGGGTCACACAGAGTTGGACACGACTGAGCAACTGAACTGAACATGTGCAGCATGGATGAATAGCAAGGTTCTCCTGTATAGCACAAGGAACTCTGTCCGACATTCTGATAAATGATCATGGATAGGAATATGAAAGAGGATGTTTATATGTGTATAAGTGAGACACTCTGTTGCAGGGCAAAAATGTACACAAGTGTAGATCAACTGTACTTCAATAAAATAAAGATTTAAAATTGTTTAAGGAGAGTTTGGAAAATCCCATGGACAGAGAAGCCTGGTAGGCTGCAGTCCACGGGGTTGCAAAGAGTCAGACATGACTGAGTGACTTCACTGCACCCCACTCCAGTACTCTTGCCTGGAAAATCCCATGGACAGAGGAGCCTGGTGGGCTGCAGTCCACGGGGTCGCAAAGAGTCAGACATGACTGAGTGACTTCACTGCACCCCACTCCAGTACTCTTGCCTGGAAAATCCCATGGACAGAGGAGCCTGGTGGGCTGCAGTCCACGGGGTCGCGAAGAGTCGGACACGACTGAGCGACTTCCCTTTGACTTTTCACTTTCATGCACTGGAGAAGGAAATGGCAACCCACTCCAGTATTCTTGCCTAGAGAATCCCAGGGATGAGGGAGCCTGGTGGGCTGCTGTCTATGGGGTCACACAGAGTCGGACACGACTGAAGCGACTTAGCAGCAGCAGCAGCAGGGGGAGAAAGGATCTGTGTATATGTACGCCTGAGTCCCTTTGCTGTCCTCTAGAAACTATCAAAACATTATTAACTGGCTATACTCCAGCATAAAGTAAAAACTCTTAAAAAGAAAACTCAACTACTCCTCTTATTGAACACTCAGGTGGTGGTCTATTTCATCCCTGGGGTTGCTGGTATATCTCACTTTTTCTTGCCACTGCATTGTGAACTGATCACCAATAGTAAATCTTCAAGAAGCAAGAGAAGTTGCAAAGGAGGGAATCTGATGTATATGTAAGGACACGAAATTCCCGTGTCTAAGAACTCTATGCAAAGTGCACTATACTGGTGGAATCCTACAGCTAAGAATTTGTAACTCAGTTCATAAACATGCTGGTATGCCATCTCCTCAGCTATTTTAACAGCAAACACAATAAAAAAAAAATGGCACTTTGGTGGCACGAAGCTAACATAAACGATGCCCGGTAAGAGCACAACCTATTACTACCTTGTACCTTATAAACCCAAGCCATTAAGAGTCAGAGAGGAAAAGAAAAGTTTCCAAGTTCCTAAGCACACGCACATACGGCAGGGTTTGGGTGGGAAGTGAGAGGCTATGAATTATTCCAAGTTTTGCTTTTATTATTCTGTTTCTTTTCAAACCCATGTGGAACTCGTTAAGAGTTCTTTTCCATTGGAGTTCTCTGCTACACAGAAACAATAATATAATCTGGAAACCAAAAGGCCTGGAATTGGAGGAAAAAACAGAACCTGGGAAGCTTCGACCCAGAGAATGTTTCTGATGAGATTGGTGGCTTGAGAGGCTCCAGTGTACATTCCACTATAAATCATATATCCTGCGCTTTCATCTCAGGCTTCTCTCATACAAGTGAATCTTTATTACTCACTTCTGAGGCTTGGCTGTTCTTCCTGAAGCGGCTTCTGTTTATTGCGGCATGCTAGCTGTTTAAAGAAAAAGTGGTCTCTCTGCATGCGATGTAGGGAATTCCAGTTAGGAAGCAGTTGTTTACATCTTCACAGGGTTCGTGGAGAGTCTTGGGTGGGTGACTCGATCACCTCTGAGGTTTCACGTCCTCGGGGAAATCTTGGAAACTCAGGTCTTTAGAGACAGCTCCCTTAGAGACTCTGATCCCATCTAATTCCAAACTCCCAACCCCTCCATGCTCCAGCTCCAACCCCCTTGGCAACCACATGTCTGTTCTGTGCATCTGTTTCAGTTTCGTAGATAACTTTATTTGTATCATATTTTAGATTCCACATATAAGTGATATCACATGGTATTTGTATTTTTCTGTCTGAGTTACTTTGCTCAGTATGACCATCTCTAGGTCCCTCCGTGTTGCAGCAGATAACATTCTTTTATTCTTTATCACGGCTGAGTAATAGTCTGTGGCATATATGGACCACGGCTTCATTACCCATTCTTCTGCTGCTGGACACTCGGGTAGGTTCCATGTCTTGGTGCGAATAGTGCTGATATGAATATTCGGGTGCACGGATCTTTTTGCATTAAGTTTTATCTGGATATATGCCCAGGAATAGGATTGCTGAGTCACAGGGTAGTTCTCTTGTTTATTTATTTATTTTTTGCAGAATCTTCATACTGGGCTTCCCTAGTGGCTCAGACAGCAAAGCGTCTGCCTACTATGTGGGATTGACCTGGGGTTCAATCCCCGGGTTGGGAAGATCCCCTGGAGAAGGAAATGGCAACCCACTTCAGTATTCTTGCCTGGAGAATTCCACAGACAGAGGAGCCTGCTGGGCTACAGTCCAAGGGGTTGCAAAGAGTCGGACACGACTGAACGATTTCACTTTCACTTTTCATACTGTTTTCTGTAGTGGTTGCACCAATTAACATTCCCACCAACAGTATAAGAGGGGTCCCTTCTCTCCACACCCTCTTCAGCATTTCTTATATGTAGCTTTAAAAAAAAATGATGGCCATTCTGACTGGTATGAGGTGATACTTCACTGTAGTTTTTTTTCCCCTCTCATTGTAGTTTTGATTTGCATTTTTCTAATAATTAACAAAGTTGAGCATCTTTTCCTGTGCTTATTGGCCATTTTTATTTCTAGAAAGATTCTTAATATTTGCTTTGTGGGGCCAGAGGCAAATTTTCTTGAGTAGAAACATCCTTGTTTCTTTGTTTTAGAGCATCAGCCAGAATGAGAAGCAGAAGCAGAATTCTGAGCTCCACATAGGTAATGCTCCTCCAGACACGTTATCCTCCTGTTAACTGCCAGGAGCCAGTGTGAGGAACTCTGCCCATGGCAAAGGTCATGAGGCAGGAGGCTTGGCATACGCAAAGATGTGATCAAGCCTGAGGAAACCCCCTGTTCCCAAACATCTACCTCCAAAACCAGAGTCTGTTTTATGCTCTCACCTACACCTCTGACTTTACAGGGGGCTCTTCCCCATCCCCATTTCTCTCGGAGAAGGAGTTAACTTGCAGCTCCAGTTAATAAAAATTCCTGGGTGTGACAAGAGTGTTTCAACTTACAAACTCCTCTGAAGGTTCTCTAGCCTCCCTGATCAGGTTCCTCCAGCCACATGTGATTGTTTACAACCTCCCAACTGTGAGAGGCATGAGATGCTTTAAAACTTTCTAAATAGAGACTCTTTTGAGAAGTTAAAAGATTATTACTATAGTATAGTGGGTTGATTAGAAATTATATTGGTGAAGGGTTTTTTCATTTGTTGAGCCAATAATTACTGCTAATTCCCTGCCCTGGGTGTGACAAGGGTGTTTCAGGTCAAACCTCTCTGCTGACAGACTAGCTTGTGTGACAACCTCTCAACCATGAACAGCACAGAGAGTTTGGAGTATTTTGAAAGTCTTAATTAGCATAGGGCTTTTCTCATTGTTGAGTCAATGATTGCCTACAGGCCTCCATATCCTTAGGCACCTGGGAATATATTAATCAATGTATTCGGAACATAGAAAAGGAAATATAGTAGTTTTTGAGGTTAGCAATACTAGACTTTTTGAGTTAATGAAATTTCTCTTTTGTTATAGATCACTGTGCTTTGTTATAAATTGCTGTGTCCTTGCTAGGTAAAAATGCAACTTTATCATTATCTTAAGACTAAATAGATCTTGAAGGGAACCTTGGTGAAAGGTTTTCATTTGTTGGGCTAATGTTTGCTGCTAAATCTCCATATTCCCTGCCCTTATAATGAATATAACTAGCATATAGGAGAAATAAGTATTAACCTTTAAGATTAATCATGTTAACCTTAGGTTAAATAAATTCCTTTCTTGATTGTAATCCACTACACCCTCACCCTATAGGAATGCAACTTTATTTGGCACCTGGTTTAAGAAAAAATCACCCCTGGAAAAAATAAGCTTTCTGGTTAACTGACCATTATCAGAAAGGGCCATAAAATGTCAGAAGATGATGTTAAAACCCATAAGACCTTTGTATAATTTTATATGAAGCACCTGATTGTGACAAGGGTTAAGTCTGCTGACCCCCGCATGACTCTGTATTCATCCCTATGTATAACAAAAGGTATATAAACAAACCTGAAAAATAAAGAAATCGGATCAGTTTCTGGAAAGACTGATTCCCCTGTGTCATTTCTTTCTTGCTCTCCATTTTTCTGGCTGAATTCCCATCTGAAGCATGGGTGCCCTCCAAGTCTACTTACTTGCCCTGGCTTTCAAGTTCCACATGAAAAGCAGCCCAAGCAGGGGCACCTTCCGATATTCAAGTGGTGCTGGTGGCCCAATGTAGATGGTGCAAATTCCTTGTCCTGGAATTTTATTGGTATCCCACATAAACCAAGTTATTCAGCATCTTTTTCTCCACTAATATCTCCTACTATTTTCTGGCTAAATTACCATCTGGTTCATGGGTACTCACCAAGCCTACTAATTCTGCCTGGGCTTTTAAGATCAGACCAGGGAGGCCTCAGTGCCTCCCCTCCTTCGGGAGAACAGAAAGACGCCTGTGGCCTACATAGGTGGTGACTGGTATTCCATGTAAACCAAGTTATTCAGCATCTTTTTCTCTGCTAATTTTCTAATCCCTCTCTATCTGTAATTAAATAATTTTTTCCCCCAGGATGCCTAGTCTGTCTCCCCTTCGAATTACCCTGGATCCACTGGGGCTGCACCCTGACAACTAACCATCAGAATTTTTGTTGTCAGCCGCGACTTTGCGATGAATAGCCAGTAGTGTGTGTGTGCTAAGTTGCTTCAGTTGTGTCTGTCTCTCTCTGACCCCATGGACTGTAGCCCGCCAGGCTCCTCTGTCCATGGGATTCTCCAGGCAAGAGTACTGGAGTGGGTTGCATGCCCTCCTCCAGGGGATCTTCCCGACCCAGGGCTCGAACCCGAGTCTCTTATGTCTCTTGCATTAGCAGCCGAGTTCTTTACCACTAGCGCCCATCTGGGACAACCAGTGGAGTGGAACGTGAAGAACTCATAAGAAATTGAACAACCGAGGAAGAGAGTAAGCTATATTATGTCATAGACCATCTGATCGATGAAGTAGCCACACTGAAAACGATGTATGTAAAAAAGACCTCTACGAGAAGACTTGGCAGAAATGTTCAAGACTTCCAGGAAGAAAAGGTTCTGATAGATATGCTGCCGCTGCTGCTGCTGAGTCGCTTCAGTCGTGTCCGACTCTGTGCAACCCCATAGACGGCAGCCCACCAGGCTCCTCCGTCCCTGGGATTCTCCAGGCAAGAACACTGGAGTGGGTTGCCATTTCCTTCTCCAGCGCATGAAAGTGAAAAGTGAAAGTGAAGTCGCTCAGTGGTGTCTGAGTCTTCACGACCCCATGGACTGCATGCAGCCCACCAGACTCCTCCGTCCATGGGATTTTCCAGGCAAGAGTACTGGAGTGGGGTGCCATCTGGCAGATATGAAGATGCTTATTATCTGCTTCTCTGGATACCAACACATCGAAGACGTGTAACAGCAACACATCACTCTACTTAAATTTTTAGCTGCTCACTTGTTGAATTAGCTCAGTGATTCTTTTTTCTTTGTTTAGTAGACTGCATCTGGCTTTAGTTGGGGCATAAGGTATCTCTCCTTGCAGCATGCTGTCTAGCTTTGGAACACGGGTTTAGCTGCTCCACAGTATGTGAGAGCTTAGTTTCCCGAGAAAACTGGCATCCCCAGCACTGCAAAGGGGATCCTTAGCCACTGGGCCACCAGGCAAGTCCCTCTGATTCTCTCATAAAGAATATTTAATTCTTTAATAAAGGGAGAAACTTAAAGATTGAAAAAAATTTAAAAATGCTTTTAAAAACATGGGAAGCGCAACTCATGTCCTTCTGTGGAAAGATTTAACCTCTCTCTCTATATATATAATATATATGTAAATATTGCAAAACTAATGTGTATTTTCAAAAAATTCCAATTGAAATGCTGATGACTTTTTGTTGTGAGCTCTTGATCCTTGAAATTTATCTCCAAGCAAAACTGGGCAAGAATGCAGATGGCAGTATGGAAAATATTGAGAGACTGGCACTGCCATATTAACATATGAGATTTGCACTGTCTTTAAAATATGGTATAAAACACTCTACAACAAGCCAGAGAACAGATGCCTGCAGGTGTATTTAATGTAAGAGGAACTTCTGGTCGCGGGAGAAATAACACATCCATACCTGGTGTTAGAAAAAAAAAAATTAGATTTTTCAAGTGAGTTACAAATGTTCTCAGTTTTGATATTTGAAAGTGAAAAATACCTTAAAAGCTCAGAGGAGGAGATTTAATCTCAAAATGAACCACTTCCTAAACGAAGCAAAAGAATTTTTTTTTAAAAAAGAAAAAAAAAAAGAATGCAAGAGGAAGAAAATGAGAGATATTTTCTTATTTCTCAACCTACAAACAATTTACAATTTAAAAAAGCTGTTGTTTGAAAAACTGCCATTCTAGAAACAAAACTGGAAAACATGATGACTAAAAAAAAACCCACAAGTATTTGTGATGCTTAGAACAAGTATTAATGCCTTGTTGTGTATTTGTGGTATTTAGGACATGCGGATGTCTTGTTATGTAAATTACTGTCATTGCTCAGAAAGCAAAGTATAAACAGCTCAAAAGCTCATAATTCCGTTGTGAAATGGACAAGTTATGTATTTTGACTTGTTAATGAAGAAGCATGAAAGAGAGAAATACACGGCTATTTTTGAGCATGAAATTAGGGGTTCTTAAAATGAGAGCAGTTCTTGGGCAGAACGTGTGGAAACACAATATCTTTCTATGCCAGTACAGTGGCAACAGAAACTGGAAAACCTTGTAGGGTTTTGTAAGGCACTTCCAGAATGCTTGGCAAGAACCTTACACATGTTCACACCCTTCAGGGTTGCAGTGATCTATCTCGGGATTCGGAGATTTATGGGAGAGCCTTTGCAGAGATGGTCGAACACGGAACAAGCACGAACGGCCAGTAGGAGAGGATTCAACTCTTAACGGCATGTGCATTGAATGGGGTCTTAGTCTGACTGACAACATGGGGAAGCGCATTCATATTGTTAATGCGGGAAATAAATGTGCCAGTCACTACGCGTGCATGCTAAATTGCTTCAGACATGTCTGACTCTCTGCGACCCCATGGACTGCAGCCCGCCAGGCTCCTCTGTCCATGTGATTCTCTAGGCAAGAATATTGGAGTGGGGTGCCATTCCCTTCTCCAGGGGACCTTCCTGCCCTGGGGATGTCCGAACTCATGTCCACTGAGTCGGTGATGCCATCAAACCATCTCATCCTCTGTCGTCCCCTTCTTCTGCCTTCAGTCTTTCCCAGCATCAGGGTCTTTTCCAGTGTGTGTGTGTGTGTGTGTGTGTGTCTAATTTTTGCATACACTTACCAAAATCTGAGCCTGTTCACAGTATTTTTTTTTTGCCTTGGCCCATGGTAGCTCACACGGTAAAGAATCTGCCTGCAATGCAGGAGACCTGGGTTCGATTCCTGGGCTGGGAAGATCCCCTGGAGGAGGGCATGGCAACCCACTCCAGTGTTCTTGCCTGGAGAATCCCGTGGACAGAGGAGCCTGGCGGGCGACAGCCCGTGAGGTTGCAGAGTCCGACACGACTGAGCGAGTAACACACAACATGCTATGATTGGGAACTTTTGTGTTTTATGCTTTCCATTTTTCCTATGTTTGTTGTTTATAGTTATTTATACGTGAGTTTGAGTGAACTCCGGGAGTTGGTGATGGACAAGGAGGCCTGCTGTTGCTAAGTCGCTTCAGTCGTGTCCGACTCTGTGCGACCCCATAGACGGCAGCCCACCAGGCTTCCCCATCCCTGGGATTCTCCAGGCAACAACACTGGGGTGGGTGGGGTGCTGCAATTCATGGGGTCGCAAAGAGTCGGACTCGACTGAGCGACTGAAGTGAACTGCTACAACGTATACTACAGAATAAGGATTTACAAAAACTCAGGAGAGTACGAGCTTGCTGTGGGAAAACATGAGAAATTTGGTCTTCTCCTCCCAAAAGGCCCCTCACTCCCGATCAGATCTGTGTTTCATTGTTATTGTTGGTTAGCTGCTAAGTCCTTTTCGAGTCTTTGCGACCCTGTGGACTGTAGCCCGCCAGGATCCTCTGTCTGTGGGATTTCTCATGTCTGGCTAAATTCTTTCAGTCTCTCCAGGAACCTGGCCTCATGGTGGGTGGCCTTGGGAGCACTTTCCTGGTTTCTGCTGCAAAGACATCAAGAAAGATCACTTTTCCCCCCATTTTGAAATAAACTCAGTGCAGTATTTTCTGTAGGAAAAATCTCAGCGGTTATTACTATTATTTTTTAATTTTGGGGTTTAAATCCCAGCTTTGACAAAGTCTCACTTTCCAGAAACAACAAAAAGAAAATGAAACGGTGATGGATAGTAATCCTGTCCCCTGAAAATTGTGCCTTTAAGCTCCTCTTCTAACTAGCACTTTAAGATAGACCTCTGGCTCCTGTCCAGGAAGAAAAGTAGGAAAAAAAAAAATGCTTTTACACAGAATCTATTTTTATAATCATTGAGAGAAAGATCTTGAGGAAGCCCATAAACCCCCAGCCTCCATCCAGACTCAGAAAAAGTATCACCGAATTACCCTGACATATTTCACAGATGCTTATATACCATAAAGCAATAAAAAAAAAGAGAGAGAGAGACTGCAGGAGCCTTCGCAGTATACAGGAAGTCTCTTGGATTTGTTTTCTTTTATCATTATTTTTGAAATCACGTTGGCAGATCTTAATGGAGAAAATGTGTCAGTCACTCAGTCGTGTCTGACTCTGCGACTCCATCAACCGTAGCCCTCCAGGCTCCTCTGTCCATGGGATGTTCCAGGCAAGAATACTGGAGTGGATTGCCGTTTCCTTCTGCAAATGGAGAAAATAGCCTTGCTTTCTTTTTTTCTTCCAAAAGCTGTGTGTGTGCTTTTATTTTTTAAATAATGGAAAGTTGAATGAGGTCTCAACAGCGCGTCTCTGCTCCCAATCTTTTTATGACTGTAAAACTCAAAAAACAGCTTATTTGTTCTATTCTTTTCAAAATATTTGTGCATCTGGCTGCATGGGGTCTTAGCTGTGGCACACGGGATCTTAACTCGAAGAACTCAAAGTCTTAGTGGCAGCACTCAGAACCTAGTTCCCCGACGACGGATCGAACCCTGGGCCCCCTGCTTGGGGATCGTGGCGTGTCAGCCTTTCCAAGGACACTGTTGAAGTCTCAGTGGTATACAGTGCCTGAAAGTGCCTTGCAAACCATAGGCATTTTAAACTGGAGGGGAATAACAGCAAGAATTCTGTAAATAGCAATGCATGCTTGCATGCATGAGCATGTGTGAGAGCCAATTCAGTCATGTCTGACTCTGCGACCCCGTGCCCTATAGCCTCTACCAGGCTCCTCCGTCTGTGGGATTCTCCAGGCGAGAATACTGGAGTGGGGAGCCATGCCCTTCTCCAGGGGATCGATCCCGACCCAGGGATCGAACTCACATCGCCTGTATCTCCCGCACTGCAGGAGAACTCTTTATCTGCTGATCCAGGTTTGAAGTATCTAACTACATCTCACGGTGACTGTCTGTACTAGAAAAATTTTAAGAGCTGAGTTTTTTCAGGAAGATGCCATTCCCTTCTCCAGGGGACCTTCCTGCCCTGGGGATGTCCGAACTCATGTCCACTGAGTCGGTGATGCCATCAAACCATCTCATCCTCTGTCGTCCCCTTCTTCTGCCTTCAGTCTTTCCCAGCATCAGGGTCTTTTCCAGTGTGTGTGTGTGTGTGTGTGTGTGTCTAATTTTTGCATACACTTACCAAAATCTGAGCCTGTTCACAGTATTTTTTTTTTGCCTTGGCCCATGGTAGCTCACACGGTAAAGAATCTGCCTGCAATGCAGGAGACCTGGGTTCGATTCCTGGGCTGGGAAGATCCCCTGGAGGAGGGCATGGCAACCCACTCCAGTGTTCTTGCCTGGAGAATCCCGTGGACAGAGGAGCCTGGCGGGCGACAGCCCGTGAGGTTGCAGAGTCCGACACGACTGAGCGAGTAACACACAACATGCTATGATTGGGAACTTTTGTGTTTTATGCTTTCCATTTTTCCTATGTTTGTTGTTTATAGTTATTTATACGTGAGTTTGAGTGAACTCCGGGAGTTGGTGATGGACAAGGAGGCCTGCTGTTGCTAAGTCGCTTCAGTCGTGTCCGACTCTGTGCGACCCCATAGACGGCAGCCCACCAGGCTTCCCCATCCCTGGGATTCTCCAGGCAACAACACTGGGGTGGGTGGGGTGCTGCAATTCATGGGGTCGCAAAGAGTCGGACTCGACTGAGCGACTGAAGTGAACTGCTACAACGTATACTACAGAATAAGGATTTACAAAAACTCAGGAGAGTACGAGCTTGCTGTGGGAAAACATGAGAAATTTGGTCTTCTCCTCCCAAAAGGCCCCTCACTCCCGATCAGATCTGTGTTTCATTGTTATTGTTGGTTAGCTGCTAAGTCCTTTTCGAGTCTTTGCGACCCTGTGGACTGTAGCCCGCCAGGATCCTCTGTCTGTGGGATTTCTCATGTCTGGCTAAATTCTTTCAGTCTCTCCAGGAACCTGGCCTCATGGTGGGTGGCCTTGGGAGCACTTTCCTGGTTTCTGCTGCAAAGACATCAAGAAAGATCACTTTTCCCCCCATTTTGAAATAAACTCAGTGCAGTATTTTCTGTAGGAAAAATCTCAGCGGTTATTACTATTATTTTTTAATTTTGGGGTTTAAATCCCAGCTTTGACAAAGTCTCACTTTCCAGAAACAACAAAAAGAAAATGAAACGGTGATGGATAGTAATCCTGTCCCCTGAAAATTGTGCCTTTAAGCTCCTCTTCTAACTAGCACTTTAAGATAGACCTCTGGCTCCTGTCCAGGAAGAAAAGTAGGAAAAAAAAAAATGCTTTTACACAGAATCTATTTTTATAATCATTGAGAGAAAGATCTTGAGGAAGCCCATAAACCCCCAGCCTCCATCCAGACTCAGAAAAAGTATCACCGAATTACCCTGACATATTTCACAGATGCTTATATACCATAAAGCAATAAAAAAAAAGAGAGAGAGAGACTGCAGGAGCCTTCGCAGTATACAGGAAGTCTCTTGGATTTGTTTTCTTTTATCATTATTTTTGAAATCACGTTGGCAGATCTTAATGGAGAAAATGTGTCAGTCACTCAGTCGTGTCTGACTCTGCGACTCCATCAACCGTAGCCCTCCAGGCTCCTCTGTCCATGGGATGTTCCAGGCAAGAATACTGGAGTGGATTGCCGTTTCCTTCTGCAAATGGAGAAAATAGCCTTGCTTTCTTTTTTTCTTCCAAAAGCTGTGTGTGTGCTTTTATTTTTTAAATAATGGAAAGTTGAATGAGGTCTCAACAGCGCGTCTCTGCTCCCAATCTTTTTATGACTGTAAAACTCAAAAAACAGCTTATTTGTTCTATTCTTTTCAAAATATTTGTGCATCTGGCTGCATGGGGTCTTAGCTGTGGCACACGGGATCTTAACTCGAAGAACTCAAAGTCTTAGTGGCAGCACTCAGAACCTAGTTCCCCGACGACGGATCGAACCCTGGGCCCCCTGCTTGGGGATCGTGGCGTGTCAGCCTTTCCAAGGACACTGTTGAAGTCTCAGTGGTATACAGTGCCTGAAAGTGCCTTGCAAACCATAGGCATTTTAAACTGGAGGGGAATAACAGCAAGAATTCTGTAAATAGCAATGCATGCTTGCATGCATGAGCATGTGTGAGAGCCAATTCAGTCATGTCTGACTCTGCGACCCCGTGCCCTATAGCCTCTACCAGGCTCCTCCGTCTGTGGGATTCTCCAGGCGAGAATACTGGAGTGGGGAGCCATGCCCTTCTCCAGGGGATCGATCCCGACCCAGGGATCGAACTCACATCGCCTGTATCTCCCGCACTGCAGGAGAACTCTTTATCTGCTGATCCAGGTTTGAAGTATCTAACTACATCTCACGGTGACTGTCTGTACTAGAAAAATTTTAAGAGCTGAGTTTTTTCAGGAAGGCTGTAACCGATTACACCAAACTGGGTGGCTTAAAACAAGGAATTCATCCATCCTTGATAATAGATACCCATACATCTAGTTTCATTGTCATATAGCTAGTTAGCTAGTGGTATCTATCTGTCTATCTACTGTATAGGTATGTATCCATCGCCTGTCTACATGGCTATTTCCGTAATTCATCCATGCACCCATCCACACATCTGTGTATATCTGTGTATCAGGTATTATCTAGGAATCATATGTATCATCTACATATGTACCACCTCGCTATACATTCATCTAGCCACACACCTATTTATCTCATCTAGCATTTAGCACTTATCTATCCTGTCTACCTATGTTCTGTCATCTCTTTTATCATCATGGAGCTAGCTAGCTATTGCTGCTGCTGCTGCTGCTAAGTTGCTTCAGTCGTGTCCGACTCCGTGCGACCCCATACACGGCAGCCCACCAGGCTCTGCCGTCCCTGGGATTCTCCAGGCCAGAACACTGGAGCGGTTGACATCTACCTGCTATATATTTATGTATCCGAGCTTCCCCGGTGCCTCACCTGGTAAAGAACCCGTCTGCAATGTAGGAGCAGCAGGAACTGTGAGTTCAGTCCCTGGGTGGGGGAAGATCCCCTGGAGGAGGGCATGGCAACTCACTCCGGGATTGTTGCCTGGAGAATTCCCATGGACAGAGGAGCCTGGAAGGCTACAGACCGTAGGGTCACAAAGAGTCGGTCGGACATGAATGAAGTGACTTAGGCAGGCATGCCTTTATGTATCTAGCAATCACTTGTCCACTTGTCCGTCCAACCATCCACACATGTATCTTATATATCACCTATGTCTCTATGTATCATGCATCTAGTATCTACATACTGTCTACCTATCAATCAATCATATCTACCTATACATACCTGTGTATACATGTATCTGTCAACCATCTGTCCACTGGTCTATCCACATACCTGTTTCCCAATCTCATCTATCGTATCACTGAGAGAGTCAACTCCTAGGCAGCTTGATCAGAAGTCTGGGGGTCCCCAAGGAGAGAGAGGTCTGGAATTCTCAAGGAGGAGGAAAGGGCAAACTTTTTTTCTTCTTCTACATTCCTTAGCATTATATAACAATAATGTATCCTGCTTGAGGACAGTTTCTGGAAAAAAACCTTCTGGCTAATCCTGTTCGCTTACAATGTAAATTACGGGAGTGGGTCTAGTAAGGTCTTTCCAATGTCTAGACATCCTTTTGATTCACTGTAATAGGTAATTAAAAGTCTAAAACTGGATTGCTAATGCTAGAGAGGGTACTCTTTCTGCCCTCTTCTGATGGCTATGTCTTTCTCTATCTCCTTTATACTTTAATGAAACTTAAAGCTGTGAGCAATCAAGCCTCCTCGTCTCTGGCCCTGGATTGAATTCTTCTCTGGAGGGCAAGAATCCCGGCGTCTTTCGTGGTTCAGCCACAACCTTTCATCATCTAGCTATTTTCTGTCATCTGCCATATACTTATATTATATAGTGACTCGACGGACATGGGTTTGAGCAAGCTCTGGATGGACAGAGAAAGCCTGGCATGCTGTAGTCCATGGGGTCGCAAAGAGGCGGATACGACTGAGCAACTGAACTGATAGTCACATATATCTATCAACCATCTATCCACCCACCCATGTATCCATCTATCATGCATGTAGCATCTAGCTAGCTAGCTATGTATTATCTATCAAATCATATCTACTTAAGATCTCTCGTGGTGGTTCTCAGCTAAGGGTGATAGAGGGGCATTGAAAATGTTTAGAGCCATTACTTCACTGCCACACACCTGGAGTGCAAGACGCTAACGGCACTCCCGAGTATAGCCTACAGATACTGCTAAACACCCCATGATGCACACCACAGGCCCCACTCCAGAAAATGACCCAGCCCCCAAAGTCCGTGCTGCGAATGTTGACAAACCCTGTCCAAGACAAACACGTTTTGTCTACGGGGCATGAACGCTTCAAGCAGGACATGTTTCCAACACATCTGGGTACCCCCTGGTCCCCCATCCTGGTGCCTGGCACATCCTAAGGCGTGTGGAGTTATCCTTAAGCCCATAAATGGATTCAGACCTGAGACAGCATCCACGCTTCCCAGAATGCTGGGAAGCCAAGCTCTCTTTTGCTTTAGTGATGGCTATTTCTTTCCAGACTGGCGGCATGGTGAAACCTCACCTTCTTCCCAAACACTTATCTTGCTTTTTACCCACTTCTCGGCATGGAAAGCCAAAAAATGTGCATGGGACATGCACCCAGGATGTCTCTTTCCTAAAGAAAATTAGCTGAAGGATTGCCGTGACACCGTTATTTCAGCCTCAAATTATCTTGGTTTAGATCGGAACTGTTTCCACCCTTTCTTCTTCAAAGGGGTCGCCAGCACCACCCGCCTTGGACTCAAGTTTCTTTGTAATACAAAGTGTTGCAGAGAGTGGAGTAATTCCAGTGTGGTGGATAAAAGCAATTTTTAACCGATCTGATTAAGATTTGTTTTCTTTTGACGTGGCCCACCATTTTTAGTGTTTATTGAATTTCTTACAATTCTACTTACATTTTAGGTTTGGGTTTTTTGACCCCCCTGAGGCATGTGGGATCTTCAAAGTCTTAACCACTGGATCACCAGGGAAGCGAAATCAAGCAATCTGATGTAAAACTGAAATGCAACTCATGTGCTTTTGCCCTTGAAAAATATCACTGTCATGACTGCTTGACTCTTTGGGAAATATTATTTATTATTATCCAATGTACATTATATGGGTCTTAAAAATACAGTAAAACAGTCATGGAAATAAGAGATCAACTTTCAGTGTACGCAAATGGACACAAAGAAAGCGATTTCCGGGCTTGTCCAGAAGGCAGTGGGTTTATTCCCTGGGGTCACAAGTTTGCCTTCTGCTGTCTCATCTCCCTGCAACTTTCATGGGATAAACTTTATTATAAACAAGGAAATTCAATATGTCACTCCCCTCCCCCCACCACAGGATCCCTGGGAACAGTAATATCGTCGTGGTTCATGAATTTGAAGGAAGCTGAGGAGGAAACTTGCTTCGATTGAATTTCCATGCCTGCTCTAATGTATCCAAGTCTTGTAAAGACCAATAATTTATTATTTTTAATGAGACAGAAAGTACATCTTTTCCTTTCTACTCTCATCGTCTGATTAGAAAGAAAAAAAAAATATATATAAAACACTATATAAAAAGTGAGTTCCAGGAAGAAAGCATTCTTATAAAACGAGATGTATTGTATGACATTTGTATGTGGCAGGGGGGTGGGGCGGGGGGAGGAATTCATGTGGGAGGAAAAAATTCAATCATTGTGGTCCTCAGCCCTTGCTGGGCAAAGCGGAATGTTGAAATAACGGAAAGATGGATACTAGTTCTAGAAGGTTCTATCGTGTTGAAACTGCAGCAGGTTAACTAGGGAACACATTTTGCAGGCGGGTAGCAAGGCACGGTGAATCTCTATGATTTATTTGCAGTGAGTGCTCCTTAGGGATCCTACAGACGCTCATTCAAGCGGCAGGGTGGTGCCAGAACTTCTGGTGTCTCAGAAGTTGAGATCCGCACCCAAGTCCCGTGAAAAGCAAGACCCGAGCACTTGGCATTCTGTAAACATGTCACAAAGTCCCCCGATAGCGGCAGACACCTCCTTACAGCGTTTGCGGTTGTTTCCTCTCATCCTCAAGCGTGGGTCAAGGTCAACGTGAGCCTGAAACCCACCGACCTGGAGAGGGGCCGCCACCATTGTGTGTTATACAGTCGCTCAGTTGTGTCCGACTCTTTGCAACCCCATGGAGTGCAGCACGCCAGGCCTCCCCTGTCCTTCACCATCTCCCCAGAGTTTGCTCAAACTCAGGTCCATTGAGTCTGTGATGCCATCCAACCATCTCATCCTCTGTCACACCCTTCTCCTTTAACCTTCAGTCTTTCCTGTCATGCAGTGGGTTTATTCCCTGGGGTCACAAGTTTGCCTTCTGCTGTCTCATCTCCCTGCAACTTTCATGGGATAAACTTTATTATAAACAAGGAAATTCAATATGTCACTCCCCTCCCCCCACCACAGGATCCCTGGGAACAGTAATATCGTCGTGGTTCATGAATTTGAAGGAAGCTGAGGAGGAAACTTGCTTCGATTGAATTTCCATGCCTGCTCTAATGTATCCAAGTCTTGTAAAGACCAATAATTTATTATTTTTAATGAGACAGAAAGTACATCTTTTCCTTTCTACTCTCATCGTCTGATTAGAAAGAAAAAAAAAATATATATAAAACACTATATAAAAAGTGAGTTCCAGGAAGAAAGCATTCTTATAAAACGAGATGTATTGTATGACATTTGTATGTGGCAGGGGGGTGGGGCGGGGGGAGGAATTCATGTGGGAGGAAAAAATTCAATCATTGTGGTCCTCAGCCCTTGCTGGGCAAAGCGGAATGTTGAAATAACGGAAAGATGGATACTAGTTCTAGAAGGTTCTATCGTGTTGAAACTGCAGCAGGTTAACTAGGGAACACATTTTGCAGGCGGGTAGCAAGGCACGGTGAATCTCTATGATTTATTTGCAGTGAGTGCTCCTTAGGGATCCTACAGACGCTCATTCAAGCGGCAGGGTGGTGCCAGAACTTCTGGTGTCTCAGAAGTTGAGATCCGCACCCAAGTCCCGTGAAAAGCAAGACCCGAGCACTTGGCATTCTGTAAACATGTCACAAAGTCCCCCGATAGCGGCAGACACCTCCTTACAGCGTTTGCGGTTGTTTCCTCTCATCCTCAAGCGTGGGTCAAGGTCAACGTGAGCCTGAAACCCACCGACCTGGAGAGGGGCCGCCACCATTGTGTGTTATACAGTCGCTCAGTTGTGTCCGACTCTTTGCAACCCCATGGAGTGCAGCACGCCAGGCCTCCCCTGTCCTTCACCATCTCCCCAGAGTTTGCTCAAACTCAGGTCCATTGAGTCTGTGATGCCATCCAACCATCTCATCCTCTGTCACACCCTTCTCCTTTAACCTTCAGTCTTTCCTGTCATGCCACCGTGGCGCGAGACAAACCCTTTTTGAGCTCTGACCTTCTGGCCCCAGCTGTGACTGCCCCCCCCCGCCCCCAAAGCAGGCTTCATTTTAACTTCCTAAGCGATCGCAAGCCACTCCAATATTCTCGCCTGGAGAATCCCATGCACAGAGGAGCCTGGCAGGCTACAGTCCAGGAGGTGTGGGGTCGCAGAGAGTCCCACATGATTGAACGAGGAACACCTTCGCTTTCAGGGGACGTACATGGAGTCCTCGCTGCCCTGTGTGGCGTTTCAGTAGATGTGGACGTAGGTGGTCTTAGAGTCGCTGCCCAGGAGGTTTTTCGCAGTGCATTTGTAGAATCCAGCGTCTCTCTGGGTGGCCTGCTGGACGGTTAGGGATCCCTGCGGGTGCAGAAATCTGTTGCCATAGAGACGCGGCTGAGTCCCCGCGGTGAGATGCGACTTGTCGGGCAGCTCCCAGCTTATCTCGGCTTTGGGGATGCCCATGGCCATGCAGTTCATCTTCACGATGCTGCCGGGGCGGGCGTAGATGACCGGCGTGGGCTCGCTGGTGATGCGCGGAGGATAGGCGATGACGATCACCGGGACGCTCACGACGGAAGGGCTGTGTTCACCGTCCACGTTGCACACGTAGGTGCCCCGGTCGAAGACCGAGGCATCGCGCACGGTGAGGGTGCCGTTCTCCCAGAGGGCAAAGCGTCCCCGCACCTGGGGGCCGTCCAGCACCATGCCACTGGGCAGCGTCCAGGAGGGGCGCGTCCCCTGGGCGCCCGGGGGGACGCAGGGCAGCCGCAGGGTCTCCCCGTTGACGATGCTGACCAGGTTGTGGTAGCGCTTGCTCGTCTCGGGCTTCAGCCCCACCTTCAGGGACACCAGCCTCTCCGTGTGGCCCGCTGAGTTGCTGGCCACGCAGCGGTAGGCACCGGCGTCCTCGGACGAGAGGCCGCTGATGTGCAGCCGGCCGTCCCCCTTGTGGAAGAACCTGTGCAGCCGCTGGCCACTCTGCAGCTCCGTCCCGTTGGGAAGGACCCACAGCAGCACGGGCGTTGGGGTGCCCACGGCCGAGCAGTTGAGGCTGATGGTGTGGCCGGCCATGGCCGTGATCTTCTCGCTGACCGGGTCGTGGAAGACGGGCTTCTCCAGGGGCTCCAGGACGGTGAGCTGGACCACCAGGCGGGCCTCCCCACCTTCGTTGCGCCCGATGCACGCCAGCTGCACCGAGTCGCTCATCCGCAGGCTCTTGATGTCCAGGGTTCCGTTGCGATGGATGGTGATGCGGTTTCCATAGTAGGGCGCGGGCAGGACCACGCCCTCGGGGAAGGCCCAGAGCACGCGTGGTGTGGGCACGCCTTCTGCCCTGCAGTCGATGATCTTGCGGCTCCCGCCTGCGGCCACCTCCCGCACCGTGGTGATGGCCTCGGGGTAGCCGTTGATGGTGGGTGGCTGCACATGGACGTGGATCCAGACGGTCTTGCGGTCCTCGCCGGCGCTGTTCCTGACCACGCACGTATAGTTGCCGCTGTCGGAGCGCTGGGCCTTCTGGATGAGGAGCGTGCCATCCTGGTGGACCTGGTATTTGTCGGACGAGGCGGGGATGAGCCGGTGGGTGGGAGACAGCCAGGTGACCCTGGGCGTGGGCTCCCCTTGTGCCTCGCAGGCCACGGTGACCACATCCCCGTAGGGCACGCGGATCACCGAGAACGTCTTGTTGCGGATGGCGGCTGGCTCGCTCACCACCTTGACCCGCACGCGCATCTCATCCTTGCCGACCTGGTTTTCGGCAAAGCACGTGTAGTCCCCTTCTTCCCGCGGGCCCACCTCGTTGAAGTAGAGTGTCCCGTTGTGGAACACCACGTAACGCTTGGCCCGCCCGCCGCTGTCGTCCGCCTGCATGAAGGAGTTCACCAGGCTCCCGTCCGGGAGGCTCCACGAGATCTCGGGGTTGGGGAGCCCTGTGGCCAGACAGTCCACCTTGAGGTCGCCCCCGTACAGGACCCGGTGGTCGCTGGCTTCCTTGTGCTGGATCTTGGCGGCTTTCATGACCACGTTCACCTTCAGTGCCACAAAGTCATCACCCACCTTGTTCCGGGCGACACACAGGTAATCCCCTGCATCTTTGTCGGTGACCGACTTCACCACCAGCGTCCCGTTGGCGAATGCCTTGATCCTGGTGTCGAAGCTGACAGGGGAAGAAGAAAAAGAGGAAGAAAGTCAGTCTCCCAAATGCTCTTTCTCACCTTTGGCTTGAGACCATCAAAGCCAGACAGAAACTTGGGGTTCTAAGAACTACCGGTGCTCAGGCTGGCTCTTTATAGTCACTAAGTTGTGTTCAACTGTTTGCAACCCTGTGGACTGTCCCCTGCCAGGCTTCTCTGTCCATGGGATTCTCCAGGCAACAAGACTGGAGGGGGCTGCCATGCCCCTCCTCCAGGGGATATTCCCCACCCAGGGATCCAACTCGCATCTCCTGCACTGGAAGGCGGATTCTCTACTGCCAAGTCACCCGGGAAACTCCACCAGTACACAAGGCTGCCACTCAAAACGTCAGATGGGTTTTGCAGCTGAGAGGGGACAATACCCAAACACAGAAGCAATTTATTTACCATGAATTAGAACTTCCTGGTGGAGCCTGCCCTTTGGCTGGCCCGGCCACAGATTCAGAGATGTGAAATGCAGCCTACGACATCAACCTTGTTAGTGCGTGCGTGCGTGTGTGTGTGTGTGTGTGTATCAAATATTTGCATGCTGGCCAGTGCAGGGCTTAGGGTAATGATAAAATCAGATAAAATGCTACAATCACAGACAGAATGAATATGCATTAACCTTATGAAGAGGTGAAACTTTTCCTAAAGAAAGCACTTCACAGACGATTTCAACCCTTGACAATTCTCATGTTGCTGGACTGAACTGTGAGGAAAACAGGGAAGGAAAGCGATGACACCGTGGATCACGGAGGTGTGGTGATCTGAAGAGTTTCGGCGCTAACATAGGATGCTTCAGAACTTGATGCTGTTGGCCTACAAGTTTCTTCTCCAGAATGTGTCAGTGTCCGTGTGCTCAGTGGTTCAGTTGTGTCTGACTACTGGCAACCCCCAAAGACTGCAGCCTGCCAGGCTCCTCTGTCCATGGGATTTTCCAGGCAAGAATACTGGAGTGGGTTGCCATTTCCTTCTCCATAAAGCTTACAGACCCTCACCAGCTCTCACGCCCCTATGCTGATATGCCATTTTTCCACGCAGCAGACCTACCTTCACACACTGCTGAGTTATTATGTAAGCAAAAACATTTTTGCAGCATAAAGGGGCAACATGGAAAAAGAGACAGAAATAGCTACCCTAGGTACAGGACATTTTTATAAATATCTATTGGCATCTCCTCCAGCAGTGCAAAGCTAATGCTTTGAATAACGGGTTAAGACATTTGGGAAGTTACTACTTTAAGTGTCCAACATGTGAATTACTTATAAATGATCATTCTGGCTTCTGTAGGGGGAACTTGAACATTCATCCTAAAATATTTCCTGTACACTGCATCATTCTCATAGCATGTATGGAATGGTTAATTAAAAAAAAATGCCTATGATGGAATTCAACCTGATAACCTCATTGGTGCTGTTGTTAAGTCATGGCTGACTCCTTAGAGACACCAGGGACTGCAGCCCGCCAGGCTCCTCTGTCCATGGGATTTCCCATGGCAAGTATACTGGAGTAGGTTGCCATGCCCCTTCTCCAGTGGATCTTCCCGCCCCAGGGATCAAACTCAGGTCTTCCTGCACTGCAGAGAGATTCTTTACCAACTGAGCTAGAAGCCTCTATTGACAAGCACCAAAACAACTGTTTTTCTGGCCGAGAAAAAGAGTCAAGTCTACGTGAATTCGCCAGTCACTGGAGAGAAGTGGAGAAGACAGAGATGTTTTAATGTGCCTTGGAGTCAGACTCAAGAAATGTATACAGTAGCACATGGATGAAAAACATTTAGAAATGCCTCTGGCAGCAAATCCTAGCCTTGGTGACAAGCAGAATCAACAGGGCAAGCCTGAAAAAGGCGCCTGGCTCCACCACACAGGAGACTTGGCTTCAAGACCCCAAAGTCCAATATCTCTTGTTTTTTTTTTAAACAATCCCAGTGTGTAGGCAGGGCAGAGAGCCCACTCCTTTATAAAACTCCCATGGCCTGTTTAATGACACTTATTTTTGTGAGAATGTAATTAGCCAGAAGCTAGGAATAATGAAGCTACAGAGACCGCCGTTTATGATTTACAGTGAGAAGCTGCAGAACGGCCCCCGTTGACGCTGGAATGACCATCCTTCATCTCAGCATCCGTTCAACACTTGCCTCAGCCTTGCCAACGTCAATGGAAAACAGGCCTCCGCGTGGCAGGACACCGGCCCAGCTGGAAGATGTTCTGCGGAAAACTGGGTACGTGGTATTCCAGATCGACTGTGCAAAAGTTTGCGAGGTACCACCCAGCTGCCTGAAGTTAAAATATACAGGCTGGGAGAACGCGACGGCAACATTTTCCTGCACTGGAAGGAGACTGGATGGCTGCACAGAACCCTGGATGCTGCTTTTTTTGGTTCTGTCCCTGGGGAGGAACCCACACCAAGCTGCCCGGCTCTGGAGGCTGAAGAGCTGGGGAAAGGGCGGGGGGGTTCAACATGGTTGTGGCTTTGCCTCCCTGCTGCCAACCACTGTCTTTCTCTTCTGCAGCTTGAAACACTGAACAAAGAGATAGGGGCTTTGGGAGGAACTAGCCCAGGACTTTGCAGCTTCGGCACTACTAATATCAGGGGCTGGATGACTGTCCATGTTTGTATGTATGGATGGATAGATGGATAGACGGACAGATGGACAGATGTATGTATGTATGGATGTATGTATGGATGGATGGATGCATGGATGCATAGACGTAGCTGGAGCAGCTGTGAAGAGATACCCCACGCCCAAGGTAAGAGAGACCCAAGTAAGATGGTAGGTGTTGCAAGAGGGCATCAGAGGGCAGACACACTGAAACCAGAATCACAGAAAACTAGTCAGTCTAATCACACTAGGACCACAGCCTTTTCTAACTCAATGAAACCAAGCCATGCCTGCAGGGCAACCCAAAATGGGCGGGTCATGGTGGAGAGGGCTGACAGAATGTGGTCCACTGGAGAAGGGAATGGCAAACCACTTCAGTGTTCTTGCCTTGAGAACCCCATGAACAGTATGAAAAGGCAAAATGATAGGTTACTGAAGGAGGACCTCCCCAGGTCAGTAGGTGCCCAATATGCTACCGGAGATCAGTGGAGAAATAACTCCAGAAAGAATGAAGGGACGGAGCCAAAGCAAAAACAATACCCAGCTGTGGACGTGACTGGTGATAGAAGCAAGGTCTGATGCTGTAAAGAGCAATATCGCAAAGGAACCTGGAATGTCAGGTCCATGAATCAAGGCAAATTGGAAGTGGTCAAACAAGAGATGGCAAGGGTGAACGTCGACATTCTAGGAATCAGCGAACTAAAATGGACTGGAATGGGTGGATTTAACTCAGATTACCATTGTATCTACTATTGTGGGCAGGAATCCCTCAGAAGAAATGGAGTAGCCATCATGGTCAACAAGAGTCCAAAATGCAGTACTTGGATGCAGTCTCAAAAATGACAGAATGATCTCTGTTTGTCTCCAAGGCAAACCATTCAATATCACAGTTATCCAAGTCTATGCCCCAGCCAGTAATGCTGAAGAAGCTGAAGTTGAATGGTTCTATGAAGACAAGACCTTCTAGAACTAACACCCAAAAAAGATGTCCTTTTCATTATAGGGGACTGGAATGCAAAAGTAGGAAGTCAAGAAACACCTGGCGTAACAGGCAAATTTGGCCTTGGAATGTGGAATGAAGCAGGGCAAAGACTAATAGAATTTTGTCAAGAAAGTGCACTGGTCATAGCAAACACCCTCTTCCAAGAACACAAGAGAAGACTCTACACATGGACATCACCAGATGCTCAACACCGAAATCAGATTGATTATATTCTTTGCAGCCAAAGATGGAGAAGCTCTATACAGTCAACAAAAACAAGACCGGGAGCTGACTG
>SJYG01000424.1:2654879-2707983 GCA_006410535.1 Litocranius walleri
TCACTCACCTAGAGCCAGACATCCTGGAATGTGAAGTCAAGTGGGCCTTAGAAAGCATCACTATGAACAAAGCTAGTGGAGGTGATGGAATTCCAGTTGAGCTGTTTCAAATCCTGAAAGGCGATGCTGTAAAAGTGCTGCACTCAATATGCCAGCAAATTTGGAAAACTCAGCAGTGGCCACAGGACTGGAAAAGGTCAGTGTTCATTCCAATTCCAAAGAAAGGCAATGCCAAAGAATGCTCAAACTACCGCACAATTGCACTCATCTCACATTCTAGTAAAGTAATGCTCAAAATTCTCCAAGCCAGGCTTCAGCAATACATGAACCATGAACTCCCTGATGTTCAAGCTGGTTTTAGAAAGGCAGAGGAACCAGCGATCAAATTGCTAACATCTGCTGGATCATGGAAAAAGCAAGAGAGTTCCAGAAAAACATCTATTTCTGCTTTATTGACTATGCCAAAGCCTTTGACTGTGTGGATCACAAGAAACTGTGGAAAATTCTGAAAGAGATGGTAATACCAGACCACCTGACCCGCCTCTTGAGAAATCTGTATGCAGGTCAGGAAGCAACAGTTAGAACTGGACATGGGACAACAGACTGGTTCCAAATAGGAAAAGGAGGACGTCAAGGCTGTGTATTGTCACTCCGCTTATTCAACTTCTATGCAGAGTACATCATGAGAAACATTGGACTGGAAGAAACACAAGCTGGAATCAAGATTGCCAGGAGAAATATCAATAACCTCAGATATACAGATGACACCACCCTTATGGCAGAAAGTGAAGAGGAGCTAAAAAGCCTCTTGATGAAATGAAAGAGGAGAGTGAAAAAGTTGGCTTAAAGCTCAACATTCAGAAAACGAAGATCATGGCATCCAGTCCCATCACTTCATGGCAAATAGATGGGGAAACAGTGGAAACAGTGTCAGACTTTATTTTGGGGGGCTCCAAAATCACTGCAGATGGTGATTGCAGCCATGAAATTAAAGCATGCTTACTCCTTGGAATGAAAGTTATGACCAACCTAGATAGCGTATTCAAAAGCAGAGACATTACTCTGCCGACTAAGGTCCGTGTAGTCAAGGCTATGGTTTTTCCAATGGTCATGTATTGATGTGAGTGTGGGACTATGAGGAAAGCTGTGCGCCGAAGAATTGATGCTTTTGAACTGTGGTTTTGGAGAAGACTCTTGAGAGTCCCTTGGACTGCAAGGAGATCCAACCAGTCCATTCTGAAGGAGATCAACCCTGGGGTTTCTTTGGAAAGAATGATGCTAAAGCTGAAACTCCAGTACTTTGGCCACCTCATGTGAAGAGTTGACTCACTGGAAAAGACTTTGATGCTGGGAGGGATTGGGGGCAGGAGGAGAAGGGGAGGACAGAGGATGAGATGGCTGGATGGCATCACTGACTCGATGGACATGAGTCTGAGTGAACTCCGGGAGTTGGTGATGGATAGGGAGGCCTGGCGTGCTGCGGTTCATGGGGTCACAAAGAGTCGGACACGACTGAGCGACTGAACTGAACTGATGCATTGATGGACAGATAGATGGATGTATATGCATGGATGGACAGATGAATAGGTAGATAATTAGACAGCCACTTAAGCTAGGTCAGCACTTCTCAGCCTGGGTTTCTCCCCACTTCTGATGTGGGCCATCCTCTGCACTGTGGGGTGTGGAGGAGCATCCTTGGTCTCCACTCACCAGGTCCACGAGCACCCCCTGCCAGGTTGTGACAACCAGAAATGTCTCTGGATATTGTCAGATGTCCCCTCAGGGCCACGTCATCCCTGGTTGAGAACCACAGCTAGAGATGGATGGATGGATGGATGGATATTTGTATGGATGGATGGATAGATGGATAAATGGACAGATGGACAGATGTATGTATGTATGTACGGATGGATGGATGGATGGATGGATGGATGTTTGTATGTATGTATTTATGGATGGGTGGGTATATGGACGGATGGATGGATGGATAGTTGGATGGATGGATGGATGGTTGGATGGATGGATGGATGGATGGATGGATTGTTGGATGGATGGATGGACGGACAGATGTATGGATGGATGGTTGGATGGATGGATGGATGTTTGTATGTATGTATGTATGTATGGGTGGGTATATGGACGGATGGATGGATGGATGAATGGATGGATGGGTGGACAGATGGACAGATGTTTGTATGTATGTATGTATGGATGGGTGGGTATATGGACGGATGGATGGATGGATGGATAGATGTATGGATGGATGGATGTTTGTATGGATGGATGGATGGATGGATGGATGGTTGGATGGATGGATGGATGTTTGTATGTATGTATGTATGTATGGATGGATGGATGGATGGATGGTTGGATGGATGGATGGATGGTTGGATGGATGGATGGATGGATGGTTGGATGGATGGATGGATGTTTGTATGTATGTATGGATGGATGGATGGATGGTTGGATGGATGGATGGATGTTTGTATGTATGTATTTATGGATGGGTGGGTATATGGATGGACGGATGGATGGATGGATGGATGGATGGTTGGATGGATGGATGGATAGATGGATAGATGGATGGATGGTTGGATGGATGGATGGATGTTTGTATGTATGTATGTATGGATGGATGGATGGATGGACAGATGGATAGATGGACAGATGGACAGATGTATGTATGTATGGATGGATGGATGTTTGTATGTACGTATGGATGGATGTTTGTATGGATGGATGGATGGATGGTTGGATGGATGGATGGATGTTTGTATGTATGTATGGATGGACGGACAAATGTATGGATGGATGGATGGGTAGATGGATGGATGGATGGATGGATGGATGGATAATTGCACAGCCTCTCGTGCTAGCTGAGGGTTTCTCAGCCTCAGCCCACCTGACACCTGCACTGGACGGCTCTCTGATGTGGGGCACCCTGGGGTGTGGAGGAACGTCCCTGGTCTCCACCCACCCTGTGCCGGGAGCCTCGCTTCCCCGCTCCTGAAGTCACATCAACCAAAAACGGCTCCCCAGATTGCCCAAAGTTCCCCGGGGGGACAAAATCCCCCTTGGGTTGAGACCCATTGCTCCAGATTCATACATCTGGGGCTCGAAGACAGGGCAACAAGGCAAGGTGCATTTCCTTGTAGCCAAAATGAACTGTAAGGATTTCAAATGTGTGACCTCTGTGCTGTCAATTTTCTCCCTCTCCTTTCCTTCTGTTGCTGATACATTTTAACATAACACCTGGAGCTTCTATGTGTTCTGTTGAAATTCGATTATACAAAGAGAAGGCAAACTGCTTTTTATCTGTTCTTGTGTTGTCACTATTTAGCCCATCAGTTGTGCCCAACTCTGGAACCCCATGGACTGGAACCTACCAGGCTCTCTAAGACACCCTAAGAGGTCCGTCCTTTTGACTTGACCCAACAGTACGGGAAGATCTCCTAGAAGGACTGGATCCCTAGCTTGGGTCCAGGGGACGTGACGTCCGCCTAAGAAATGGTAGACTTCGTGGTCCCTTCGGGTTCCTATGACCTCACCCATCGGATAGGAAGGAGGTCGTCTGGAAGGGGTGCGTCCTTAACTTAGTCCCAGAGAGGACGTAACGTCCGCCTAAAAAGTGGTTGACTCGATGGTCCCTTCGAGTAAGTAAGGTCTGTTCCTCAACAAGGGAAAAGACAGGCTTAGGTGTTTTTCCACAGAGGGGTCTAGGGTTAGTAACCTTTTCTGGGACTACGACCCTTTCTGACTTCCGCCCTCCTCTTCCTGCCGTCTCCTCCTCTACCGAGCTACCGCAGTGGCTGAGTTACCTGTATTTAAACTCATTTGAGGCCCTCAACCACTACCTGTCCCTCCGGACACGACGCAAGGTACCCCAGCGTTTGTCAAACTGTGCTGACTCACTGACTTGTTGTTTTAAAGTTGCCTCCCTCTACGAGGTCCTTCTTTTGAGGTTCCCCTCCGCGCCCATCTACGGGTGCATGCATGGACTTTTCGCGCAGCTAGTAGACGAACCTACCGTCGGAGGTCTGCTACGCGCCGGTCCCCAGGGGCCTCCGTGACGTCAGGTCCGCCTCCCACGGGGGCATCGCCTGCAGCCAGGAGACGCCCCTCCACGGTCACTACGCGCGCAACCGCCGCCGCGCAACGTGGTCCTCGACGTGCCAGGCCGCGCGGCTCGGGTGGTCCAACCGCCGGTGCGTGAGTATCGCGGGTGACAGGGCCCCGCGGTCCAACGCCTACATCTCCCAGGGTAACCCCTTCTGCTTCTCCAACGGCACCTGCTTGACGCTCCCCGCCTAGACCCACGGTAGCGCCTCGTGGGTCGCGTGCGACCCGTCCCCGCGCCGCGCCCGGCACGTCACTTACACCTACGACTCCGGCCCGCCGTCGCTTTACAAGAGGTGGAAGAGGACCACCTACTGACCCCCGTCCCGGCGGTGCACGTCCGCCTACCGGTCCGACAGCCGCGGGCGACGTAACGAGCGGTGTGTGAACATCTGCGGGGACAGAACCTTCCTGCGGAGGAACTACGAGTCGCAGGCCAAGAGCACGTCGCACTGGGACGGGAGGTGCCCCCTGTGCCAGACGGTGTACGCGGGCAGTCCCTTCTGGGTCCTCTAGACGCCGCGGCCCCACGGGAACCGGTCTGTGAGGTACCGCTACCACAGCGGGTCCATCTGCCACTGTAGGAACATCACCCTCCGGTCTTAGACGCCGACGACGCGGCACTGGCTGTCCTCCTGGTGGTACGCCAGCCGGGGCACGTCCAAAAACCGGCATGTGTACATGACGGGCGCCAGGACGTGGACCTGCGGGGCCTACTGCTTTCACGGCAAGAAGTCCTGGAGCTTGGCGACGTCAGACCACAACCCCCAGTAGTCTCGTGGACCTTAAGTTTTTTATTGGACGGTAGTGCACGCTCCGTGTGGCTCGGGGAAAGGTGTTCCTATCTTATTTCTAATAATCAATTACCTAGAGTGCGTTGCAGCTGCCCAGACGCTAAGTCGTGTCCAACCCTTTGCGACCCGCCACCCCCCAGCTCCGCCCCCTGCCACCCCCACCCCCGGACTGTAGCCTGCCAGGTTCCTCGGTCCCTGGGATTCTTCCAGGCAGGAACACTGGAGAGGGTTGCCATTTCCTTCCTCCAGGGGATTTTCCAGACGTACGGATTGAACCTGAGTCTCCTCCATTGGCAGGCGTATTCTTTCCCACTGAGCCATCAGGGAAACGCTTTGATCTGATTCTCCTCTTTATGGCCAAACAGCAAAAAAAAAGCAAAAGGCCTAATCCCCAGGCCTTGCTCTAATCTTCTCATGTGTGTGCATGTGCTAAGTCGCTTCAGTCGTGTCCAACTCTCTGTGACCCCGTGGACTGTAGCCCGCCAGGCTCCTGTGTCCGTGGGATTCTCCAGGCAAGAAGACTGGAGTTGGGTTGCCAAGCCCTTCACCAGGGGATCTTCCTCACCCAGGGATCGAAGTGGAGTGTTCTGCACTGCCAGGTGGGTTCTGTACCACTAAGCCACCTGAGAAGCCCTTTAATTGATTGACCTCTCCTCTTTAGGTGCACACAGCAAAGAGCAAAAGGCCCACCCCTCCAGCACGCACGCGATTGTGGAGGTACTGGGGGTGGGTCTGTTTGCCTTTGCTGTTTGGTATCGCAGAGAGTTGGACACGACTTAGCGCTCCTGCGCCATCTATTTCTTTCTGACTTAAAATGTGCTGCAGTCCATGGGGTTGCAGAGAGTCGGACACGCCTGAGTGACCAAACTGAACTGAAGTGACAGATGATAAATCCTGGAGAGGGTGTGGAGAGAAGGCACGCCTCTTGCACTGTTGGTGGCCGTGGAAGCTCATAACAACCACTATGGGCAAGAGCATGGAGACTCCTTAAAAAAACTAAGCATAGATCTCACTCCTGGGCATATAACCCTGAGAAAACCATAACTCAAAATAAAAATAAAAAAGAACATGTCCCGCAGCACTGTTTACAGTAATGATGTGGAAGAAACCTGAGTGTCCATAGACAGAAGAATGGATAAACAAGATGTAGTACACACAGACACAGACACAAAATGGGATATCACTCAGCCATGAAAAGGAACAAAATCAAGTCCTTTGTAAAGATGTGGATGAACCTAGAGTCCGTCATACACAGTGAAGTAAGTCAGAAAGTGAAAGTCACTAAGTGGTGTCTGACTCTTTGGGACCCCGTGGACTATAAAGTCCAAAGAATTCTCCAGGCCAGAAGATTGGAAGTGGGTAGCCTTTCCCTCCTCCAGGGGCTCTTCCCGACCCAGGGATGGAACCCAGGTCTCCCACACTGCAGGCGGATTCTTTACCAGCTGAGCCACCAGGGAAGCCCAAGAATACTGGAGTGGGTTGCCTATCCCTTCTCCAGTGGCTCTTGCTGACCCAGGAATCGACCTGGGGTCTCCCACATTGCAGGTGGATTCTTTACTGACCGAGCCACCAGGGAAGCCTTACACAGGCACTCCGGTGTTCACAGCAGCACTGTTGACGAGAGCCGTGACCCAGGAGCAAACTAAGTGTCCACCCACAGAGGAATGGATCAACATGTGACATACACACACACACACACAGGCACGCACGCACAATGGAATATTACTCAGCCACGAAAAGGAACAACGCTGAGTCTGTTGCGGTGATGCAGAGGAAACCAGAGTCTGTCGTACAGAGTGAAGGAGGTCAGAAAGAGAAAATCAGATATTGTCATATTAACGCCTACATATGGAATCTGGAAAGACGGTCCTGATGAACCTGTTTGCAGGGCAGGAATGCAGGCGCAGATGTAGAGAAGGGACGACAGGTGGACACAGCCGGTGAAGGAGAAGGTGGGGTGAGTCGGGAGAGCAGCGCTGAGATAGACATACGACTGTGTGTGAAACAGACAGATGGAGGGAAGCTGGGGTATAGCCCAAGGAGCTCAGCTTGGGGCTCTCTGATGACCTAGATAGAGGGCTGGGGGCTGTGAGGGAGCGGATATATGGACACTTATAGCTGATTCACGTTGCTGTACAGCACAAACCAACACAGCATTATGTAAAGCAATTATATTCCAATTAAAAAAAAAAAACTGGAGCTAACTAGGAACAGTGATAGTCACTCAGTCGTGTCTGACTCCTTGTGACCCCTGTCAACTGTATCCCACCAGGCTCCTCTGTCCATGGGGATCTCCAGGCAAGAATACTGGAGTGGGTTGCTGTGCCCTTCTCCAAACAAAGGAAAAGCTGGTGCTAAGAAGCAGAATCCCGGTCAGATAGAAGATGCATGGTGATCTCGGGAGGGGACGTGGTCCAGGGACACTCTATGATGGAACAAGGTACAGAGGACGCTAAGGAAGAATGCAAACGGGGTCTCTTCAGTGGAGGGACACGCCTTCCATCCGAGGCAGAGTCCTTTCAAAACGAAAAACCCCGCAGTGTCCTCTGCTCGCTTCCTCCAGCAAATTCCTCATTAAATCATTAGGGAAGCCGCTTGGCGTCCGGCGTGGAGCCTATCAAAGATGTCAGTAATCTGCTTGCGTCCAGGGCCTCTTCTCACAATTGGAAAACGTCCAGCATGTGCAAGATTAGCAGAGAACGTACAGCTGTCTCTAGTGTAACAGCATCAGTCACTTCCTGGGTTATCCACGTGGCAGATGGAGGGAAAAAAAAAACCACCCAAGCTTCTGAACAGAATCCAAGTCTGCAGGACACAGCTGTGCTTGACACAGGAAGAAAGACAAAGCGGAAAAGGGGAGGTACGTTCAGGGAGACGGCAGGGCCGAAATAGAGACGTAGATTTGTGGACACAGCAGAGAAACAAGAGTGGGGTGAACGGAGAGAGGAACACCGGCATATATACCCCACACGTGTAAAACACAGACAGCGACTAGGAAGCTTCTAAATAACACAGCGACCTCAGCTCGGTGCTCTGCGGTGACCTAGAGGAGAGGTCATCTTGTTCAGTTCCTCGCATCGCCTAGAATCTGGACGTCCAAGCAGATGGGTCGTTTTGGAGGAAGCGTGAGTCTGAGTGAACTCCGGGAGATGGTGATGAACAGGGAGGCCTGGCGTGCTGTGATTCATGGGGTCCCAAAGAGTCGGACACGACTGAGCAACTGAACTGAACTGAACTGAACTGAAGTGGTCTTTGCAGCACCCTGGCCTGCCAAGTAGAGACCGTCATATAGACCCTTGTTATAATGGGCTGAATTTTGTCCTTCCGCCATCAATTCCTATGCTGGAGATGGACAACGCCCCCGCCCCACCGCCCCTAGAAGCTCAGAATGCAGCTGTACTTGGAGATGGTCTTTAAAGAGGGGATGAAGGTAAAAAATGAGGTCTTCGAGGATGTGTCCTGATCCCATAGGACTGGGCTGGGGTTCTGATAAAAAGAGGATGATCACATGAGGAGAGGTCACTGACACGCCCAATAGGATTCAGGAGGAATTAAGCCCTGTTGTCACCTGGATCTTGGACTTCCAACCTCCCAAACGGTCAGAAAGTAAGTTGGCTGCTCCAGCCGCCCCGTGTAGGGTGCTCAGTGATGGCAGACAGAGCTGATTCATTGAAATCTCAGCTCTATGTTCAAAGCAAACCAATGCCCGCCAAGTTGAGACCAAACTCCAGCGACCTTTCAAGCCAGTGGGAGGATGCAGGGGGCTTCCCCTCACCCTCCCTTCCTGCAAGCTCCACGTGGCTTGCGGATGACTTTTGTACCGAACCTCACGGGGATAAGGCCAGAGGTTCCTTTGTGGAACATTTCTAAGCCTTGGCTTGTCATCATTTAGTCGGTAAGTCACATCTGATGCTTTGCGACCTCGTGGACTGTAGCCCACCAGCCTCCTCTGTCTGTGGGATTCTCCAAGCAAGAATACTGGAGTGGGTTGCCATGCCCTTCTCCAGGGGATCTTTCCGACCTATGGATGTAACCCACGTCTCCTACACTGAAAAAAAAAAACCACCCAAGCTTCTGAACAGAATCCAAGTCTGCAGGACACAGCTGTGCTTGACACAGGAAGAAAGACAAAGCGGAAAAGGGGAGGTACGTTCAGGGAGACGGCAGGGCCGAAATAGAGACGTAGATTTGTGGACACAGCAGAGAAACAAGAGTGGGGTGAACGGAGAGAGGAACACCGGCATATATACCCCACACGTGTAAAACACAGACAGCGACTAGGAAGCTTCTAAATAACACAGCGACCTCAGCTCGGTGCTCTGCGGTGACCTAGAGGAGAGGTCATCTTGTTCAGTTCCTCGCATCGCCTAGAATCTGGACGTCCAAGCAGATGGGTCGTTTTGGAGGAAGCGTGAGTCTGAGTGAACTCCGGGAGATGGTGATGAACAGGGAGGCCTGGCGTGCTGTGATTCATGGGGTCCCAAAGAGTCGGACACGACTGAGCAACTGAACTGAACTGAACTGAACTGAAGTGGTCTTTGCAGCACCCTGGCCTGCCAAGTAGAGACCGTCATATAGACCCTTGTTATAATGGGCTGAATTTTGTCCTTCCGCCATCAATTCCTATGCTGGAGATGGACAACGCCCCCGCCCCACCGCCCCTAGAAGCTCAGAATGCAGCTGTACTTGGAGATGGTCTTTAAAGAGGGGATGAAGGTAAAAAATGAGGTCTTCGAGGATGTGTCCTGATCCCATAGGACTGGGCTGGGGTTCTGATAAAAAGAGGATGATCACATGAGGAGAGGTCACTGACACGCCCAATAGGATTCAGGAGGAATTAAGCCCTGTTGTCACCTGGATCTTGGACTTCCAACCTCCCAAACGGTCAGAAAGTAAGTTGGCTGCTCCAGCCGCCCCGTGTAGGGTGCTCAGTGATGGCAGACAGAGCTGATTCATTGAAATCTCAGCTCTATGTTCAAAGCAAACCAATGCCCGCCAAGTTGAGACCAAACTCCAGCGACCTTTCAAGCCAGTGGGAGGATGCAGGGGGCTTCCCCTCACCCTCCCTTCCTGCAAGCTCCACGTGGCTTGCGGATGACTTTTGTACCGAACCTCACGGGGATAAGGCCAGAGGTTCCTTTGTGGAACATTTCTAAGCCTTGGCTTGTCATCATTTAGTCGGTAAGTCACATCTGATGCTTTGCGACCTCGTGGACTGTAGCCCACCAGCCTCCTCTGTCTGTGGGATTCTCCAAGCAAGAATACTGGAGTGGGTTGCCATGCCCTTCTCCAGGGGATCTTTCCGACCTATGGATGTAACCCACGTCTCCTACACTGGCAGGCAGATTCTTTACTTCCGAGCCCCCTGGGAAGCCCAAAGTCCCGGTTAGGAATGCTCATCTTTCCAAGGCTGCTTTAAAGAAAAAAAACAAAAAAACTCACACCCTTGTTCATTTCTTACTCCCTCGTCTATGTAAAGTGATACGCCCGTCGATAAGATTCTCTGGAGTCCTTTCCCATCACACCTACCTGTTGTCCTCTTCTGAGAGTCTCTGCTTCTACGTGGACTTATTATGCTGAAGGAACTGACCCCTCTCCACCTACCAGCCCCGCTTAGAACGCCCGACGTGTAAACACCCTACCTGTGGACAGCTTGGTCCAAGTCACGAAGGGCTTGGGCTTCCCCGTGGCCTCACAGGGGAATGTGACGTCCGTCTCTGCGATGACAGTCACGGCCTGCGGGGATTTGGTGACGATCTGCGGCTTTTCCCCAAGTGTCCAGAATTTGGACGCGGGCGGCCCTCCGGCAGAGAAGAGCTTGTCGCTGCTGCTGTGATGGAAGCTTCTGGAGGGCAGGGTGGAAGACGTCACGAAGGGGATGGAGCTCCTGGTGGAGGAGACTGGGGGGATGGTCCGTACGTTGGTGGACGGGAGCGCTGTGGTCCTGGTGGGGTGCAAGACGGGAGGTGCCGGGGGCCCCAGATCCATGTGGAAGAAGCTGTGAGAGTGGACCCGAGTGTAGGGACCTACATTGACCTTTCTGTCTCTCAATGCTGGGGCTGCAGAGCTGGGTCCTTGAGGTGTTGGAGTACCTCCTAACTGGGGGAAAGAGACAGTCCTGTTGATAAAGAAAGGGAATCTTCCGCCGGGAAGAGGAGGCACTCTCGAATTTGGAAGCTTGCCCACGGGGTCTCTTCTTAGATCGGGCAGGTGGTTATTTGCAAATGATCTGGAGTTGCCCTGGAATTGGTCAGCTCCTTGGCCGGTCGCTGTACCCAAAACGCTAGGTTTGGACCCAGGCCACGAAACCACCATGGGGGTCGTCGGATAACTTGGTGATCTTGGAGTCGTCACACGCCCACCCTCCGGCCAAACCCTCGACGGGTGCGTGGTGACTCCCGGTTTGCGGGTCAGGTGATGAGGGGGCTGGAAGGTGGCCGGGTATCTGAAGGGGCTTTCTGTGACTGCGTGTGGGGGTCTCACAGTTCCTCTCGGTGGGATTGGTGTGGCGGGAACTCTGGCTGGTTGGTGGAAAACCGGGACCCTCCCAGCCTCGTCTGGACTGTCTGGAGCACGGGGAAGCACGTTTTTCATTGTACCATCAAACACTTCCTTTCTTAACGCCTCCTCTGGAGTTACGGTAAACCTGTCCTGCTTGGAAGAGGGCGTGGATAACTGGTCTGGCTTCACCAGATGCCGAATCACTTCGTTATTCACAGAAGGCGCTTTGGTTTCTGGGGTCCCCACGTAATGGAAGGGGACGTGGTGTTTGGAAGCTTCCCATGCTGGGGACGTCCCTGAAGTAAGAGGCGGTGTGGGCTCTGCGGTGGTGTCTGTGGAGGGCATCAGAGTCGTGGGTGGGAATGGCGATTCTGGCTCCTCCACCGGGGCGTGAGTGGACACGTGACTCTGGGGTCCGATTTCAGAAGGGACAGTAGTGTGAACAGTTTCACGGCCTCTCTGATCACGGATGGTGGTTTCCACCGGACTCGAGGATGCCTCTATTTTTAAGACAGGGAGAGTTGTCGAAGGAGCAGCCTGTTGGGGTTGAAACAGCGTAGAGACCGCTGCTGAAGGCGAAAACTCAGTAGGCAAACCTAGATCTGCGGGCTCTCTCACAGAGGGTGATTCTGTAAGAGCTTCTGAAGGGCTGGTAACAGGTGGGTCTTTGGGCTTCATCCCAGGCTGGGTTGCCCCTGGGGGATCCCAGCTCATCGTTTTTGGAAAGGGAGATGTCAGAGAGGCCTCCTTAAATCCTCTCGCAGGGGAGACCTCGGCCACAGAAGGTGATGCTGCGTGAGTGAGTGAGCCTCCAGGGACCACGGCTTGATAGTCCCTGAGGTCTGTGACACCATGGTTTTTCATTTCCTCTCCATCTGACGTGGGCTCATGTGTGACTGGAACGGTCTCTCGGAATCTGCCAGGAGATGGATGTGTTTTGCTGATGCTGGCTGTGCTATAAGCTCCCACGCCAGTTATCTCCCGTGGGGCTCCAGTAGTGAAAGAGACGGTCGTAGGGGAAAGTGCAGCTTGGGAACTGGGGGGAAAAGAGGTTTTATGCTTATCTTCCGGAGAAACGCTAGGCTTGGACACAGAAGCTGCAGAGCTCAGGGTGGAAGCGATGTGTCGGTGTCTGTTGCGTCTCTTGCCCTGTCTCCTGTGTGGGCTGCCCCTGGATACGGGTTCAGCATGCTCCTCCATGTCCAAGCGTCCAGTGGTACCTACGGCGCTGTTAACCCAGGTCGTAGGAACCAGAGAACTCGCCATCTGAAGGCTTGGAGTCTTCACTGCGGGGACCTGGGTCGGTGGAGTCGAGAAACTGTCTGTTGGGGCAAACGTCGTATGCGGGGTCTGTTTATGGCGGTGTCGGAATTTGTGGGGTCGGAATCGCCTCCTCCCGTGGGGCCTCTTTCGAGAAGGAAGAGTGGTCAGCGCCGACAGTGAAGTGTCCTTTTGGGCTGGTGTGGTTACCGACGCCGTGGTTGTGTCCTTGCCAAACACGACGCCAAGCGTGGACTCCCTGGGATGCTGCAAGTCAGCGACGCTGTTCACCACTTCTGGCCTCGAGTCAAGTGGAGTGGTTGGGTCTATGGCTTGCCCATTTCCCTCGATGCTTCTGGAGTCTGTGGGGTGCGTCTCTAGCGTACCCCCTTCCTGAAGTGTCTGAGAAGTCTCCTCCGTGTCCTCGGGAGTCAGTGGGCGGCCTGGAGTGCTTAAACCAGTTTTCAAAAGCTGCAGACTGTCTGTCTGTTCCTGGAGGCGCATTTCAGCTGGGACATCGGGGTCCCCTAAGGTGGGGCTTTCAAAAGGCTCAGACGTCCTGGCCTCGGCAACCCACGAGGTGGGAGTTGGCGTGAACCGTGTGGAGGCCTGTTCTTTCACGGTCTTCTCAGCTGGTTGTGAATTTGTCCCCAGGTCGGGGTAAAAGTAGGTCACAGTCTCAGACTCAGCCAAGGGTACGGCGTCCATCGGAGATTCATCCTCAGGGGATGTGGACTCCGGCATGGATCCAACACGGAGGGTAGACCAGCCGTCTGTGGCTACATTTTCCTCAGTGGGCTCTTTGTGTTCCATTTCCAGGGTCTGCAGAGTAGAAGATTCATAAAGTACAGATGCCGGTGTCGTGGCTGGGGTCTGGTTGAATTCAAGTTCAGTGGGAGTTGCACCCATGGTCTTCTCAGAAGAGTCCTCGTCAATAAATTCTTCTGCACGAGTGCTTGTCACTCTGGGTTCACTACGAATGACTCCATCGTGGCCAGGTTGGAGTTGAACAGTCCTAGGGGAAGAGACAGCACTGGAAACCTGCTCTTCCTCGCCAAATATGGACGTATCTCCAGAGGATTCTTCTGCACTGCTCGTGGTCTGCACAGGCGATGCTGAGCCCGGAGCGACAGCCGGCGGAGGTGGAGTCACTTCCTGCCTCACCAGTGAAGGTGAGTGGACTGTGATGACCTGCGGTCCTTCGGTTCCCTTAGGGAGATTTCTCCCACGGACTCTGGCTAAAATATCTGCCCAGCGTTCTGGATTAATCTGCTTGTTGGCCACGTTTATCCTCCGCCTGGACTCGAAGACTCTGCGGCCTTCGGCGACGTTGGTCTCTGGCTCCTTTGCGGGGTGCTTCCAGGGTTTCAGCTTTCTGCGCCCTTTCCTGGTCTTCTTACCCCCACCACCGGTGTCATCTGTTGCTCTGATTAACAGCTCTTGGTCTTGTGGGTGGAGGAGCGTCCTTGACGTGTCCTCTTCATCTTCCATGCCAGATCCACCTTCATCCTCCACAATCTCACCTCGCCCTCCAGAAAGAATCCTGCCTCCTGGACGCCTGCGTCTTTTCAGAGACCCGCCGGACCCCTTCTTGGTCACCTGGACCCCCACCGTAAAATGATCTGCCCCTCGCTGGTTGACTGCCACGCATCTGTAGTAACCACTGTCGCTGCCTTGAACCTTGGGGATGGAAAGAGTGCCGTCGGCCAGCATGTAAGCGTGTGAGGTGTTGGCCATCGCATTTAGCATCCTTTTGTTTGGAAGGATCCAGCTGATCTGGGCTTCCGGTACGGCCAGTGCCTGGCAAGGCAGCGTCACGGGCTCCCCTGGGTTCTTCTGAATGGTCACCGTATACGCATCGGGAGGCTGAATGACCGGCGGCTGCACCAGGACCCTGTAGAGCATCCGGTCCGTCTCATCCCTCACCCGAGCGATGCACTGGTACAGACCAGCGTCTGATGGCTGCGTCGACCTGATCTTCAGCCAGCCGCTGGTGAGGACGGAGAACCTGCCGTCGCGGTCTTCCATCGGCGCTTTCACAATGGACCCGTCCGGGAGCACCCAGGAGATGGAGGGGCTCTCAGAGGCCCTCACGTTGCAGCTCAGTTGGGAGGAGCTCCCCTCCAGGACAGTCTGGGCTCTCTGCACGGCTCTGCCGGGCTCGATCATCACCCAGCTTCTGCTCCGAACCAGCCTCGCGTCCTTGGCGGACACGACCAGGGCGTGCCGAGACAAATACGACAGCACCACGAGTTTGGCCGAGCTCAGACGCCTGTTGAGCTGCAGCTCTATGGATGGCTGTGTGACCCACTCCGGCTCGGTGAGGATGTGGGCCCTGACGCCCGTGTAGTACAGCGTGGTGTCGTCGTCGGCATCTTGCCTGTACTGGTAGCCGAGCCTGGGGTCTTTGCCAAGCGCGGGTTCCCGGTGGAGCTTCACAGGGACCTCGCTGTAGTAGGCGATCAGCTTCCAGAGCTTCTCGTAGCTCTGCCGCGTCATGGGACACTCAAAGTCCAAGGCGACCGTGGCGTTGATCTCTATCTCCTGGGGGTCCGTCTGGTTCAAGTGCAGCCTGTACAGGTTGGTGGGCTTCTTGATGTTGCAGACCAGGTGGACTGTGTTTCCGTGCTCGTCGCTCATGTTCACGGACACGTTCCACGCGGGGAACTGGAACCCATCCGGGGAGAAGGGGTGGTCTGCATCCTCGTCTTCATCCTGATCTTCCTCGCTACTCCGGCTCCGGTTCTGTCTCAGCGGGGACTCGATAGAAGGCTTCTGACAGCGGATGTCCTGCAGCTTCTGAAGCTCCTGTCGGTGCCACTTCTTGGGACTGAAGCACGTGGAACAGAGCTGACCCCCTTCATACGCTTTGTCCTTCTTACACTTCAGGACCCCTGAAACACAGCAGCAGACGAGTGTGCTCTAAGTCAAAGACCTGAAGAAAGGGCAGAGGATGAAGCCTCTGTCTGCATCTTTATCACCTGGGTGCATCTCAGCCAAGATTCAAGACCTTACCTACCTGGCGTCCGTGATGTCACCTAGGAGCTTAAATCCATTTAACCCTGTGTGTGCTGACTAAGGGTCTGGGAAGTTGTTGACAGAGAGTACTTTTTAAAAAGATATTGTCAGGGACCTCCCTGGTGGTCCAGTGGCTAAGACTCCATGCTCCCAACGCAGGGGACCTGGGTTCCATCCCTGGTCAGGAGACTAGATCCCACATGCGGCAAGGAAAAGACATTCTTAAGTTGACAAGGAATCTCTCTTCGAACATAGGATGCGATTTTCCTTTCATGAAGGTCCAGGAGAACCTATGGAAGTCTCTGCAAGCTGTGAACGTATTTCCAGGTCCTAGAACCAACTGTGAGGCTTTCTTGGTGCCTCACATGGTAAAGAATCCGCCTGCAATGCAGGAGACTGGGGTCCGATCCCTGAGTCAGGAAGATCCCTTGCAGGAGGAAATGGCAACCCACGCCACTCTTCTTGCCTGGAGAATCCCATGGACAGAGGAGCCTGGTGGGCTGCAGCCCACAGGGTTGCAAAGAGTGGGACACGACTGAGTGATTAACACTTCAGAACCAACTGTTGGCACAACTCATGTCATGTCAACCTTTCATAAGTACATATTCTTTTGCAACAATTTTTCATCGCAGGCAGTATTTTCTCTTTTTGGATTCACATTCTTACTCTTGGCTTCCTGGACACTCAATCCTCCAGAGTTTTGTCTTTCTCCGGCCAACACTGACGCTTTCAGTGTTTCTCTGCCCAACTCATCATGGATGAACTATTCCTGGACTCGGTCTAACACCCCTCCCTTCTTGCCCTGCCCTGTCACTGAGGGTCTCGCCCACGCGGGTGGTTTCAATTACCGTCTACTGGCCGACGACGAGTTCCGTCTATGCATCTCCATGCCAAACCCATCCTACGAGAGGCACACTGATGCCCTACTTGACGAGCCCATCAAATGGTACAAATGCTCCTCAAACTGATGTCTACAGAATCAAACTACACTTTCCGCCCTGCTAAACGTCTCGCAGCTTTTCTGCATTCATCCGGGCCAAGTCGCTTTAGTCCTGTCCAACTCTTTGCGACCCCATGGACTGTATCCCCACCAGGCTCCTCTGTCCATGGGGATTCTCTAGGCAAGAGACTGGAGTGGGCTGCCCTTTCCTCCTCCAGGGGAATCTTCCCGACCCAGGGACTGAATGCAGGTCTCCCGCACTGCCGGTGGATTCTTGACCATCCGAGCTGCCTGCGCAGTTCCTACCTTTGGATCTGGCATCCCACTGCAGAAACCAGGTCATGTCACAGCCACAGGCCCACGGATTGCCGTGCAGGTAGAGGTTCTCTAGAAGCGGCATGTTCTGAAGCATGCCACTGGGGAGAGTGCTGATGGCGTTCTCAGCCAGGTAGAGATGTCTCACGGTGGAGAGCCTGAAGTAGTCCAGGAAGGCGAAGGTGGAGAAAGTGGCGGGGTGCAGCTGGTGAAGCAGGTTCCCCTCTAAGTGGAGGAGCCTCAGCGAGGTTAAGCCCCTGAACGCTTCCGGGTGGATGAACTCGATCTGGTTGTGGTCCATGTGCAGCCTCACCAGGTTCCACAGCCCCTGCAGCGTCTCGCCCGTGATGACGCGAAGCTTATTGTAGCTGAACTTGAAAACCTACAAAGACCGGAAGTGGAAAATGTCGCTCAGTCATGGGACAGCCTTTCCCTTCTCCAGGGAACATTGCCAACCCAGGGATCAAACCTAGGTCTCCTGCATTGCAGGCAGATTCTTTACCAGCTGAACCACCAGGAAGCCCAAGAATACTGGAGTGGGTAACCTATCCCTTCTCCAGGGGATCTTCCCATCCCAGGAATCAAACCTGGGTCTCCTGCATTACAGGGGGATTCTTTACCAGCTGAGCCACAAGGGAAGCCCTGTTTATAATTTAAATAAAACACCACAAACAGGAACAGAAAGCAGAACAAAGGTCAGGGAAGGAAAGACAGGAAGCTCATTTTTCATGTTTAGAAAAAGTGGCTGTTTCATTCATTGTGAAGGAGGATTTTCAAGTTTTCCCTCTCCACGGCTGGTGGTGGAGGTTGCAATTAGTGCTGGTCGTATTTGCCCAGTTTGTTTGTTTTTAGTAGCTAAGTTGTGACCGACTCTACGACCCTATGGACTGTAGCCCACCAGGCTCCTCTGTCCATGGGATTCTCCAGATACAAACACGGGAGGGGGTTACCATTTCCTCCTCCAGGCTTAGGGTTAGGGTTTCCCACCCAGAGAGTCTCCCAGAAAGGTGTATGTGTGTGTGTGTTAATCGCTCAGTCGTGTCAGACTCTTTTCCAACCGTATGGACTGTAGCCCGCCAGGCTCCTCTGTCCATGGGATTCTCCAGGCAAGAACACTGGAGTGAGAGGCCATGTCCTCCAGGGGATCTTCCTGACCCAGGGACCAAACCCGTGTCTCCCACATTGGCAGGCAGATTCTTTACCGCTGAAGTCAAGTGAAGTGAAGTGAAGTCGCTCAGTCATGTCTGACCCTCAGCAACCCCATGGATTGCAGCCTTCCAGGCTCCTCCATCCATGGGATTTTCCAGGCAAGAGTGCTGGAGTGGATTGCCATTTCCTTCTCCAGGGGATCTTCCCGACCCAGGAATCGAACCCGGGTCTCCCGCACTGCAGGCAGACGCTTTACCGTCAGAGCCACCAGGCCTGGTTTACCTGGAGCGAAATGAGGTCTCTGAGAGCCCCATCGGGGATGCTGGGGATGTCATTTCCATGGATCATGAGGAGCTCCAGCTTCGTCAGTCCGGCGAATGATGTTTCCAACAAAGCCTGTATGCTATTAAACCTAGAAAAGAGAAAAGAAAAAGATTTTTTTTTTTTTTCCTTTCAGTAAAGACCTTTTTTTTCTTTTTAGCAACCCCGACAGGGTTGTCCTTTCTTGTTGAGAAAGAAAGTTTTGTCCTTTCTCGGTGAGAAAAAGAAAGTTACGACTTACTCTTGGGATTTTTTTTGTAGACACACCCTTACTTTTAGTCCTCGCGAGACGGTTATTAGCCAGTAAGGGGTTCCCAAAAGTTGGGAAACGTCTGCCGATTGTCCGGTGAGTTTGGGACTCAAGATAGACGTCATCTGTGACTACAAAAGAGAAAACGAAAAAAGGGTTGTTTTACGTGGTACGGTCGCAACAATAGAGGAAACTCCAACCTGAAGGGACCATCGAGTCTGTCACTTCTTCGGTGGAGGTCACGTCCTCTGGGCCCAAACTAGGGGTCCACCCCTTCTAGGGGATCTCTTCCCTTACTGTTGGGTCAGGCCATAACAACGGACCTCTTAGGGTACCTGTCTCCTCGGACCTCCCGATGTCAGGTACCCCAGGGTTCTCAACCTGTGCTGACTCGCTGATTGCGATACCTCTTTGTCACGACACTACAATACTCACTATAAGAAGATGATACACATGAATTAACAAAAAGAAACTTAAAAGTTAACCTGCTATTAACGAAATGTTGCAACATAACCAAAGACGGTATGTAGTTGTACTTAGTCTCTTATTTTTGTACCATGCGACTTAGTTCAATGTGCAATTCGGTCTACTTTCATAGTACACAACTACGACACTTGGGTCAGGAACACAAAAAGTAAAAAAAGGAGACCTTCCTGACTACGACTTCGACTTCGAGGTTAGGAAACCGGGGGACTACACTTCTCGACTGAGTAACCTTTACTGAGACTACTACCCTTTCTAACTTCCACCCTCCTCTTCCCCTGCTGTCTCCTACTCTACCAACCCACCGTAGTGGTTGAGTTACCTGTACCCAAGCCCGCCTGAGGTCCTCAATCACTACCTGTCCCTCCGGACCGTACGACGCTAAGTACCCCAGTGTTTCTCAGCCTGTACTGACTCGTTGACTTGTTGACTTGACTTATAATGTGTTTTGGTAGAGTTCTATGACAACCACGTTCATCCGTGTTCTCAGCAAAACTATAGACAGAAACGAAGGTGACCGTTTCAGAAACGCACGAGTAAGTGATTCAGTAACATGGTGAGAAACGTTGAGATACCTGACACCGGGAGGTCCTAAGAGACGGGTGCCCTGAGAGGTCCGTTCTTATGACCTCACCCAACGGGACGGGAGGAGGTCTCCTAGAAGGGTTGGCTCCCGTACTGGGACGTAGAGGACGTGACGTCCGTCTAAGAAATGGCGACTCGGTGGTTCTTTCGGGTTCTCTATTCTCACTAGTGTCTAGTTGACAGAAGGAAAGATGGTTGAGCGTCGCGGGCACGATGGGACTAAGTTTCGTCGAAATCAAGGGGAAGACGTATTTGACCTTCCGCCACTTTTCCTTTGACCAAAATTTTAACAGTTTACTAAATTTCTAATATTTTTCCTTTGCCAATGATAAGAGAGAAGACCGTTTCGGTTGCAGAAAAGGGACACCTCACTAGTAGTAGCACCAATCCAAAAAAAAAGAAAGTCTGTCAGTTCAAACGGAAGCCTTTTTTTTTTTGTTTGTTTTTTGAGAGAGCTATTTCATGGCCCATTGCTATGGATTTGCAAAGTGTTTATCTCACTCTCTTAACTGCCCATTCCTTCACTCTTCTACTGGACCGTCTAATTGGTAAAGGCAAGAATTTTCGAGGCTCTGTACTCAAAGAGGACTTTGTCTTACTAAAACGTCTATTCATCAAACCCTAAATAGTTTTGTTGTTTTACAGCTGGGAGGAAGTAGCTAGCATATTTGGCTGAAGAACCCCAAATGATTGTTTACTATTAGAATTGTGCAGCTGATGGTGTAGTATGAAAATTTTATGAGTACCTATAATTCACGGAAATGGACATTTAGGTATAGAAAGTGTATATGGGTATAGAAGAAAAGTGAAACAAGAAAATTCTACCTGAAATGCTGCGCTAAAAGATCTGTTTAGGGGAGGTCCCAGGTGGTGCTAGAGGACAAGAACCCACCTGCCAGGGCAGGAGATGCAAGAGACAGGGGTTTGATCCCTGCGTTGGGAAGATCCTCTGGAGGAGGGCATGGCAACCCTCTGCAGCATTCTTGCCTGGGGAATCCCCATGGGCAGAGGAGGTTGGTGGGCTACAGTCCGTAGGGTTGCAGAGAGTCGGACACCCCTGAGCAACTAACACTTTCTCTTTCTGATGGCCAAGTGGCTGATACTTCATGCTCCTCCCAATGCAAGGGGCCCAGGTTCAATCCCTGCTCTGGGAGCTAGATCCCATAAGCCTCAATGAAGCGTTGGCATGACACAACTAAAGATTCTATATGTTGCAACTAAGGCCTGATGCAGCCACATAAATAAATACATTAAAAAAACCTGTTTAAAAGACATCAATATTTTAAAGAGGCAAAACCTGGAAGAGCTCTTATTTCCTCAAAGTCACGATTGCATCATACTGATAATTTACAGGGTCAAAGATGTCTCACTCATTCTGCTTATCATTTTATAATAACTGCTGAAATCTATTTAAATGCTATCAGCATATTTATGCGTGCGTCATATAGTTTGCATCTGAAGTGTATTAAAGAACTGTTATCAGTGGAGATTTATGAAGGAGGTGAAGCTGTCTCTGATGGTTCATAAGCTTTGTGACAGAGATTTGTGCTGATTAATTAATTCAGATACTAGCCCCAAAGGACCACATTTAGTAGAGTTATAAATGTCCTCTTAATTAGGCCCACATCATGCAAGGCACGGTGACTCACACACGAATATACACTCGCCCTCACGTACGTGCTCACACACCCGTACACGAAAGACGAAACCCGCCCGCCCGCTCGCGGGGAGGCTGAGATGGCTCAGAAGGAATGTGGTACAAACCCCAGATTGATTCTTTCCACATGTGGAGAGATCCCAGCGGGCACAGAAGCCAAGGAGCGGAACGTGCAGTGGACTTCGCTGGGGACGTAGCAGGCGCAGGGGTGGGGGCAGGCCAGTGCCACGTGGGGGCGTCCCCAGAGCAGAATCAGCACCATGGAGAGGGCTCGCCACCGCGCCCACGTCGTCCGCGTCTCGTCCGGGTGGGCCATCCCGGCACACCTGTTGGGGAACCACACAAAGCCAGGTGTCAGACAGCCCTTCCGTACTGCCAGCTGGTTTACCTCCACTGCTTCGCAAGGCGTCAGCGTGGGAAATCTGAGTGACGCAAAGCCTGTGCGTGGAGCAACACAAAACTTTAAAAAAATTTTTTAATCGTTGTTCGCCACTCAGTTTAATGCAACTGTAGAATACAGCCTTCACTTCTGACATTGATATGATGACTTGGAAATGTCGCTGTACTGTAAGGGAGGGTATGAAATTGACAGGCCCAGTGGAGTGGGTATCCTTTCCTTTCTCCAGAGGGATCTTCCCAATTCAGGGATCAAACCCAGGTCTCCCGCATTGCAGGCGGATTCTTTACCAGCTGAGCCCCCAGGGAAGCCCAAGACTGGAGCAGGTAGCCTATCCCTTCTCCAGGGGATCTTCCCAACCCAGGAATAGAACCAGGGTCTCCTGCATTGCAGGTGGATTCTTTATTAGCTGAGCTACTAGGGAAGCCCTGTACATACTGACAAATAGACAAATGGGTGTATATATACAAATATATATTTGTATAAATGTATGAAAGGTGAAAGGAAAGGGTTAGTCAGTCAGTCATGTCCGATTCTTTGCAACCCCATGGACTGTAGCCCGCCAGGCACCTCTGTCCATGGAATTCTCCAGCCAAGACTACTGGGATGGGTTCCCATTTCCTTCTCCAGGGAATCTTCCTGACTCAGGGCTCAAACCCAGATGTCCACCATTGCAGGCAGATTCTTTACTGTTTGAGCCACCAGGGAAGTCTTTTTGCGTAAATATGTATTTGTATAATGTATATATAAGGGCTTCCCAGATGACTCAGTGGTAAAGAACCTGCTTGCCAATGAAGGAAACTCAGGAGACACAACGATCAATCCCTGGGTCAAGAAGATCCCCTGGAGGAGGAAATGGCAACCCACTCCAGTATCCTTGCCTGGAGAATCCCATGGACAGAGGAGCCTGGCGGGCTACAGTCCATGGGGTCACAGAAGAGTTGGACATGACTTAGCAACTGAACAACAATGTTTATATATGCACAAGTATACACTTGTATAAATGTGTGTATATATATTTGTGATTATATATAGCAATGAGAAATTCCATGGACAGACGAGCCTGGGGGGCTAATATAGGCCATGGTGTTGCAAAGCATCAGACAGGACTGAGCGATTAACACCCACACATACTTGGATGACAGACACAGTCATGTTTCAAGTCAGAAAAGGAACTGTTATCTGTCTACCTCCGACGTTTATCTCCAGCCGTTACATACTGTATATAACTGAACAACAAGCTTCTCAGGAAATCCATTTTGACCAGAAGTATTTCCTTCTTTTAACGGCATCCCTGAAAGTTTTACTCAGACCATCTTCAACGGCTTATAGAGATGTTCACTAAAGCAGAATGTATTCCATTGTGTGTGAATTTGTCTCCTCTCTTTAATTCCCCCCCCCCCCCTTGAAAGAACCAAAATATCAAGAGGGAAAAACATTTTTCTCTACCAGGGAGCACGTTTGGAAAAACGTCTGAAAAATCTGCCATGAGAGAAAGAGGCAAGGAATAGCCTGACGAAGAATCTTGAGGCAAACAAAAAAGGTCAGTGAAAAAGACAGAAAGAGGAAGTAAGGACAAAGGATAGGAAAGAAAGGAGGTCAGAAGGGAAAAAAGGGAAAGAGAAAAAAACAGAAAAGGAAGGAAAAGATAAGATACAGTATTAGGTTGCATCAAGCCGCTACCTCCTTTAGAAAGTAAGTCAGTGACTATTTCTTCATGCATCAGTCATGCCTTCATCAAATCACACTTTCGCCAAGTCTGGCATGAAGTTTATGGATCGGTAAGTAATAACACAGGGAACACGGTTAGAGAAACGCGCCCGTTCCCGACGGTGGCGAACCCTGACTTCGGATCATAAACAGTCCATTTGCTCCCGCGCTGTAGGGACACCCCAGATGCACGCACGGCGTTTGCTGCCCCTTAGGGGCCCTGGGAACAGACGTTTTCTGAAGGCCTTACGCGTTTCGTTCTTCAGCTGCTCCTAAAGAGCTGACGGCGCAAGCAGCTTTGCGAACACCGAGCCCAGGCGCCTCCTCTCCGCCTTGGAACCGGCCGGCTTCTGCAGAGCTTTTTCCGGTTCTGCAGCTCCAGGCCCCTCACCCGCGCGCTTGACACTCCACGCGGGTCATGCCCAAGCCCTGTGCACGCACACGCAGGCGGACCTGGTCCCCGGCGTCCCGAAGCCTCGCTCTCAGCTCTCTACCCAGGGCACCCCCAGAAGACCGCAGGCACGCGCCCCCGCTCCCCTTCGAACCCCAATCCCGAGGCCTCGCGGGGAAGCCTCCCTGAGTCTGCACGATCTCCGGGCACGCCCGGCGAACCCCAGGAAGCTGGACTCGGGGCGCGAGGCGGTCGGCGAGCGTCCCCCCGGCTGGGGAGAGTCTGGAGGGGCAGGGCGCGCGGCCTTGCGCCCCTGGCCGGCTTCCAGCGCGCGCTCCGGACGCGCCCGGGCAAGCTGCGCTGTGACCTCACAAATCAGCTTTCCCGCAGCGCGGCTCGGGTTACCCCGAAGGTCTCCGAGGCCAGAGACTCGGACACCAAAGGGCGTCTCTCCCCCAGATCATGACTTTCCCAGCTTGCGCGCGGCTCAGACACCACCCCCCACCAAACCCCCGTCCCCCGGCAGAGGAAGGGGGTTGCTTTGCGTCTCCCCACTTTGCAGGGCAAAAGAAGGAGGTGGGCGGGGGTTAGGCGTGGAGAGTCTTAGGGATCGGGAGAAACTGGGGAGACGGCGCCGCAACTGTGACTTGCCTCTCGCCACCACGCAGGAGCGCAGGCGGTTACCCTTGAGGGTCTTGTCGGGGGTCCCCTGGGGAGGAGAGAGAGGCCACTTTGGAAAGCGGACCTTAGACCTACTCTGTGCATCTTCCGGGATGATTTCCGTCAGCTTCTGTGCTGGACGGCGCTGTGCTGTGCTTAGCCGCTCAGTCGTGTCCGACTCTTGGCGACCCCACGGAATTCCATGGGATTCTCCAGGCCAGGATACTGGAGTGGGTTGCCATTTCCTTCTCCAGGGGGATCTTCCCCACCCGGGGATCGAACCCAGGTGTCCCGCATGGCGGGCAGATCCTCTTAGCAGCTCAGCTACCAGGGATGCCCGTTCTGGATGGTAGCTGGAGCCTTAACGGAGCGCCAGAAAACATTTCCAGAAGTCTTCTTTGCCCTCGCCCCCTGCTCCCCCCAACGCAACACCGGTCCCCTTTCCAACTCTCTCCACCCCTTGCAGACAGAGCCGCCCCCCACCTCCCCAGCAACCGCCGGGGGCGCCCCGGCAGCCCTCGGTCCTCACCTGTCCGTCGGAAGCCACGACCCACGGGAGCGGTGCGCCCAGAGCATCCACCCGGCCGGGGCGCGAGAGTCACCGCCGGGGGTCGGCCGGGGCCATGTCCTGCTGCGCGGGGGGCGAGGCGAGGCGGCTCGGCTTCCCAGCGCGGCGCCCTTTTATTCCCGTCGCCGAGAGCCTTCCCCGAGAGCACGCCTCGGCCCAGCCCCACCCTGCCCCACCCCGGGGAGACGGGGCGCGGGGCACCCGGCCGCGCCGCCGCCGCGCGCTCAGCCCTCCTCTCGGCTCCGCATGGCGCCGCGCGCGGCCCGGGTGGGCACGCCTCGCGCACGCCGGTGGGGCGAACCGCTGGTGCCCCGCGCACACACGGCCGGCTGCAGGAAGCTGGAGGGGCTGGTGCTGGGGTCGGGGGTGGGGAAGTATCCGGGGCCCTCCACCCCCCTAGAGGAACTCCGGGGGGTACCCGAGGGACGGAGAGATACCCGGGAGCGCACAGCCCCGAGGTCTGCGCCCGGAGCGCCCTTCCCAGCAAGACTTGGAGGAGGACTATGTCTTTCTTTTCAGGGTGGGGGAAGAGAGAAGGAACACGGCTTGCGCTCCCCCAGGCGGGCTGGAGTTTTCTCTGGCGGCGCCTCCGGAGCCCGAGTGCAGGCTACAGGCAGCCGGGGGCGCCCGCCGGCATCTCCGGAGGAGCGTAGGCGAGGCTGCAACCAGAGCCCTCGGCCACGCCCTCCCGCCTCCCCTGTGGCTCCCGGCAGCCACCAGCCCTCCTCCAGCCAGAATCTTCCTGCCAAAAAAAAAAATAGGTGGAATGCTTTCTTTGTTTTTTTTTTCAGGTCCCGGTTTGGAGAGCCTAAAGGGGCTGGGCCGGGATGAGCGCTTTGAGGAGCCCCGAGGTACTGGCTGGGGCAAGTGAGATGGAGGGCTGCAGAGGAGGGCTGGGGAAATCGAAGGGGAGAAGACCGTGCTGTCTGTAACGAAGAACAGGAAGGGGGGAGAGAAAGACCTGTGTTGGTTTCCAGGAGGAAGAAGAACTGGGAAAAAAGGGCAAGGGGTCCGGTGAGGGCTGTCAGCAGTGAGACCACCTGGGCAGAGAGGTAAGGCAGGGTAAAGGCAGTCACTGGGAAGAGAGAACCAGGCTGAGTGCCCGAAGAACTGATGCCTTCCAACTGTGGTGCTGAAGAAGGCTCTTGAGAGTCCCTGGGACTGCAAGGAGATCCAACTAGTCCATCCTTAAGGAGATCAGGCCTGAATATTCATTGGAAGGACTGATGCTGAAACTCCAATCCTTTGGCCACCTGATGAGAAGAGCTGATGTACTAGAAAAGACCCTGATGCTGGGAAAGATTGAGGGCAGGAGGAGAAGGGGATGACACAGAATGAGATGGCTGGATGGCATCACCAACTCAATGGACATGAGTTTGAGTAAACTCTGAGAGTTGGCGATGGACAGGGAGGCCTGGCGTGCTGCAGTCCATGGGGTCGCAAAGAGTCGGACACGGCTGAGCAACTTAGCACGCATCACCACCTCTTTATCCATCCCTCTGTTGATGGACACATGACTCAGCAATCCCACTCCTGGGCATCCACCCAGGGGAAAACAAAATAGAAACATAATTCAAAAAGATACATGGACCCCACTGTTCACTGCAGCCTTGTTAACAATGGATAAGACACGGAATCTACGGTAAAGACCAGGGAGTTGCAAAGACTCGGACAGGACTGAGCGATTTTCAGTCCCGTTGCTTAACGGGGGTTGTAAAAGTGAATCTTGCCTCCACGACCACTACTCACCCTCCATGAACAGAAGGACAACTGGCCTTCAATATTCTAGGGTGAGTGGAAACAAAAGGGGGTGAAGAAAAAAGAAGTCTGCACAGGCAATGTGTTTGCCCAAGCCAGGGAATCCCAGGGGTGGACTGGTATTTGATGGGGAAGCAGCATCTTTATTTGAGCAGGAAGAGACTTTGAGGAATGTTGCATGTGAAACTTGCCACCCCCCACCCGCCGTCTGTCTAGGGGTAAGCCTTAAATGAGAATCCAAGCTACTGGCTCTGAGAATTTTTGTGTTTCTTCCTTCCTTCATACCACAGTCGGTGGAAGTCTCCCATTCCATGGCGTTAGCTCAAATGTTTCCAGATTTTTCTCAACTGCGTATTTCAAAATAGAAAAGAAGGACCCATCAGAGGGAACCTCCCAGATCTCCCGAGCTCAGCTGAATTATTTCTGCTAAAGAGGCTGGAGAAATTCCTGGTCAACCCGGAGGGTGGCCACACAAGGACGTGAACTCAAGAGTGACCCATCATTGCGGGGCTCATGCGAAAAGGGATTTCTTGACAAAATGGAAACGATTTTGCCATACGTGCTCAGTCCAACTCTGACTCTTTGTGACCCCATGGACTGTCGCCCGCCAGGCTCCTCTGTCCTTGGGGTTTCTCCAGGCAAGAAAACTGGAGTGGGTGTCCATGCCCTCCTCCAGGGGATGCCCCCGACCCAGGGGTTGAAGCTGCAGCTCCTTTATCTCCATCACTGCAAGTGGCTTTATCAGCCGTTGAGGCATCGGGGAAGCTGGTGAACTGGGATGAGCAGGCTCACTTATGCATGAGTTTCCAAAGAGTCGTCCAAGTCACTCGGACAGACAGACAAGACGGTGGACCGCCAGGCAAAGTCCTGAGATTCGTGTGTGTTCTAAACAAACCACCCACCTTCTCCCCTACGCATCCTTCAAGAGCCTCTCAGGCGAGCTGACTCTGTTTACTCAGCTCAACACCCTGTATCCTCAAGCGACACACCTTCCTGAGACAGAATAAACATTTCCCATGGAGAAGGAAGTAAAAACAAAAAGGAAGGGATGTGATCATATGTAAGTTTCAACCTTGAGGCCAACACACCTATGAGTTCAGTTCAGTCGCTCAGTCGTGTCCGACTCTTTGCAGCCCCATGAATCGCAGCACGCCAGGCCTCCCTGTCATCACCATCTCCCGGAGTTCACTCAGACTCACGTCCATCGAGTCCGTGATGCCATCCAGCCATCTCATCCTTGGTCGTCCCCTTCTCCTCCTGCCCCCAATCCCTCCCAGCATCAGAGTCTTTTCCATGAGTCAACTCTTCACATGAGGTGGCCAAAGTACTGGAGTTTCAGCTTTAGCATCATTCCCTCCAAACCAACCCCTAGAACTTGCTCAAACTCAAATCCATCGCGTCGGTGATGCCATCCAACCATCTCATCCTCTGTTGTCCCCTTCTCCTGCCTTCAATCTTTCCCAGCATGAATACACAGCCCATGGGCTGAACTCAGGACGGCTGGTGTGCAGGAACGTTTGGAAGAACAGGTTGACTGTGCATCAGAAGGAAATAAAATCCAACAGTGGGCAGCTTCCTACCTGCCTTATATAGTTCCCATCTGATTTTATCACCTCATCAAGAGCTACATTAATTCCATACCATTCCTGCCAAGCTCCCGGCCAGACTATGTAAGTTGGCCGCCTCCCACGATACGGGCTTGAGTCTTTGAGAGGCAGGTCAAGATTCGTTACATTCAGCCCTATAAATTCATGTCTCTGTAAACTTCCTGGGTCATAGGTATGCCTGCCCCCAGTAAGACAGTTAGGAGCACTTCATCTCCCGGTTGCTGTTCAGTTTCTCACTCATGTCGGACTCTTTGTGACCTCATGGACTGCAGCTTGACAGGCCTCCCTGTCCATCACTATACCCCGGAGCTTGCTCAGACTCATGTCCATTGAGTCAGTGATGCCATCCAACCATCTCATCCTCGGTCGTCCCCTTCTCCTCCTGCCTTCAATCTTTCCCAGCATCAGTCTTTTTCAATGAGTGTTCCTCTCCCTGGCTGCCTTTTAAATGGTTAAAAAAAAAAAAAAAATCCCGGTGCTTCCTGTTATTTATTTACTGTAGGAATAAATACACGTCTGTGCGTGTCCTGGTTCAAACCCTTGTACCAGCCGTTGCTTTTCGACATTCTTTCAAAACGGGGCTTCCCTGATGGCTTAGGAGGGAAAGAGTCTGCTTGCCAGTCCAGGCAAGAGACGCAGCTTCCATCCCTGAGTGGGGAAGATCCCCAGGAGGAGGGCAAGGCAACCCACTCCAGTATTCTTGAAGAGAATCCCATGGACGGAGGAGCCCGGCGGGCTACAGTCCACGGGGTCACAGAGAGTCAGACACGCCTGAGCAACTAACACTTAATCAATCGGAACAGTGTCCATGAGCTGATTACGCCCTCTTTGAACTGCTTCTGTAGAAGTCGTCAATACCCCTTCCTAGTATTAAGACTGGTAGAACACGTGCATGAAGAAAATACCCTCAGACGATTTGACTATTTGAAGATAAAACACAAGAATAATTTAAAACGGAGTGGGCATGTATATTGCTACAGGCCCTGTAGAGAACAGTATGGATGTTCCTTAAAAAGCTAAAAATGGAGACAGCATGTGATACAGCCATCTCACTCCTGGGCATATATCCAGAGAAAACCATAATTACACGCATCCCAGTGTTCATAGCAGCACTGTTTACAACAGCTAAGACATGGGCACAACCTAGATCTCCACCAGCAGATGAATGGATGAAGGCGACGTGCTCTTTGAATGCGATGGGATATTGCTGCTGCTGCTGCTAAGCCACTTAAGTCGTGTGGGAATGGAATATTACTCGGTCATAAAAAAGAATGAAAGAGTGCCACGCACAGCAACATGTCTGGACCTAGGGACTGTCACAGTAACTGAAGGAAGTCAGAAAAGGACTCATGTCATGTGATACCACTTAGATGTGACATCTAAAAATGCCACAGACGAACTCATTCATCAGACTCACAGGCATAGACAATAAGCTTATGGTAAGCAGCGGGAAGGGCCTCCCTCGCAGCTCAGTTACCTGCAATGCAGGAGACCCAGGTTCCATCCCTGGGTCGGGAAGATCCCCCGCAGAAGGGCATGGCCACCCCCTCCAGGATTCTTGCCTGGAGAGTCCCATGGCAGGAGGAGCCTGGTGGGCTACAGTCCACGGGGTCGCAAAGTCAGACAGCACTGAAGCAACTTAGCACGCAGGCATGGGTTGACACCAGACCGCATATCAGACTCTTTGGTGCCAACAGAATAATAATAATTATTGCATCAATAGGACAGTAATAGTGGTTATTCTCTTTGTAGAATAATTACTCTATAACCGTTATTTGGCCTCCCTGGTGGCTCAGAGGTTAAAGCGTCTGCCTCTAATGCGGTAATGCAGGAGACCTGGGTTTGATCCCTGGGTCAGGAAAATCCCCTGCAGAAGGGAGTGGCAACCCACTCCAGTATTCTTGCCTGGAGAATCCCACGGATGGAGGAGCCTGGTGGGCTACAGTCCACGGGGTCGCAAAGAGTCGGACACGACTGAGCAACTGAACTAACTAACACTTATTTGATGCGGATGGAGAAATTCTTCCAGGAAAGACACAATGTAAAATAAAATTATTGTTGATAATATAGTACATTATATATTATAATTAGTCAATATAATACTTTATAATAATTTTCAGAGTAGTTATTATATTGTTGCAATAATATATAGTCATAGGTATTATTGTAATACATATTACTGTACTATATATACTTGTAATAATATACATTATTAATTATATATTGTATACACATTGTAATAATACATAGCATCATTATTGTATTATATATATTCTTATATACACATTGTAATAATACATAGTATATTATTATATATAGATAGTAATAATATATAGTATGCTATATATTATCACATATACATTGTAATAATATGCATATTATTGTTATGTTATATACACATTGTAATAATACATAGTATTATATATTGCTATATATACATTGTAATTATTATATGTGCATTATAAGAGTATTATTACATTATATAATGTATATTATAATATATATAATATATAATACTATATATTACAATATACATTATATATAATTTTATTATATATTATAATCTATATTTTATTATATATCTTACATTATAATACAATAGTTATATATAATATATACATGTAATAATATATAGTATTACATTATCATAGTATTGCATTATCAGATATACATTGAAATAATATATAGTATTATTGGTATATATTATAATGTANATTATTAATTATATAGTGTATACACATTGTAATAATTCATAGCATCATTATTGTATTATATATATTCTTATATACACATTGTAATAATACATAGTATATTATTATATATAGATAGTAATAATATATAGTATGCTATATATTATCACATATACATTGTAATAATATGCATATTATTGTTATGTTATATACACATTGTAATAATACATAGTATTATATATTGCTATATATACATTGTAATTATTATATGTGCATTATAAGAGTATTATTACATTATATAATGTATATTATAATATATATAATATATAATACTATATATTACAATATAAATTATATATAATTTTATTATATATTATAATCTATATTTTATTATATATCTTACATTATAATACAATAGTTATATATAATATATACATGTAATAATATATAGTATTACATTATCATAGTATTGCATTATCAGATATACATTGAAATAATATATAGTATTATTGGTATATATTATAATGTATTATTACTATATTGTATATATATATTGCAATAATATACAGTATTATTACACATTATTATATATAATAATAATGTAGTATTATTACATATTATATATGGTAATAATTATAGTAGTATAATTATATATGGTTATAATATATAGTAGTATATTATATCGTTTATATAGACATGGCAATGATACATATTATTATTATCTTGCTGTCTTTTGGTGGAAGAATTTCTCCATCTGGCTCAAATCCCACTGCGTTAGGAATCATCCATTCAAATTAAACCTGCTTGCTGGCCCGCGTTTCTCCTTTCTTCTCCCGTCTCCTGGTCAGGAGGCTAACAGACAAATCATTAAACCCACAGGAAACAGAGGCTCTTCTCTGAAAGCAGAAATGCAGCGGAAAGTATTTTAAAACTTTCCTCCCCGAGTGTGACACTACCGTAAGCATCCTATGCTGGCTTGATTACTTTCAGGCCCCTGTCTTCCGGGTGTTTTTCAAGGATGCCTTTTGCATTTGCAAACTATTAGAGCACCAGCATTTGGAAAATAGGAGCGACATCCTTTCAAAAGGCTGGAAACGTCTTTGTTTTAGCTCTGGAGTCAGAGGTCACCTTTGATGTTCCAGACAGACTTCGAATCTTTAACTATATGCAAAAGAGGGGGAGGAAACTGACATTTTGAGACATTTTCATTGGAACTGTTTTTACAGAGGGACAACACACACACACAGAAATCTGCCATAATTTTGCTGTATGAAAAGTGTTAGTGTTGGTCACTAACTTGTATCCTCTTTTGAGACCCTATGGACTGTAGCCTGCCAGGCCCCTCTGTCCGTGGGAGTCTCCAGGCAAGAATTCTGGAGTGGGTTGCCAGGCCCTCCTCCAGAGCATCTTCCCGACCCAGGGATGGAACCCAGGTCTCCTGCATTGCAGGCGGACTCTTCACCATTTGAGCCACCCTCATATAATAAAGACTGTACGATAAACGCAAAATGTACCACATCTTCACCGAAAATGCAAACGGTGGAGATTCATTACGAGCACCAGACATGAATGGCATCATCCCCAATCTACAGCGTGTCAGTGTGTACAGGAAAAAAAAAAATTTAAACTTAATAAAAAGAAGCAAATGCCTCCGCTTTGATGATTCTGGCAAAGGCCTTGAAAACTGCAGCTGTTCACAACAAATGTACAATGTCACTGTCATGGAGCAGGTAGATTAAAAGAGCAGAGAGAGTGATGGTCAGAAAAATAATATGATGAGAGGAGTTTTAAATTGAGTAAAACAGATGGCAAGGAGCCACCGCTTAAGCCACTGTACCTCTTGGAAGCCACATTCAAAAAGGAAGCCAATTTCCAAATTAAAAAAATAAAGCCATCGCGGAAAGAATGGTTCCTTTTTTTTTTTTTTAAACCCACAATTTTTTTTTTCTTTCTTCTTTGTGAGCTGTGCCTAGTTGCCCCGTTACCGATCATCTAGGAATTTGTGGTGGCGAATTTTTTATGTGTAATTTGTTTTTAAGAGTTCCATGGTGCCCTGGAATGGGAGTGGATGGTTTGAGGGGATGGTTAGCTTCAGTCTAGGGGGAAAAAAAAAATGATGAAGCGTCAAAAGATTCTTTCTCAACACTGTTTACTTTCAAAAGCGGTTTCAGGTTTGTTTCTGGCTTATCGTGGATCCTGTGTTAAATTAAAGGGTTGAGGGCAAGCGTCTATTAAAGAGATTTAAAAATAAAATAAAAATGTAGATGCTGTGTCTCTCAAGTCTAGTGAAGGAGGTGCTGGGGGCGGGGAGAATGTTCTCATGGATGGACCGCCTGGTAAGAACTTCTTAAAATAAAAAGTCTTTCTCATTTCAGGAGACACGGTATTACGTGTCGTGCGTTGCAAGAAGACCCCACAACATATAGATTGGAGGAACCTTACTAGGTCAGTGCTTCTAAAGCGTCAACGTTCTTTTGAGTCATCCAGGGGTCTTGGTACAGTACAGATTCTTATTTGGGAATATTCATTGGAAGGACGGATGCTGAAGCTGAAACTCCGATCCTCTAGCCACCTGATGCAAAGAACTGACTCATTGGAAAAGACCCTGATGCTGGGAAAGATTGAAGGCAGGAGGAGAAGGGGACGACAGGGGATGAGATGGTTGGATGGCATCACCGACTCAATGGACATGGGTTTGAGCAAACTCCGGGAGTTGGTGATGGACAGGGAGGCCTGGTGTGCTGCAGTCCACAGGGTCGCAAAGAGTCATTCACGACTTAGGGAGTGAACAAAGATGGTTCTGGTGTTAAAGAATCCACCCACCAATGCAAGAGACACAGGTTCGATCCTTGGGTCAGGAAGATTCCCCCGGAGAAAGAAATGGCACCCCACTGCAGTATTCTAGCCTGGAGAATCCCGTGGACAGAGGAGCCTGGTGGGCTACAGTCCATGGGGTCACAGAGAGTCAGACACAACACAGATTCTTACTTGACGTATCTGAAGTAGTTGGCCCCAAATTGCGCATTTCCAACGCCTCGCAGGTGATCAGGTGGTCTGGATCCATGGACCGCAGTTTTTTTTTTTTAATTTTTAAATTTATTTTATTTTATTTTTTATTTTTTTAAATTAATTAATTTATTTTTTTAATTACAATACTGTATTTGTTTTGCCATACATTGACATGTATTAGCCATGAGCGGCACATTCACTGAAGCAGAATCTCCCGGATTGAGAACCCAGCCGTGGAATGGTTCTCCGGCTCCCCAGGCCATGTGATCATGTAGCTGCTGCTAAGCTGCTTTCAGTTGTGTCTGACTCTGTGCGACCCCATAGACGGCAGCCCACCAGGCTCCGCCGTCCCTGGGATTCTCCAAGCAAGAACACTGGAGTGGGTTGCCATTGCCTTCTCCAATGCATGAAAGTGAAAAGTGAAAGTGAAGTCACTCAGTCGCGTCCAACTCTCAGCGACCCCATGGACTGCAGGCTCCTCCGTCCATGGGATTTTCCAGGCAAGAGTACTGGAGTGAGGTGCCTTTGCCTTCTCCGTCAGGGTTGTAAAGCCGAGATTGCAGCTTCCCTGGTGGCTCAATAGTAAAGAATCCGCCTGCCAATGCAGGAGACACAGGTTCGATCCCTGGTCCCGGAAGATTCCCACGTGCCATGTGGCAACACAGCCTGGACTCTGCACCTACTAAAACCGTCATGCCTTCAGAGTCCACAGTGCTCCACAAGAGAAGCCACAGCAACGAGAAGGCCACACACCACAACCAGAGAAGAGCAAGCCACACAGAACTGAAGCCGCCTCCTCTCTCTGCAGCTAAATAGCACAGAGCTAACAAAGGCAGGGGCCCGTCCGAAAACTCGGTCCCTCTAGAAAGAAGTGGCTTCTTTTTCACGGCCACGAGCGCTGAGGCAGAATGTTGAGAAACAGGTTTGCACAGGTTCTCTTGTGGAGAAACCGCACGTGGAGCAACAGCCTTTGGTAATTTCCCTGGCGGTCGGGTAGTTCAGAATTGTGCTTCCAATGCAGGGTCGCCGGTTTGATCCCCAGTCGGGGAACCGGCATCCCACATGTCCTTCTACAAAAATAAAAGGGACTTTACAAATCTGTTTAAAAAGACAGAAATATCCTTTGGCCCTTCGGAGAAAGCACCAGCAAAGGACACTTCCAGTTTCAGACTGGAGGGCATGGTTAGGAATGGGTTGCTGCTATGATCCCACTCGGGCCGTGTCGGTCACTCAGTCGTGTCCGCCCGTGTCGGTCACTCAGTCGTGTCCGACTCTTTTTGACCCCATGAACTGCAGCCCACCAGGCCCCTCTGTCCATGGGGATTCTCCAGGCAAGAATACTGGAGTGGGCTGCCATGCCCTCCTCCACGGGATCTTCCCCACCCAGGGGTGGAACCCAGGTCTCCCGCTTTGCAGGCAGACTCTTAACCATCTGAGCCACCGACTTTATGGTGGAGCAAAAATGTAATAATTGTCCATACCTCCCCCCTGCCCCATCATAAACTACGCTTACTTGGATCATCATTTTGGTTTTCCACCACCCCTCCTTCCCCCGCTTTGAGTTACAGTCTTCTCCTTGGAGGGAGCTGAAATAGGAGAAAAAAAAAAAGGGGGAGGAAAAAAAGATTTCTAGCAAAAAATTTGTTTCACACACACAGAAAAGTCCACATTTATTTATGTGTTGAAAGAACTCCAAGATCCTGATGTGAAAACACAAGAAAAGAAAAAGAAGCCCACTTATAATGATGACGCTGAGCTCTGAAAGGCTTTCTTGTGTAGACAAGTGGCTTAAGCATTCAAGAGACGGAAGCCAAACCCTGTGTTCAGGCTTCAGTTCCCACTTGGATCATCCTCAGAGCCCCGGATCACAAAAAAATAATGTTCCCTGAAGCCATTAGCCCAGGACTGATCACACACGGAGAGGACTTTCAGAAGCTACCACCGTGAAGACTTTTATAACACTTTGAGAAGTCACTTCATCGCCGTCTTGACGTCTCACCCATCCAACAATTAGCTCTTTATTCCTCTTCTTAGTATTCCAGACATGCTGCCTACTGAGAAGACGTTGGGATGACTTAAGATATGTGTGAACACATAGGAGGGGCCGCCGTGGAGATGTGGAGACATCCCTGGAGAATTAGCAGAATAACAGATGCCAGGAAAAAAAAAAAAAAAAAAGGACCAGCAATAGGAAAAGCAGAAAATAATGATTTATTAGTATCTGGGGCTTTTGCCAAATATGACCTCAAGCAAGCAGCGCTTTAGGTAAATCATGTGTGGGAGGTTTCTCAGTGAAATATATCCAGTGTATGTGTTTGGGGCGGGGGGAAGCAAAAGGTGAATTTGGGTGGGAGGGAGGCGTAAAGAGGGAGCGAATCCATGCCCACACACGGCTGATTCACTAGGGTTGTGCAGCAGAGAGCCACACGACATTGTAAAGCAATTATACTTCAATGTAAACAAAGAAAATAAGGGGACGTGACGGAAGGGACGTCATCTCTCTCGTACCACAGAGCTGTCTGTCGCCGGCTCTGTGGTCAAAGACCCAGGGTTGACGGGGCCAGCCCACGCTATCTGTGTGAGCACAGCCAAACACACAGTCTAGACGTGAAGATAACGCTCTGATTAGAACCCAGCACGGGATCTTTGTAGGGAGTCCAGCTGCAAACGTCAGGCTCAAAAGGCCGCCTGCCCTAGCTCACCTCCAGCAGATGCAGGAAAACAGCTTAGGACGGCTTCTTTGGAAGCCGGGAACTTATTTCCCTGGCAGAGGAGTTTCATTTGTCTGCTTGATCTTGGAGGGATTTTTTTTTGGGTGGGATTGGTCTGATCTGCCAGCTCTGTGTGTTCAGCGGGTCAGTCGTGTCTGAGTGTCTGTGACCCCGTGGACCGCAGCACACCAGGCTTCTCTTGTCCTTCACTATCCCGGAGCTTGCTCAGACTCGTTCCCATTGAGTCAGTGATGTCATCCAACCATCCCATCCTCTTTCGTCCCCATCTCCTCCAGCCTTCGATCTTTCCCAGCATCACATTCTGTCCTAACAACTCTGCTCTTCCCATCAGGCGGCCAGAGTATTGGAGTTTCAGCTTCAACATCAGTTCCTCCAATGAATATCCAGGATTGATTTCCTTTAGGATGGACCGGTTGGATCTCCTTGCAGTCCAAGGGACGCTCACGCGTCCTCTCCAGCAGCACAAATTCTAAAACTTCAGTTCTCCGGTGTTCAGCCTTCTTTATGAGCTGTTTCTCTCATATTCTTCACGCTCTGTTGGTGTGGGATGTATCTGACAGAAATGGAAACCCACTCACAGCTTGACCTCGGTTGATCTTGTTCTCTGTTATGACACCTCCTGCATGGCAGGCTGGTTCTTTACCGCTGACCCAGCAGGGAAGTCCTTACAGTCTTACATTTAAAGAGAATGAGCCCCAAACAGACAAAAGGATGAAACACGGGAAACTGTCGGTTGGCTGGACGAAGAGTTCTTTTCTGAGATTGGAGACCGGAGGAGGATGAGCAAAAAAAAAAAAAAAAAAAGGATGGGAGGACAGACTGAGGGGGAAGACAGGAGGGGGAGAAGGGGCAGACCAGGAGTGAGGATGCTACATAGCAGAGGGGACGTGATGGGGTCGCCCCGGGAAGGCAGGGAGGACCCCAGGAGACGCTGACCACAGCGTTTCTGCTCCTGCTACCGGGATTCTCACGTTTCCTCAGCCCACCCTCCCTGGGGCTTCTGATCTCTCCCCTTGCGTGCTTTTGTCCACCGCGTGGGAGGCGAGTTTCCGCTCCAGCAGAATCGGTCCCCGCTGGCAGTCACCCGATTCTCGCCCGCAACTTTTCCTGTGGCCTCCAGGAGACCACGATGCACAGCTCGAATCCTTGTTGAGTTCTTTTAGGAAAGACGAATCTCTCTCAGCTCCTCTGGGATTTCCTTGGCGGTGGGGGGGCAGGGAGGCGGGGGTGGATGCTGACTCCTTGTCCTCCCCTCCCTAGACCAGCTCGTCTGCCCTTTTTCCTCCCCAGGAGGGCTGGCTGCTGTCCACACTCCGGCCACACGAGCAGATGGATGGCCTGAAGCATCTGGCTGAGAGGTCCTCCAGAGCGTGGTCAGCAGGCTCGGGGTGGAAACCGCGTTTGCAGCTCAGCTGCTGAGCCGAGAGTTGCTGACACCGGCAGATTCATCTGGGTAACAACGGCTTCCCATGAACAGATTCTGGGGGGCAGCAAGGACCTTCCCATAAAGAAGGCCAAGCACTGACAAACTGATGCTTCTGAGCTGTGCTGTTGGGGAAGACTCTTGAGACTCCCTTGGATTGCAATTGATGCTTTTAAACTATGATGTTGGAGAAAAGACTCTTGAGACTCCCTTGGTCTGCAAGGGGATCAAACCAGTCCATCCTCAAGGAAATCAACCCTGAAGATCTCCTTGGTGTCCAAAAACCTCTCCAGAGTCTTCTCCAACACCACAGTTTGAAAGAATCTGTTCTTCTGTGCTCAGCTTGCTTTATGGTCCAGCTTTCACATTCATACATGACCACTAGAGAAACCATAGCTTTGACTAGATGGACCTTTGTCGACAAAGTGATGTATCTGATTTTTAATATGCTGTCTAGGTTGGTCATAGCTTTCCTTCCAAGCTGCAAGCATTTTTTTTTTTTTTTAATTGCGTGGCTTGCAGTCACTGTCTGCACTTGATTTTTGGAGGCAGTCACTTGGCCAAAATTCTCTTCTACATGAGGAAGCTCTTCCTCCTTAGATTTTTCAAAGCTTGCCACAGCTCTTACAAGGAATGACAGGGCTGGCTCACGAAGGATGATCTCATTGGCTCGATGCAAAAGATCCTAAATTGTGGTCCTTCTCTCCATCCCCGGTCTCACTTTTTTAACCCGTCTCCCCTTTCGCCATGCCCTCCAGTCACTGTCTCTCCTTACCCTTTCACGTCCATCTGCTAGAGATCTTTGCATGTATTGCGTCTTCCGTGGGACATCCTCCTCTGACCGGCCGGACCAGCCCACTGTCTCTGTTAACACATTCCCCCGCACGTATTGCGTCTTCCGTGGGACATCCTCCTCCGACCGGCCGGACCAGCCCACTGTCTCTGTTAACACATTCCCCCCTGCAACCTGCTTATTCGCCTCACAGCACCTACCACAGGCGACTAGTCTGATGTTCCACTGAGTCTGGTCGTGCTCACTACTCTGTAACCCGCCCAACCACCTAGCTTCGCGTCTGGTATCAAGCAGGCACGTTAACACAAACAAGAAGAATCTCAGGGACACAAGGACTGCGCCGCGGGGCTGTTGAAAGAGCTCGCTACCAGGAACTGCCTGTCTTGGACGAGAAAGTTAAACAGGAAACCGCGTCCCTCGGGAAGCTCTTGGGGCCCCTGGCGATGATTCTCAAGAGCAGAGAACATACTTGGGAAGCTCAGACTCCACAGTTCGTGACTGCGTCTGAAGGGCTTCCTCGTTCCACCCGCGGAAACGCACTGCCTTTAATGTCTTTTTGTTTCGCATCTAAACACTGGCATCCGGAGCGTAAAGGATCAACATTGTGCTTGTCTCAAACGCTATGAATGCTTATAACTGCCTGATTCTGTTTATGCCTCGGGGCTGACGAGCGTGTTGAGATCCGTCTTCTCAAGCTGCCAAGAGTCAGGTTCAAGATGCCTGACTTGGGGTGAGGTACTGAGTGAACGGTAAACATTCTTTCTCGGCTCGAATGGAATAATTCTTTTTTCTTTAGATTTTTAAATTGAAGAATAGGTGATTTACAGCATTGCATTAGTTTTGGGCGTACAACCAAGTGATTCGGTTAAGGATATATGTATCTGTCTGCAATGCGGGAGACTTGGGTTCGATCCCTGGGCCTGGAAAAATCCCCTGGAGAACGGAATGGTTACCCACTCCAGTATTCTTGCCTGGAGACCTGATGAATCTCATGGACAGAGGAGCCTGGCAGGCTACAATCCATGGGAGTTGCAAAGAGTTGGATATGACTTGAGCAAGTAACACACAGACACACATACACGTTCTTTTCATATAACATATTGAATATAGTCCCCTGTGCTGTATAGTGGACTTCCCTTGTGGCTCAGACAGTAAAGCGTCTGTCTACAGTGTAGGAGACGTGGGTGCTATATAGTAGGATCACGTTGTTTATCTATCTTATATACAGTAATGTGTATCTTCTAATTTAACTTCTTATTTATCCCTCTCTCCCTTCCTTTTTGGGTTTCCCTGGTGGCTCAGATGGTAAAGAACTTGCCCACAATGCAAAATCTGGGTTTGATCCCTGGGTTGGGAAGATCTCCTGGAGGAGGGCATGGCATCCCACTCCAGTATTCCTGCCTGGAGAATTCCAAGGACAGAGGAGGCTGGTGGGCTACAGTCCAGGGGGTGGCAAAGAGTTGGATATGACCGAGCGACTAAGACTTTTTCCCTTCCTTTGCCTTTGGTAACCAGAAACTCGTTTTCCAAGTCTGTGCATCCGTTTCTATTTTGTAAGTAAGTTCATTTGTGTGGTCTTTTATTCCTTTTCAGATTCTTTGAAAAGGAAAACAACTTTGATCCACCGTAGCTTTCTGGTTACATCCTGAAATGATGAGTTCCTATTGTTCCATTTCTTCAGTTGCTTCCACGGCGCTATGTTAGTGAGTCTGGGAAGACGTAGCAGATGAAAAAAAGGCGGTGGAATGTGTATGCCTATTTGCATATGGAATTCCATCAACATTAAATGTGTGCTTTTCTGTTTGGTTTGGATCTAACAGATGAATGGATAAAGAAGTTGTGGTACATATATACAATGAAATTGTGTGTGTGTGTGTGTGTGTGTGTGTGTGTGTGTGTGTGTGGGCCTGCTCAGTCCCTCAGTCACGTCTGACTCTTTGTGACCCCATGGACTGTAGCCCGCCAGGCTCCTCTGTCCATGGGATTCTCCAGGCAAGAAGACTGGCGTGGGTTGCCATGCCCTTCTCCAGCGGACCTTCCTGACTCTGGGAATCAAGCCCAGGTCTCCTGCATTGGCAGGCGGATTCTTTACCACTGGGACACCTGGGGATAGCTAAAGAAAGTAACTAAAATTGTTGAACACTTGCAGGCTTGTTTGGCTGGTGTGTGCAAAAAGGCCTGTTCAGTCATTTCTGTGTTCGGTGCAACAGTAACATGAACATTGCAAGCCTACTCCTGCAAAAGTATCTATTCTAATCCTCTGCAAGATGGGAGAGAGCCTGGTGGTTTCATCTTTGTCACAGAGGGATTTTCTTTTTCACTGACACCACCAACCACGAAAATCAATCATCTGCTAACACAGGGCGTCCTTTGAAGGTGGGACAAGCTTTGTTTGTGTCCCAGTGTCGTGATTGGGAATTTTTCTCGACAGTCCCTTTGGAAGTAAAGAACAAATTTGGCAGGTGGTGCCCATACATTAATTAATGTGAGTTCAATCAATGCAAATCAGTCCATGAATGCATTCAGGGCAAAAAGGAGTGCCTGCCAATGTTATCCGTCTCATGGTTTTAAGAACTGTATTTACCTTGGCAACAAACTGCAATTATTTTTTCTGGGGAAATTTTTGTTCCTTAAAGAGATAATTTCCAGTCTTTTTCCATGGAAGATTTTTTTTTTTTCCTGTGTTGAGTCTTTGTTGCTGTGGGGTTTTCTCTAGTAGCAGTGTGCAGGGGCTATGCCCCAGTTGGGGTGGGCAGGCTTATCATCGCTGTGGTTGCTCTTGCTGTGGAGCAGAGATTCTAGGTACTCTTCTTATAAGGACCCCGGTCCTATGGGATCAGGGCCACCCCAGTGACCTCATTTCACCTTCTCTCTGCTTCAAAGACTCTCATCACCTAGTACAGTTTCATTCTCAGGTCCTGAGGGTCAGAGCTTCAACTTAAGGATTTTGCAGGGGACAGAATTCAGCCCACAGTAACCTTCTTCTCTATAAACATTATGGTCCTTGACCCATTTATTTAAAAAAAAAAATTTGGCTGCACCAAGGGGATCTTGACTTCCCTGGTGGTTCAGTTCAGTTCAGTTCAGTTCAGTCGCTCAGTCGTGTCCGACTCTTTGAGACCCCATGAATCGCAGCACGCCAGGCCTCCCTGTTCAGCACCATCTCCCGGAGTTCACTCAGACTCACGTCCATCGAGTCAGTGATGCCATCCAGCCATCTCATTCTCGGTCGTTCCCTTCTCCTCCTGCCTCCAGTCCCTCCCAGCATCAGAGTCTTTTCCAATGAGTCAGCTCTTCTCATGAGGTGGCCAAAGTACTGGAGTTTCAGCTTTAGCATCATTCCTTCCAAAGAAATCCCAGGGTTGATCTCCTTCAGAATGGACTGGTTGGATCTCCTTGCCGTCCCAGGGACTCTCAAGAGTCTTCTCCAACACCACAGTTCAAAAGCATCAATCCGCCTGGCAATGCAGGAGATGCAGCTGTAATCCCTGGGTTGGGAAGATCCCCTGGAGGAGGGCATGGCAACCCACTCCAGTATCTGTGCCTGGAGAATCCCATGGACAGAGGAGCCTGATGGGTTACACTCCATGCAGTCACAAAATAGCTGAACATGACTGAGTGCGCGTGCACACACACACACACACACACACACACACACACAGGGGTCTTTTAGGTCTACAGTCATGGATCAAACCTGTAGCCCCTGCCTAGAAGCCTGGATTCTTAAGTACTGGACCATCCCGTAGTCGCCCCATTAATTTCCCAGACTCAGACACCAGATACACACACACAGAAACACACTGGTAGAAATATCCACTGGATAAATAGAAGGTCTCTAGCTTGCAATTTTATGTTTATCTTTAGAGTTACTCCTGGATTCAGCCTTGAGGGCCATTCAGCCCTCCAGAATATATCTCGATTTGAGGTGGTCAACAAACTCAGTGTTGTTATTCAGATGCTAAGTCGTCTCCAACTCTTAACACTCATCAAAAGACGTCTTCTTCATAAGCTTATGTGCAAATACCTGTAAACTGGTGAAGATGGGTCTTGATTTTGTCTTATATTTTATGATCCTGAAGTAAAAGTTACTTCAGTGCTCAGTAATTTCTAAGAAAATGAAGAGCAGCCGTAAAAGACAGGCAACTGATGAAAAACGCCTAATGGCAGATACACTTGTTTTTCCGGGAGAGACTAATTCTGCTTCCTCCACGTTCGGGTAATGGTTTTCAAAAGGATAATATCCCCTAAGAATGAAAATGCATATGGACTTGTTCTGTTTCTTGGAGTTCCTGTCTAACAGGGTTAAGAAATCTGGAAAAATGAGTTATCTAGCTGTTGAACTAATTATTGCAAGGGAAGTATACATAGAACCATGTGTGTGCCTCTCACCCAACCCACATTTCAGAAGACAATTCTTTTATTGTTTAAACCTTAATTTAACCCAAATATTGCCACTAATTCCAGAGCCCAGTCTCAAAAGAAAGTGTAACTATGTTTTGAGTGCGTGAAACTGAAGTCACTCAGTCATGTCCAACACTTTGTGACCCCATGGACTACACAGTCCATGGAATTCTCCAGGCCAGAATACTGGAGTGGGTAGCCTTTCCCTTCTCCAGGGGATCTTCCCGACCCAGGAATCAAACTGGGGTCTCCTGCATTGCAGGCGGGTTCTTTAGCAGCTGAGCTATCAGGAAAGCTCACTGAGGGCATACCATTGCTGAGTAATTCCACTTTCAATATGATGATGAAGATTCAGTGCTTAAGTGGCTTGCCAACTTTAAACAGTCCCTTGAGATTTAGTTTAGGCTTTAATTTAGGGTCAGTGACTCTACCAGGGCACCTTTGCCAAGACTCTTTCTGATCTGCCATTTGTTGTTATTCTGCGGTTGCTAAGTCATGTGTGACTCTTTGCGACCCAAAGAACTGCAGCACGCCAGGCTTCGTCCATCACCCACTCCCGGAGCTTGCTCAAACTCATGGCCATCGAGTGGGTCATGCCATCAAACCATCTCATCCTCTGTCGTCCCCTTCTCCTCCTGCCCTCAATCTTTCCCAGCATCAGGGTCTTTCCCAATGAGTCAGCTCTTTGCATCAGGTGGCCAAAGGATTGGAGCTTCAGCATCTGTCCTTCCAAAGAACACTCAGGACTGATTTCCTTCAGGATGTACTGGTTGGATCTCCTTGCAGCCCAAGGGACTCTCAAGAGCCTTCTCCAACACCACAGTTCCAAAGTATCCTAGGTGTGACCCCAGCAAAGGAAGAGCTGAGGGACGTTAAGGGAAAGATGATTTGGGGTTCATGAAATCAAAGACTACACAGGGGTGGCAGGCATGACAACCCACTCCAGTATTCTTGCCTGGAGAATCCTATGGACAGAGGAGCCTGGTGGGCTACAGCCCGTAGGGTCGCAAAGAGTTAAGACACGACTGAAACCACTTGTCACACAAGACAAGTGAGGGGGTAACGGGCATGAGTTTTTACAAACTTCACAAAACATTAGAATCCTAACGACCCAACCTGAATACCATTTGCGTGCTCAGCTGGCCCAGAGAAGCCGTAAAAATAACTGAAAGCATTTCTAAGGTTACCGGAGACACAAGAATCTGTTTTCTTCATTCCTCTGGCATTTGGGGTAGGTGTACTTTATTACGATCATGAGTCTTGGTGTCACTTCGTGTGCCAGTAAGATCATATATATATATATATTTTTTTTTTCCTTTGTGGAAATATATAAATTTAAGAAGAAGGCACACTGACACAATACATTATGAAAATACTTTAGGAAGAGAAAACTCGTTAAATTATTTTCTGGGAGTGGTTTTTGGACATGCCTTCGGAACCAAAAAGAAAAACACGTGACACCCAGCCAAGAGCTGGAAAGAAAAAAAAAATCAGGATGGGGAAGATGAAAACTCAGAGGTTGGATTCCATTCATGGTAAACGAATGCACATGCCTTTTGACAAGTCTAACTCTTAGATAAAAAGTTTCTTTTACAGTCTTTTTAATCCAGAAAAAGAGAGAGAGAGAGAAAAAGCAGCCTGGTGTAATTGTTCTTCATCAGTAAGTAGACCCGAGGTCATGACAACAGCTAGCTAAGTGTTTGGAAACCAAGTGCCTTCTTAATGAAGTGCTATTAAATGTTTCATCTCGGTAAATGTTTCTTACTAGTACGAAGTAGCTGAGTCTCAGCTAGACCAGAAAGTGTGTTTTCGTTGGCAGAGATGAGCCACGGACTGTACAGTCCATGGGATTCTCCAGGCCAGGACACGAGTGGGTAGCCTTTCCCGTCTCCAGGGGGATCTTCCCAACCCAGGGAACCCAGGCCTCCTGCATTGCCAGAGGATTCTCTACCACCTGAGCCCACAAGGGAAGCCCAGAATCAGCCTGGTAGAAACCAGTTCCTTTTCCTAGGTCATCCCCCAAATCTGATGCGTTTGTCCAGAGAGCTATCTGCCACGGTACTGAGACATGAAGCCCGTGAGGCCGGCGGGAGCTGGGCGTTCACTCATCCACGTTCAAGTATGGACCTCGCTCGTTCTTGTTCTAAACAAGCAAACCCATCGGATGGAATCCATGGTGGACCCCACAGGACGGACCGGTGCATGGTGCAGTTGTCGCCTCAAATTGCCGTGACAAGGCCAAATCGTCCTCAAATGGGAATAATAACAGAAGTCCTTCCTGGCATAGCTGTAAACGTGTGTGGGTGTGTGCAAGCTCAGTTATGTCCAAACCTTCGCAACCTCATGGACTATAGCCTGCCAGGCTCCGCCGTCCATGGAGTTCTCCTGGCCAGAATACTGGAGCTGGTTGCCCCGGCCTCCTCCAAGGGATCTTCCTCACTGAGGAACCAAACCTGGGTCTCCTGCATTGCCAGATGGATTCTTCACCACTGAGCCACCAGGGAAGCCCGTGGCCAAGCGTTTAACGGAGCTTTCAGAACATCATAAACTCTCATAATGGTCTGATGGCATTTCACAAAACAGGAATATTATTTTCGCTGCATAAGCTTTAAAAAGCCCTGGTCAGATTACTACCTTAAAACTGAGATAATTTTGTTTTCAATACACAGTTCAGATGGGTTTCTGCAATGCTATATTTTGGTGTTGTCTGTGGGTGGATGTGACGCAGAACTGATGAAGCCAGGTGGTGTCAGGTTAGAAAAAGGAGCCGTCTTGTCCATGGACGTTAATTTTTTAAAAGAGTTTTCACTGGAGTGTAAATGCCTTGGGCTTCACAGGTGACGCTAGTGGGAAAAAACCCACCTGCAAAGGCAGGAGATGTAAGAGACGGCTTATGGGTCTGGCGGTTCGATGTCGTGGTCGGGGGAGGATCCCCTGGAGGAGGGCTTGGCAACCCACCCCCCATGGACAGAGGAGCCTGGCGGGCTACAGTGCATGGGGTTGCCAAGAGTGGGTCATGACTTGGCGACTTAGCCCACATGCACGCATGGTTGCTTTGGAGTATTCTGTCAGTTCCCATTGTACACCAGAGAGAATCAGCTACACAAACACACATCTCCCCTCTTTTCTGGACTTCCTTTCCATTTAGGTCACCATTGAGATTTCTTTGGGAGGAATGATGCAGAAGCTGAAACTCCAGTCCTTTGGCCACCTCATGCGAAGAGTTGACTCACTGGAAAAGACTCTGATGCTGGGAGGGGTTGGGGGCAGGAGGAGAAGGGGACGACCGAGGATGAGACGGCTGGATGGCGTCACGGACTCGATGGACGTGAGTCTGAGTGAACTCCGGGAGCTGGTGATGGACAGGGAGGCCTGGCGTACTGCGATTCATGGGGTGGCAAAGAGTCGGACACGACTGAGCAGCTGAACTGAACTGAACTGCTGTGCAGTACGTTTTGGTTAGTCTACTATTTTATACAGACTATCAACAGTGTAGATACGCTCGTCTCAGTCTCCCAATTCATCCCACCCCCTCATAGCTTTCTTCTCGACCTCTGTGTCTCTATTTCTGCTTTGCAAATAAGATTGTTGTCACCTATTTTTTTCGGCTTGTACATATATGCATTAACATACGGTATCTGTTTTTCTCTGTCTGGCTGACTTCACTCTGTCTGACAGACTCCATCCAGGTCTCTGCACAGGACCCGATTCTGCGTTTCATGGAACGTGAAAGCCTGCTTTGCACCGGGTGACAAGACGGAGCCACGGGCATTCTGCTCAAATTGCTCGCTGACACAGAGTCTTAGAGGTTCCAGTTTTCACACGTCCCGTGCAGACAGGATACGAACTTTGCCCTGCTATATAGGATATCAATTAGTTCTGCATTGTGTCAGTAGGCCTCTGTGCTAACGACGGAAAAGCTACAGAAATATCCCGCGTTAAGCTCTGCTTGTCAGGGACACGTAGGAACTTGGCCTTCAGGGCATGTGAATGGAAACAGAGCTCCCTTTGGTTTTAATAAATGTCTTTAACAGCACTGAAGATATCTAGATAAAGCTACATCACTGTCAGGTTAAAAAAAAAGAGACAGAGATTTGCCATATAGTTTTTAACTTCTATCTTTTGGAAAGTATTTTATTTTTTTTTACTATGCGAAAATAAGTTGCTGTTTACCACCTTCAATTCAAAGCTTTCTCATAAGTTGCTGTTTACCGCCTTCAATTCAAAGCTTTCACAGGTGCCATTTCTCCTGTATCACCTTCAAATACACACAGAGCTTGTGTTCTGATTCGGGAGGTGTTGTTGCTCTTGGTCAGTGGCTAAGTCGTATCTGACTCTTTGTGACCCTGTGGACTGCAGCATGCCAGGCTTCCCTGTCCTTCACTGTCTCCCTGGGTTTGTTCAAAGTCATGTCCATTGAATCTGTGATGCCATCCAACCGTCTCATCCTCTGTCGTCCGCTTCTCCTCCCACCTTCAATCTTTCCCAGCATCAGAGTCTTTTCAGTTCTTCGCATCAGGTGGCCAAAGTATTGGAGCTTCAGCTTCAGCATCAGTCCTTCCATGAACATTTAGGACTGATTTCTTAGGATGGATTGGTTGGATCTCCTTGCAGTCCAAGGAACTCTCAAGAGTCTTCTCCAGAAGAAGATGGATAGCTATGTTCTAATGCCAAGCCCAAGACTCAATTCTGAAATACAGTAAGTCCCCTACATATGAACCTTCAAGTTGCAAACTTTCAACGATTCAAACGTGCACTTCCTCAAAGTCAGGAATGAGTGACATCACAGATTGCCCTCCATCTCCAACTACTTTGGGTACCCAGGTAACTTTGTTGGACTTTCACACAAAGAGGACTTAGGAACGTGCTCTTGGAATGGAATTCCTTTGTAGGTAGAAGACTTACATTAGTCTCAAGCAAGTTTCACATTTTGCATGCCTGTCATCGGCTTATTTGCCTCACAGAGTGATTGTAAAAACACGAAACAGTAAAATGAAGAGGTGTTCAGTTCAGTTCAGTCACTCAGTCGTGTCCAACTCTTTTCGACCCCTTGGACTGCAGCACGCCAGGCCTCCCTGTCCATCACCAATTCCCAGAGCCTGCACAAACTCATGTCCATTGAGTCGGTGATGCCATCCAACCATCTCATCCTTTATCGTCCCCTTCTCCTCCCGCCCTCAATCTTTCCCAGCTTCAGGGTCTTTTCCAGTGAGTCAGCTCTTCGCATCAGGTGGCCAAAGTCTTGGAGTTTCAGCTTTAGCATCAATCCCTCCAACGAACACCCAGGACTGATCTCCTTTAGGATGGACTGGTTGGATCTCCTTGCAGTCCAAGGGACTCTCAGAGATGTTAAAAGGATAGTAAAATGGATTGCTGTTCAATTTACCCCTGAAACTTTAATAAAATACGTTCAGTGACATAAGCTCTCATACCAAATACTGTGTTCAGAACAAAAATCCTATTTTACAATTTCCATTGAAATCCTTTCCCGATACTGTGAATAAATAAGCTATTCTAGGCAATCCATATCTGTTAAAACTGTTATTTTTTTTTAAATGTCCTCAGGCATAAACAGAAATTGTTTTTCCTATTCAAAAGTATTTGTAAGAATCAGGACAAATGTATATATGGGTTGCAGTAATAAAAAGAGTCATTTCTTGGAGAAAACACCTCATTCCTAGGCGTGCAGTGGATAGATTTTATAAACGGTGGGATTTTGATGCTGGAGGTTAAGACCCAAAATGTGCCGTCTTTCATTACCGTTTCTTCAGAGGTGATGTCCAGATGAATTTGGTAAGATGGATACACAAATTCTGTTACTTTCTATGGTTCCTGTTCTGGCCTGTGTCTGTGATGTGTTTCTCAACTGACTGCATTCTGTACAGAATTCATGAGAGGCCCTTGGACCACAAGGAAATCAAACCAGTTAATTCTAAAGGAAAGCTACCCTGAATATTCCTTGGAAGGACTGATGCTGAGGCTGAAGCCACAACACTTTGGCCACCTGATGTGAAGAGTCGACTGCTTGGAAAAGACCCTGACGCTGGGAAAGATGGAAGGCAGAAGCAGAAAGGGACGACAGAGGCTGAGATGGTCAGACGGTGTTTGAGTAGGCTCCGGGAGATGGTGAAGGACGGGGAAGCCTGGCGTGCTGCAGTCTGTGGGGGTGCAAAGAGTCAGACACGACTGAGCAACTTCACGGCTAGTGCTAAAGAACCCGCCTGCTTTGGCAGGCTGCAGGAGCTATGAGACCTGGGTTTGATCCCTGGGTTGGGAAGATCCCCTGGAGGGGGAGGGCATGGCAACCCACTCCAGGACTCTTGCCTGGAGAATCCCACAGACAGAGGAGCCTGGTGGACTGCAGTCCACAGGGTCACAGAGAGTCAGACGCGACTGAGGCAACTTAGCGCAGCACACGGCATGTAAAAATAATTGTACCTTTTCCCAAAGCGGAATGAGAATGTATCACAATCTCTATTCCTGTACGGTCAAGTACAGACTTAACGAGCCACCCACTTAATGACGCTAAGTGGGAATCCTACACATAGCTTTATTTTAGAGTAAAACCTGGGTCGTGTTTCATGAGAAAAAGGGACGGTCAAAGGCCCAGGTATCTGGAGAAGGAAATGGCAACCCACTCCAGGACTCTTGCCTGGAGAAATCCCATAGACGAAGGAGGAGCCTGGTGGGCTCCGGTCCGTGGGGTCACAAAGAGTTGGATACAACTTAGTGACAACCACAAAATACCTCTACGTAGCTTGTTCCCTTTCAGATCAGCTTCTTCCTGAGTTTCTGGAGTCTTGTGTAACTTGGGACTCGTTCACCAGTCCCCCATCAAAACCAGACCGTGAAGTTTCCTCCCTGTTTAAAACACCTACATTGTTGTCTGTTGGGTCGAAGACCATTTCTTACACTGTCTTCACAAGAAGGCTAATTGGCATTGGGGGAGGAGAGAGTAGGGACCGTGGTTTATAACGTGACCCACTCCGGCAGTCACGATTTTAGCTTTCTGTAAGGTCCTAGGTTGAGCTTTCAGCACTTTGCAAGACATGGCCACAAGCCACGTTCTAGCCCAATTCCAGATCTCCGTGTTGGGTTCATAATACCCATTGGGTCCATTCCTCACACAAAAATCCCAGTAACCCCGGCAGTACCTAGAAGTGAAGCGAATACCTCTGCCGTGAACATTTTAGGAAAAGAAAGTCTAACAGTTTTGTAACTAAAAGCAAGCTACAGGGTTGAGAACGGATATCCGCTTTACGGTCCACTTGGATTCTTAACATTGACGGGTCAGCTTCCACATTAAGGAAAGTTGGTCTAGTTATTGCAGAATACAAAGACACCAACTCTTTAAAAAAAAAAGACCAGGGCATCAAACCCGGGTCTCCTGCCTTGCAGGCAGATGCTTCATCGTCTGAGCCACCAGGAAAGCCCTATACTCCCCCTGGCCATCTGTTCTACGAGTCATGGTATGTTTGCACGTGGCTCTCTCGCAATTCGTCTTGCCCTCCCCTTTCCCATCTAGGTCTACAAGTGTGTCCCCTCTGCCTGCGTCTCCACTGCTGCCCTTCCAATAGGCTCTGTCTTATGAATGAGCTGCTGGTGTGAGATGACAACGTGTCCCCAAGTCCCTCAAAGCCTGGGACGGCAGATGCTAGGTGAAGTCTCTCGATGGGACGATTACCACAGGAAGAGACGCACTCCAGAGCCAGGACGAGTGAGTGAGTCCTGCCCTCACTCCAGCTTTTCCCTCTGTCCCTCTCTTTCCCGGGATCCCCAGCAGACTCAACGACACACTCTTGGGAGGAAAGTGCAGAGGACGAAAAAACACGCGAGCACGGTTTCTGCTTCCTTTGGCAAGCGTCAAGTAAATTCTTCTTCGGCCCCCAGAATGATCACCAGAGGGGAGGGTTGCATTCTTTGACAGGAGACGAGAATTTTAAAAGTGCTGACTCCAGTGGGTCTGTACAAACCCAAACTCCCCATGGAGACGGGTGGGTTGAACTGAGGTTTTGGACCAAATTCCTGGGTTGAAATCCTGATTTCCGGCCCCCCTGCAGCCGGGGACCTAAGGATGTGACTGTATTTGGAGATGGGGGTCTTTAAACGGGCAGCGAGGGAGGGGATGAAGGTCAAATGAGGTCACAGGGGTGGGTCCTGACCCCATAGGGCTGGGGTCCTTATAAGAGGTGAGGAAACAGACACACATAGGAATGAGCACGTTGAGGATTCAGGGAGCAGACGGCTGTCTACACGCCCAGGAGAGAGTCCAGCCCTGCCCACACCTGGCTCTCAGATTCCATATAGATGCAGAAATATTCAATATTTCTTTTTTAATTGGAGGATCATGACTTTACAATGTTACCTCCAGCTCGACAACAACACGAATCCGCTAAGAATGTTAATACATCCCCTCGCTCTTGAGACTTTCAGCAACTGCCCTACCCACCCCTCTAGCTCCCTGGGCTGGGGGGCAGCTTCCCATTTGCTGTCTATTTCACACATACGTCAGGGCTAGTCTCTGAATTAGCTCCCCCTCCTCATTTTTATTATTATTTTTAATTTTACTCTATTTTACTTTACAATACTGTATTGGTTTTACCACACATCAACATGAATCCCGGAGAAGGCGATGGCACCCCACTCCAGTACTCCAGCCTAGAAACTCCCATGGACGGAGGAGCCTGGTGGGCTGCAGTCCATGGGGTCGCTGAGAGTTGGACACGACTCAGTGACTTCACTGTCACTTTTCACTTTCATGCATTGGAGAAGGAAATGGCAACCCACTCCAGTGTTCTTGCCAGGGACGGGGGAGCCTGGTGGGCTGCTGTCTATGGGGTCGCACAGAGTCGGACACGATTGAAGCAACTTAGCAGCAAGCAGCAGCAACATGAATCCGCCACGGGTGTACATGAGCTCCCAATCCTGAACCCCCCTTCCACCTCCCTCCCCATATCATCTCTCTGGGTCATCCCAGTGCACCAGCCCAAGCATCCTGTATCCTGCATCGAAGCTAGACTGGCGATTCGTTTCTTACCTGATATTATACATGTTTCAGTGACATTCTCCCAAATCATCCCACCCTCTCCCTCTCCCACAGAGTCCAAAAGTCTGTTCTATACCTCTGTGTCTCTTTTGCTGTCCCGCAAACAGGGTTACATTATCATCTTTCTAAATTCCATATATATGTGTTAGTATACTGTATTGGTGTTTTTCTTTCTGGCTTACTTCACTCTGTATAATCGGCTCCAGTTTCATCCACCTCATTAGAACTGATTCTTTTTAATGGCTGAGTAATACTCTGTTGTTGTTGTTTTTTAATTATTTTATTGGAGTAGAGTTTCTTTACCACGCTGGGTTAGTGTCTGTTGTGCCATGAAGTGAATCAGCTCCATGTATACGCACATTGCCTCTCATTTTGGATTTCCTTTCCCTTGAGGTCACCACAAGGTCACCACACAGCACTGGGTAGAGCTCCGTGCTGGACTGTCGGTTCTCATCAGTCATCTATTTTATCCACACCATCCATAGCGTGTATGTGTCCATTCCAATCCCCCAGTGGGCCCCACCCACCCC